>ML784170.1:424947-468453 GCA_009831015.1 Picea engelmannii
CAAATAATATATCCAATAGCTAATCTATACATATGATCAAGGAGTTATGTAATAAAGTAAATCTAACTTTATGGGAAAGAAACATATTACTGTATCATATTAAATGTGAAAGAGAGATTACAACCATTGCCTTGATGTCGCAAGGTCCCTTCCAACTGTCCTTCGTTCCCCACACACTTCTTTCTCCAAGGATTCTGAAACCATAGATCTGATAGCTACTCACAATCTATCTTCACAAAGCAAATCTCAAAGCCACACTAAGCAAGCTAATAATTCCAAGCCAAAGAACAAGAACCCACAAGCTAACTTTCTCCATGAGAACTCCTCTCCTTTTATAAGCTGAATAAGATAAGGTGAGGAGGTTAGGATGATCCCACTAAATCATGAAAGCGAGTAAGATCCAAACCATTCGGATGCCACCTCAGAATTGGTCATTCTCGCACCCTGCCTATATAGAAACCTGCGAACATTCCTTTTTATAAGGTTTTTACATAGGAAAAAGCAACTTCTTTTCTTAGGAGAAGTTCTTCTCCCTTCTCTCTTTAGGAACTCAGGCCACTGTGCCCCCTCTGAAGGTAACAGATAGGTTTACATCATTAACGATCATAGGGATGACGAAAATAATGTGTAACAAATAGTATAATTTAACTTACCTTTTATCCTCTTGAACTTATGGTCCACTTTCTAGACTAATTCTCCTAGTTTCTGCTTGATCTCTATCATTTCATTCATAAATTGGTCTTCTGAACTTGGGTTCTAAAATTCAATTATTAACTGCCTCTTCACATTTTCTACTGTTCTAGGTGTTCCCGTTGGGTTATTTGTTGAGAGACCCATGTACCATTCTAATGTATGGTTTCTGAATGTGATTTTCAATTGCACAACCTTTGTATCCTCATTTGTAATATGCTTTGCTTCCCATATCTTCTCCTAAATGAACATATGTTTTTCTGGGTCATCTGAACTGTTCCCTCGGAACTCTGGTAACCTAATAGTTGGATCATTTCCTATCATTGTGAAATTTGTTTAACTACCACCGCCACATGATGTAGAAACTTGACTTCTACTTGTTGAACTTGCACTTCTTCTATTGGACCACATCTAGAAAAAATTATTCTACCACTAATCACTTGCTGGTTAACTACTTTTTCTTCTTCATTTTTATTAGTCGCACATGGGGTTGTGGGCTCCACACTAATTTGGATATGGAATGGAGATCCTTATTTTTCATCAGACCCGTGACCTTTGGGTTTCCTCTCATATGTGGTGTATAATATATCCTCAATCTTCCCCGTGGCATGGAGATCCTCTACCACTTCCTCATCGTTGTACAAGCCCTCTCGTTCTTCTACAACCCTCTTCTTTATATTCATCTTATACTGGTAGGGTCTTCTATTGTGTGTCACACCTACACTCCTTATGATTTCCCTGGTCTATTCATCATCCATAATGATGGGGTCCAATGCCTCCTTCTTCTAGCTACTCTCTATAGCCTTTTCCATTTCTCAGATATTCCTTAGTTCTTCCCCCAAATCCCCCATGCATGCAGAGTGATATAGATCTTTGATTCCATGGTCATCACACCTTTATCATGTACTAAGATATTAATCGATGTGTAAAGAGACCTAATGTACCTCCCTCTGGGTCCCTTCAATAAATATTTCTCTACAACAATATATGAATTCATTGTATCCATTGCAAACTCAGTGATAAACCTTGCAATAATGTTGTCTAACCAGAAATCCACTATGCATGACATTTTCAGTAGTCCACACTACTGGCCTAATCCAGTAAGTCGAACGGTTATCTTTCAACCTCAATATCCACTCTTCTAATAACTCTAGAAAGTAACAAATATATGCTTCATGTAAATCAGTAAACACATAACTCTGTAGGTATTGGCATGGTGTATACCTAGAAGCCTTATTATATTTTTGGATGAACTCCAAATACTTTGTCTTCAACCATATTTCAATCTCTTACTTCGTAGGATTCCATGGTCTAAAAATCCCTCTCTACATGTGCATATTCCTCACCAAACCCCTTCTTGGATATCCTTCTGAGTTCTAGCCGGTAACGAAACCTTTTGTTGGACCTATGGGCTGACCCAGGTTCTACCTTAGTTCCCCAAAAAAACTCTTTTCACCATCGTCGCTTATGGTAAACCATAAGGCTAAACTGCGAAAAGAGTGAAAAGCGCAGTCCCACCCGAGATGGTTTATGGGTGATTGCAGGATGCAAGTGTCTACAATCATGGAAGGGATTGGGGTTGTTATTTTTAATTATAATTCTACTTAAACATGACTTATATTACATTTTTCATCAGATCCATTCATTCATTCATAACATGTATTATGCATATCTATTATAGTGAATGTTTTAATTAAAATCATTCATTCATCTATCTAACCATTCAATCATAAATGAAAAAATAGTAAATAAATTTAGACACATTGCACACAGATTTTTACCATGGTTCACCCCCCCTGAGGCTACGTCCACAAAGATCTTATGATTCTTTCTTATTCATCAAAATGGAACTACATGCATTACATCATAATATAATAGAAAATCCTTACAATACATTCCAAAACACTAACCATGACATGGCTAGGTTTTTCCACATCTACATTGGACTTCCACAAATCCTATCGCGCTTGCCACTTTCCTCTAAATATGGCACACTCTCCTTCTGCATCCAATCTGCCTCATTTGTTGCATTTTTCTCCCAAATATTCCTGCTCCAACAAATGGCCATAATTTTGAGCTTTGGAATCTTAAAATGGAATATCTTCTTGTAGATCGAGAACAACAGACAACGGTCTTTCTAGGTACCCCAACCGGCAGGCATGTCAATGAAAGAATGGGAGAAACTCGAAAGAAGAGAGAGAAGTACGATTTGGATTTTTCTTGAAGATTCATTACTATTGAATGTCTTAGGTGAATATTTTGCCAAGAAAATGCGGGACAAGATGGGAAGCTTATACCAGTCGAAATCTCTAGTGAATAAGCTATTTCTCAGAAATAAATTGTATCTTCTGAGAATGAGTGATGGAAGTTCATGGACTAAGAATTTAAATGAATTTAATACCATTTTAATCCAGTAATCATCTATGTATATTAAAATAACTGAGGAGGAGAAGTGTATAATCCTATTATGTTATTTTCCAGGCTCCTGGGATAGATTAGTCTTGGCTATAGGGAGTAATACAACCACACTAGCACTAGAAGACATGGTTTATTCTCTACTGTTAGAATAAATGAGAAGAAATAACATGGAAGGATCAAACAAATATTCTTTGTTGGTCAGAGCTCGACTAGTTGAAAGAGATAAAGGAAATTTATTCGATAGAAAGTCTAAGTTGAAGGGTAGATATAAATTCTTGGTTCAATCAACAAGACGATGTTGGAAATGTGGTAAAGTTGGGCATTGCAAAAAGGACTGTAAGTTGAGAGTGATGGAAGGAAGTACGAGATCCGATGATAAGTAGTTGACTGAGAGAAGGAAAAACCAAGATAAGGGAGGTGATGTGTATGGCATTGACTAGTACACATACAAATCAAGATGTTTGGTTGATTGACGTAAGAGCATCCTATCATATGACACCACATAGAGAATGGTTTTTCAAGTATGAACGATATGATGGAATTGATTTGTTCTTGGGGGAAAACTCAAAAAACAAATTTTTTAGACGAGGAAGAGTTTGAATAATACTACAAGATGGGAGGAAAAGAACCATTCCAGGTGTGCAACACATTCCAGGTTTGGAAAGAAACTTGATATATGTTATTAAGATGAGTAATGATGGAGTAAAAATTTTGTTTCAGAAGGATAGGTGCAATATGGTTAGAGGTGTGATGGTATTAATGAAAGGAGTTTGTATTATAACCCTATACAATATGATAGGGAATGTCAAATCAACTGTATGCAACAACAATGTTTCTCTTGAGGTAAACTTGACTTTGACTCAACTCGACCCGACTCAGTCTCACTCGATAAAAATCGACTCGAAAAGACATGATGAAGTCGTCTTGACCATGATATGGCATGAGAGGATGGGACACATTGGATAAAAAGTACTTAGAGATTTGCAAAACAAAGGTAAGGTCGAAGGTTTTCCCGAATGTGGTTTAGAGGTCTACTTTTGTGAAAATTTCATATATGGAAAACAAAGTTGGGTGAGGTTCCCATCTGGAGCAACAAGGGAAAATGGGATTCTAGAAAGTGTGCATAATGATGTGTTTGGATCGGTTACAATGCCTTCACTTGGGGGATCCCTGTATTATTTCTCCTTCATAGATGATTTTTCCAAGAAGACATGGATATATTTCCTGAGGATGAAATCAGAGGTTTTCAATAAATTTAAAGAGTTTAAAGCTCTTGTAGAAAACTAGACAGACAAGAAGATTAAGGTGCTGAGAACTGTAAATGTTGGTGAATTTCGTGGAAAATAATTTGATCATTTCTGTAAGCAGTGAGGAATATCATGCCAAAATAAAACACCATATAACCCACTCTTGGTTACTCTTCTATTATGTCTGAGCTCGTACTAGGCGACCCAGGGTTCATGTATGTTCAGGTTTCCAACAAACCCTCTAAAACTATCGGGCTTCCTGGTAAACCAGAAGGCAACATAATGCACAGAACGAGCTGCATAGTCTCACCCGAGATAGATTTAATGGGTGGATATAATACTCAGGTGTTTATAGCCTAGGATCGAGTGCGAGATATGAGAACTGCATATTGAACTAGTATTATAACTTGTAAGTGCAATATGTTGTAATTTGCAAATAAGTAGGAAATATAGAAACTCATTCATTAAAATAACAATAACTACTGAAATATGATAAAGATATGCATGCATTCATCACATAACACAGATTTTACCATGGTCCACCCCCTCTTTGGCTACGTCCATAAAGATCTGGCTCTCGTCTCTTTTATTATAGTATTTTTGCAACTACAACGCAACACGCGTTACAGTTCTTCTCCGTTGGGTAAGATCTATATGAGGTGGACTAGATTGCACCAAGATCCTCAGCATGCGATCTAAACCTCAATATATTCCCTCCCTCATCCTCTTTTGCTCAAAAACTTACAAAATTAGGTCATACAAAAAAAGATTACATCTCGACTAGCTACAACATCTCTCTCTATAATAATGACTACCTCTAGAAAAATCTGAACCAAACCCCTACTGTTTCTGTTGCGCTTGAGCCAGGTGCGTATTGTTCTTTGTCCCCTTTTGATTCCCTATCTTAGCTGTCCCTTCACATGTATTCTTTGTCTTTGTCTGGCCCATCCTTCGTTTCTTGGGCACTGGGACTTCTTGAGGCTGTGTTTCTTCCTGCACTACCACTTCTTCCACTATCCTTTCCGACAAGTCTCGGGTGAGGACTGGAATCTTCCACTCATCTTCCCAGTCTTTGATCACCATATCAATATCACCTTATTTGATATAGTAGTTCATTTTTAGCCACTGCTTATCAGGGTCCTTATGTTACTGTATCCACATCACATGTCTTGTGGCGTTGAAGTTGGTGATGTCCGCTATTACCCAACAACCTGTGGTGTGATCCTCCACATGTTGGAGATGGATTCCTGAAGATCGTGAAGGTATCCTTCGAATATAGTTGCTTTAATTTTCTTGTGTTTGTCATCTGGCATGGTGCCAAGTGATAAATACCTCGATCTGTAATTGGGATTGGGTTTGGTGTCAAAGAATGTGTAACTCGGTTCCTTCCATCCTACGATGGCTATCAACATGATTAGCCATGAGTAGTGAAATTATGTTTCGAGGTCCTGCACATGTTTGAAATCATCCAGGAACAAGTTCAAGAGATAGGGTTCCCAACTCATTGTGGTTCCCTCAGTGCATGGAGTTGCAACCTCGACAACCCTAGCTGAAACTTCCTCCCTGCGACATTTTCTTAGCAGTTTACAAGCTAAGATTTTTGTGCCCATTTGTGTTGCAACATCATTGATCCTCTTGATGATGATGCCTCACATCCCCCTATCAGTACCATATTTATTCTTCATATCCTCCACAAGCGCTTTCTCATTTTTCTTATCATCTAGGAATTGCGTGGGATCCATGCAACCCTGGGATGTGCACAATAAGTTCTATGTCTATGGAGACGATCTTATCCAACCAGATGTCTCTGCCATGTGTCACTGCTAAAAATTGTTTGATGCACCCGCTTGCGTACTGACCTCTTCCAAAATGTGGTAGATCCAGCAGACCTAAAATTCTTGTTTTCTCCAACCCTATTTCCCATTGGAGTGGTTGATCAATCGGTTCCCCAACCAGATTTATGCCTACAGTCTCCAAGTATACTCTCTTTGCAAATTTTGGAAAATTGTCTGTGTCTGCTACATCGTGATCCGAATATTTGAGCTTCTCTATATGACTCAGCAAGTCTAGTTTCACCTATACCCCATCTGGTATATGCAGTAGAACAAGGGTTGTGATGGGTTTCTTGTGAGGTGAACTAGGTACCTATTGCTTGTCTTTCTTCAGTGGTGGTGGATGGCTTGAAGTTCCAGCAGCTCCCGGATGTGTTTCGGAATACCATTCTAGCCAACCTATGACATCTTCTACTGTTCCTTCCGATGGGTGGTATGAGACTCATCTTTTTTGATTGCTACTTCCTAATTCATAATTGTTCCATTGACCCTTGGAGCTGTGTCAATGTTTTCTAGTTGCGCCTCCTTCAGGGTTTCTACATTCTGGTTTTGCTTCTCCTATACCTTTGTCAGTCTATCTATATTCCTGCCCTTCGGTTTTGGGTGTTGGATTTCTTCCACTACAGGTGTGGGGTTTACTAGTGTTGTGTCTAGGGATGGGATTTCGTCGATATCGACGATATCCAGCGATTGTTGTTCACCTTCTTCCAAGTGTACCCATAACCTAGTTCTAACTCTGGGTTGTCTAGCACTTTGGCTTGCTTCTTCTTGATTTGGTGGTGCCATGGTAGGGAGTGTCAAACGTTTGCTATGTTTGAATGGTCTCTGTGACCTCTGTGAACTATGCTCTCTGCTCTTTAGCCTCTATCGCTCTCTGTCTTATCTCTTTTTATGAATAGATTGTTTTCTCCCGCATTGATGCAGAAGCATCTCTCCATGTCAGTCAGCAAGCCAGCCAGCCATGTCAGCGAATTCAAATCACACGTTGAAGAGAGGCACAACCTCATTTGGAATTTGAGTTTAATGTAATTAAATGTTTAAGCTGTTGAGCTGTGAAGCCGTGCCTTTGTGCAGGCTGTAGATAAGATAGGCCTTTAATGTTTTGTATGGCTGAGATCTAGATCCAGATGCGGACTAGACAACCCATTCAATGTAATTGAATAGGGTAGGTAGGTTGGAGGGAAGAGCTCGAAGAGCCCCCTCAGGTAAAAGAGATTTTGTATCTCATTTTAGGAGGAGTGGTGAGAGAGTTGTAGTGGTAGTGGAGAAGAGAGGATCTACGAGTAGAGAGTAGAAGAGAGAAGAGCCGAGACCTTTTTATAGGACGTGCTCAGGAACACTTTGTATAAACAGACATTTGATATTTTAATATAAACATAAGCAGTTTTTCCTGCATGTATTTCTGTGTTATGTGGGTGTCTGTGAGTGTTCTATTATGATATTAATGTATGTTGTAGATGTATGTTAGGCATTTGCAGGAGTTCTTGATTTTAGGCTTAAGAAGTCTTTGAGGCTTCATACCAGGAGGGTGTGACAGAACACTACGGGATCTGATAGCCATGCACAAAGGATGCATTTCTGAACTCTGCGGAGTCAGACAGAGATGTTCCAGGTGGCCACAGAAGATGAAACCATTAAATCAGGAGAAAGAACTCAAGGTTGCTAAACACCTTGGAGGCAAGGCTGTGGGAGGAAACACAGTTGCAGATAGAAGTTCTGAGGAGTTTTGTGAAGCTTTTCCAAGTGGGCAATGAGCGTATGTACAACGGTGCATTGAGAAGAAATCTGTTGTGATTTCTTAAGGAGGACCAGAATCACTAAGGATTCTGAGGAGCTCTTCCAAGTGGGCATGGAGCAGGTGCAAGGGGTGCACAGAGGGAGAAATCTACTATGAGTTCAGAAGGAAGAAACAGAATCACTGAGGATTCTGAGAGCTCTGCCAGGTGGGCATTGAGAGGGTACATAGGTGCACAAGAGGACAGAACTGTTGGACGTTCTGTGAAAAGATACTCTGCCAGGTGGGCATTGAGATATTGTGCAAACAGACACAGAGAAGAGAAGAGAAATCTTTGAGTTCTGGAATTTGAAGGAAGAATCCACTGAGGGATCTTCACAGGGTTGCTGAACACCCTACAGACTCAACAAGAGGTTTCTTGAATAAAGGATAGCCAGGAGGGCATCCAAATATTCTCCATTTGTGGGAGAAAGGAAAGGAGAAATGAGTTTCCTTAGAGGTCGAAGCTACAGGAAATATTAGGATGGATAGAAGCACTGTGTGTGCATGAGAGTACCCTGTAGAGGCACATGAGTTGAAGAATCCTTTGAGGATTCAAAAGGAGCAAAGCTTAGGAGGAATAGCGTCGAGGAGAATGCACGGTGAGAACTTAGGTAAAGGAACTCGAAGACAAGAAAGGAAAAGGTAGAGGCCTTTGGGAACTTGGAATTTTTCCAAGTGGAGGAAGACAGTGCACAAAGCTCAGGAGGGAGCACAAAAACTATCAGATCGGCTGGAGAAAGGAGATCTGGACCATCGGTTTTCACGTCTAGCAGGTAGTGCAATGGAGGAGCGCATAGAAGAACAAATCTAGACTGTGGGATATTGATCCAATTACCCATCAGCCACTGGATCGGCCAGAAACTGCATGAGGTTTAAGCCCTCGAAAGGAGAGGAGAAAAGTCTCGAAAGGCATTGAGGCATTGGGATATCAGCACTTGTGATATTGGGGATATTGAGGATGTGAGGAGAGTCACTCGACACCAGAAACCTCGAATTAGCAAGATTCGATCTGGACCATTCGTTTGGGAGCGGACGCGTGTGACGAGATTACCCACATCTAGGACTCGGGCATCAGAGGTTGGAAGAGGAAGTCTTTCGACTTCATGAGTGGCGGAAAGGCGAGAGCTCTATGTTGTGGGCCTAGCTGACGTCACATCGGGATATCGTCACTTGGGATATCAGATATCTCGAGGTCGAGAAGTCGGGAAATTGGTAGCTAAAGTCCTGAAACAGTGAGATTGGATCGGGGCCATCCATCAGTTAGGGATATGTGTCGGAGATCCGAAGAGAGTCAGGGATCGACATTTCATGAGTCATGGAGAAAAGGAGGACTTTCATTTTGGAATCGTGAAGTCCGATTTTCCGAAAGAAAGGAGAGCTTTGTTGTGTGGGGGCCAGCTGACATCATATCGGGGATCCAGATATCGAGAATCCCATGGACAAGGTGTTTACGCATTTCGGCATTGCGATGTCCGAAACCCCGAAAAAGGAGGTAAGGCTGTGGTCTTATGAGATAACAGTGATATGGACCAGGAGCTGAGCGAGGAGGGGCTAAGGCAACAAGGGTGCATCGGCCAATCAATGATCGAGAGATCACGGGGACAAATATTTGTGACATCGAGGATCACGAAACCCTGAAACCCGAACTAAGTCGAGGGAGATCATGGTTAAGTGCGGAAGAGACATGTGGGTAAATAAAGGACCTGTGGATCGGGTTTTCATTAGAGATTCCAGGAGGGAATCTAATGAGCTAATTCTTCTCAAATGGGAATTTTAACGATCCTATGAGAAGACATACAGTGCGTTTGTGTACTGCATCAAGTGGTATCAGAGCTAGAACTCTGTCTGTATATTTCAAGTCGAGGGAGGAGGCAATGGAAGCCAGAGAAGGAAAGCACTCTGATACACACATCAAGTGGTATCAGAGCCTGATTCTTGTCTGTATATTTCAGACGAGGTAGGCATAAGAGGTAGGCAGCAATCAAGAAGAAAGTTAGCAGGACTGTAGGATGAATCTAGAAACACTCTTAGTGCGGAGTGATAGCAACAGGTTTTCTAGGAGAGTAGATAGGGACAACTCCATGCCTACTGAAGACCATAGGCATGCTGGGAGGAAGAGCAAGGAAGAAAAGCTTGCAGAAATGGATAAAGAGCTCGCTGAAATAAGGGTAGACATAGAAAAGCTTGAACTGTGGATGCAACAAAAAGCCAAGTCGAGATGGGTGTATGAATGGCCCATGAAGAAGCCGAAGATAAAATGGCCAGTCAAGGAGTTGATGGTCAGAAGACAACGAAGGCTATTAAAAGGATGGTTGAGGTATGATGAAAACCTTGATGGACCTGAGGAGATGGTTTAGGTGTGTGTGCCAGAGACTGGGAGAGGTCTCAATGATGAAGAAAATGAAATGGGATCAGCTGAGGATATCAAGAACTGCCAAGAGGGCAGAGAGGAAATTCCCAATTGCTAGGTGGGCAACGAGTTGAGATCACTGCGTGATCTCAGAGACCGTTAGGAGGATAGCCAAGGAATTTCACATTGTCAAGTGGGCAATGAAATGAGGTCACTGCGGGATCTCGAAGACTACCAGGAGGGCAGTGAAAGGTTTCCAATTTTCTAGGGGGGAAAGGGAATAGAGATGGAATCAGTTGATTCCATGGACTGCCAGGAGGGCAGTTGGAGCATCTCAAATCGCCAGGTGGGTAGAGATGATAATACGAGGCTGTTTGAAGGTCTCATGGACTCGAAGGTGAGTTCAATTCAGCAAGGAGTGTTGATGAAGATGGGATCAGTTGATCTCATAATCTTCCAGGACGACAGTGGAAGCATCCCATATTTCCATGTGAGCAGGGATGAGCAGGTCAATTGGAATCAGCCTGAGGAGCTGACAGAGCAGATGAGCTCAGAGGTGGACTTAGATCAGCAGATGCAGCTGAGAAAGGAAGAGGATTCATGTGGTTTTTCAATCCATGTGAATGAATATGATGACAAGTTAAAAACTTGCACCATCCGAGAGGACAATCTGAGGAGCCTTATGATGATTGGCAGAATCAAGATATTCCTACCACTTGCCCAAAGGTAGGCAGAAATCTAGGTTGCAGATGCAAAAACAATAGAAGAACAGCCAGTTGCGACTATCAGGGAAGAAGGATTGGAGGAGGTATCTGAAGATGCCCAAGAAGAAAAGGAGAATGAGCATTCTAAGGAATGGCTCAACGCTTTCAGCCAGGAAGCTGAAAGGACTACAACATGGGAGTTTGCAGCAGTAGAAGAAGAAGAAACAAACAACATTAGTTTGGTTGATCTGTATGGGCAAATTGAAGCCCTGGAGAAAAAGGTGAAAGTGCAGAGCGTGCACATCCAATAGGTGAAGTTGGAAGCTGATGAAGAAGGCATGGGAGATCACAGTGATCTGCCCATGAGCCAAAAATTTTTGCAGCTAAAGAGACTGCATGAAAAAATCCAACCACTGGAACAACTAGACGAATTGATCGAGGATATCAAAAGGCTGATGTCAGGGTCAACAAGAACTTCCAGTGAGGAGAGGCTGAGCAGAAAGAAGGAAGCGACGCAGAAGCAACAAGGAGATGGAGTAGATGAACAACTCCAGAGGATGATTTGGGATCCAGGAGGATTTCAACATCAGAGATGGGAAGCTCATGAGAAGGAGCTCATGAATTTTGCAGCTGAGGAGTATGATGCAGGAGCGTCTCTCCACGTTAGCTAGCCAACCATCCACGTTAGCGAATTCAAATCACATGTTGAAGAGAGGTGCAACCTCATTTGGAATTTGAATTTAATGTAATTAAATGTTTAAGATGTTGAGTTGTGAAGCTGTTCTTTTGCGCAGGCTGTAGATAAGATAGGCCTTTAATGTTTTGTATGGTTGTGATCTAGATCTGGATGTGGACTAGATATCCCATTCA
This sequence comes from Picea engelmannii, assembly GCA_009831015.1. Lineage (NCBI taxonomy): Eukaryota > Viridiplantae > Streptophyta > Pinopsida > Pinales > Pinaceae > Picea > Picea engelmannii. The sequence continues at coordinate 436,836 of ML784170.1, forward strand.
ATGTAATTTAATAGGGTAGGTAGGTTGGAGGGAAGAGATTGAAGAGCCCCCTCAGGTAAAAGAGATTTCGTATCTCATTTTGGGAGGAGTGGTGAGATAGTTGTAGTGGTAGTGGAGAAGAGAGTATCTGCGAGTAGAGAGTAGAAGAGAGAAGAGCCAAGACCTTGTTACAGGCCATGCTCAAGAACACTTTGTATAAACATGCATTAGCTATTTTAATATAAACATAAGCAATTTTTCCTGCATGCATTTTTGTGTTATGTGGGTGTCTGTGAGTGTTCTATTATGATATGAATGTATGTTGTAGATGTATGTTAGGAATTTGCAGGAGTTCTTGATTTCAGGCTTAAGAAGTCTTTGAGGCTTCATACCAGGAGGGTGTGACAGAACACTGCAGGTTCTAATAGTCATGCACAGAGGATGCATTTCAGAACTCTGCGGAGTCAGATAGAGACGTGCCAGGTGGGCACAGAAGCTGAAACCATTAACTCAGGAGAAATACCTCAAGGTTGTTGAACACCTTGGAGGGAAGGTTGTGGGAGGAAACACAGTTGTAGACAGAAGTTATGAGGAGTTCTGTGAAGCTCTACCAAGTGGGCATTGAGTGTATGTACAGCGGTTCATTGAGAAGAACTCTGTTGTGAGTTCTTAAGGAGGACCAGAATCACTAAGGATTTTGAGGAGCTCTACCAAGTGGGCATGGATCAGGTGCAAGGGGTGCACAGAGAGAGAAATCTGCTGTGAGTTCAAAAGGAAGAAACAGAATCACTGAGGATTCTGAGAGATTTTCCAGGTGGGCATTGAGTGGGTGCATAGGTGCACAAGAGGACAGAACTATTGGATGTTCTGTGAAAAGATACTCTGTCGGGTGGGCATTGAGAAATTGTGTGGACAGGCACAAAGAAGAGAAGAGAAGTATTTGAGTTCTAGAATTTGAAGGAGGAATCCACTGAGGGATCTTCACAAGGTTGTTGAACACCCTGCAGACTCAACAAGAGGTTTCTTGAGTGAAGGATAGCCAGGAGGGCATCCAAATATTCTCCATTTGTGGGAGAAAGGAAAGGAGAAATGAGTTCCTTAGAGGTCAAAGCTACAGGAAAGATCAGGACGGATAGCAGCATTGTATGTGCATGAGAGTACCCTACAGAGGCGCATGAGTTGAAGAATCCTTCGAGGATTTAAAAGGAGAAAATCTTAGGAGGAACAACGTCAAGGAGAACGCACGGTGAGAACTCAGGTAAAGGAGCTCGAAGAGAATAAAGGTAAAGGTAGAGGCCTTTGGGAACTTGGGATTTTTCCAAGTGTAGGAAGACAATGCACAAAGCTTAGGAGGGAGAACAACATCCGTCAGATCAGCTGGAGAAAGGAGATCTGGACCATTGGTTTTCACGTCTAGAAGGTAGTGCAACGGAGGAGAACATAGAAGAACGGATCTAGAACATGGGATCTTGATCCAATTACCCGTCAGCCGCTGGATCGGCCAGAAACTGCACGAGGTTTAAGTCCTCGAAATTAGAGGAGAAAAGTCTCGAAAGGCATTGAGGCATCGGGATATCAGCACTCGTGATATCAAGGATATCGAGGACGTGAGGAGAGTCACTCGACACCAAAAACCCTGAATTAGAAAGATTCGATCTAGACCATTCGTTTGGGAGCGGACGCGTGTCACGAGATTACCCACATCTGGGACTCGGGCATCGGAGGTTGGAAGAGGAAGTCTTTCGACTTCACGAGTGGCGGAAAGGTGAGAGCTCTATGTTGTGGGCCTAGTTGATGTCACATCAGGATATCAACACTCATGATATCGAAGATCTCGAGGTCGAGAAGTCGGGAAACTGGTAGCGAAAGTCCCGAAATAGTGAGATTGGATCAGGGCCGTCCATCAGTTGGGGATACGTGTCGGAGGTCCGAAGAGAGTTGGGGATCGACATTTCATGAGTCCTAGAGACAAGGAGGACTTGCATTTTGGAATCACGAAGTCCAGTTTTCTGAAAGAAAGGAGAGCTCTATTATGTGGGGGCCAGCTGACGTCATATCGGGGATCCAGATATCGGGAATCCCATGGAAAAGGTGTTTACGCATTTCGGCATTGCGATGTCCAAAACCCCGAAAAAGGAGGTAAGGCTGCGGTCTTATGAGATAATGGTCATATGGACCAGGAGCTTAGCGAGGAGGGGCTAAGGCAACAAGGGGGCATCGGCCAATCAGTGATCGAGAGATCGCGGGGACAAAGATTCATGACATCGAGGATAGTGAAACCCCAAAAACCGAACTAAGTCGGGGGAGATCACGGTTAAGTGTGGAAGAGCCGTGTGGATGAATAAAGGACCCGTGGATCTGGTTTTCATCATAGATTCTAGTAGGGAGTCTAATGAGCTAATTCGTCTCAAAGGGGAATTTGAACGATCCTGTGAGCAGACGTAGAGTGCGTCTGCGTACTGCATCAAGTGGTATCAGAGCTAGAACTCTGTTTGTATATTTCAAGCAGAGGGAGGAGGCAAGGGAAGCCAGAGAAGGAAAGCACTCTGATACACACATCAAGTGGTATCAGAGCCTGATTCTTGTCTATATATTTCAGACGAGGGAGGCATAAGAGGTAGGCAGCAATCAAGAAGACAGTCAGCAGGACTGTAGGATGAAGCTGGAAACACTCTTAGTGCTGAGTGACAGTAGCAGGTTTGCTAGGAGAGTAGACAGGGACAACGCCATGGCTACTAAAGACCATAGGCATGTTGGGAGGAAGAGAAAGGCAGAAAAGCTTACAGAAATGGATAAAGAGCTCACTGAAATAAGGGCAGACATAGAAAAGCTTGATCTGGGGATGCTGCAAAAAGCCAAGTCGATATGGGTGTATGAATGGCCCATGAAGAAGCCTAAGATAAAATGGCCATTCAAGGAGTTGATGGTCAGAAGACAATGAAGGTTGTTAAAAGGATGGTTGAGGTATGCTGAAAACCTTGACGGACCTGAGGAGATGGTTTAGGTGTGTATGTTAGAGACTGGGAGAGGTCTCAATGATGAAGAAAATGAAATGGGATCAGCTGAGGATCTCAAGAACTGCCAGGAGGGCAGAGAGGAAATTCCCAATTTCCAAGTGGGGAACGAGTTGAGATCATTGTGTGATCTCAGAGACTGTCAGGAGGACAACCAAGAAATTTCACATTGTCAGGTGGGCAGTGAAATGAGGTCACTGTGGGATCTCGAAGACTACCAGGAGGGCAAAGAAATGTTTCCAGTTTTCCAGGGGGGAAAGGGAATAGAGATGGAATCATTTGATTCCATGGATTGCCAGGAGGGCAGTTGGACCATCTCAAATCGCCAGGTGGGTAGAGATGATAGTACGAGACTGTCTGAAGGTCTCATGAACTCGGAGGTGAGCTCAATTCAGCAAGGAGTGCTGATGAAGATGGGATCAGTTGATCTCATAATCTGCCAGGAGGACAGTTTAAGCATCCCATATTTCCATGTGAGCAGGGATGAGAAGGTGAATTGGAATCATCCTGAGGAGCTGACAGAGCAGATGAGCTCAGAGGTGGACTTAGATCAGAAGATGCAGCTGACAGAGGAGGATGATTCATGTGGTTTTTCAATCCATGTGAATGAAGATGATGACAAGTTAAAAACTTGCACCATCCGAGAGGACAATCTGAGGAGCCTTATGATGATTGGGGGAATCGAGATATTCCTACCACTTGCCCAAGGGGAGGCAGAACTATAGGTTGCAGATGCAAAAACAACAAAAGAACAACCAGTTGGGACTGTTAGGGAAGAAGGATTGGAGCAGGTATTTGAAGCTTCCCAAGAAGAAAAGGAGAATGCGCATTCTGAAGAATGGCTCAACGCTTTCAGCTAGGAAGCTGAAAGGATTGCAACATGGGAGTTTACAGCAGCAGAAGAAGAAGAAATAGACAACATTAGTTTGGCTGATATGTATGAACAAATTGAATCCCTGGAGAAAAAGGTGAAAGTACAGAGCATGTACATCCAACAGGTGAAGTTGGAAGCTGATGAAGAAGGCATGGGAGATCATAGTGATCTTCCCATGAGCCAAAAAATTTTGTAGCTGAAGAGACTGCATGAATAGAGCTAGCCACTGGAACAACTGGACGAATTGATTGAGGAGATCAGAAGGCTAATGTCAGGGTCAGCAGGAATTGCCAGCGAGGAGAGGATGAGCAGAAAGAAGGAAGCAACATAGCCGCAGAAGCAACAACAAGGAGATGGAGCAGATGAACAGCTCCAGAGGATGATTTGGGATCTAGGAGGATTTCAACATCAGATATGGGAATCTCATGAGCAGGAGCTCATGAATTTTGAAGCTGAGGAGTATGATGCAGGACAAGAATCACTAAGGATTCTAAGGATATTTTCCAAGTGGGCATGGAGCAGGTGCAAGGGGTGCACAGAGGGAGAACTCTGTTGTGAGTTCAAAAGGAAGAAATAGAATCACTGAGGATTCTAAGAGATCTGCCAAGTGGGCATTGAGTGGGTGCATAGGTGCACAAGAGGATAGAACTGCTGGACGTTCTGTGAAAAGATACTCTGCCAGGTGGGCATTGAGATATTGTGCGGACATGCACAGAGAAGAGAAGATAACTCTTTGAGTTATGGAATTTGAAGGAAGAATCCACTAAGGGATCTTCACAGGGTGGCTGAACATCCTACAGACTCAGCAAGAGGTTTCTTGAGTGAAGGATAGCTAGGAGGGCATCCAAATATTCTCCATTTGCGGGAGAAAGGAAAGGAGAAACGAGTTTCCTTAGAGGTCGAAGCTACAGGAAAGCTCAGGGCGGATAGCAACACTGTGTGTGCATGAGAGTACCCTGTAGAGGCGCATGATTTGAAGAATCCTTCGAGGATTTGAAAGGAGAAAATCTCAGGATGAACAACGTCAAGGAGAACGCATGGCAAGAACTTAGGTAGAGGAGCTCGAAGAGAAGAAAGGAAAATGTAGAGGCCTTTGGGAACTTGGGATTTTTCCAAGTGCAAGAAGACAGTGCGCAAACCTCAGGAGGGAGCAGAATAGCCATCAGATCGGCTGGATAAAGGAGATATGGACCGTCGGTTTTCACGTCTAGAAGGTAGTGCAATGGAGGAGCGCATAGAAGAATGTATCTAGATTGTGGGATCTTGATCCAATTACCCATCAGCCGCTGGATCGGCCAGAAACTGCACGAGGTTTAAGCCCTCGAAAGGAGAGGAGAAAAGTCTTGAAAGGCATTGAGGCATCAGAATATCGACACTCGTGATATCAGGAATATCAAGGACGTGAAGAGAGTCAATCGACACAAAAAACCCTGAATTAGCGAGATTCGATCTGGACCATTCGTTTGGGAGCGAACGCGTGTCATGAGATTACCCACATCTAGGACTCGGGCATCGGAGATTGGAAGAGGATGTCTTTTGACTTCACGAATGGCAGACAGGTGAGAGATTTGTATTGTGGGCCTATCTGACGTCACATCGGGATATCGGCACTCGGCATATCGGAGATCTCGAGGTCGAGAAGTCGAGAAATTGGTAGCGAAAGTCCCGAAACAATGAGATTGGATCAGGGCCATCCATCAGTTGGGGATACATGTCAGAGATCCGAAGAGAGTCGGGGATCGGCATTTCATGAGTCCTGGAGACAAGGAGGACTTTCATTTTGGAATCGTGAAGTTCGATTTTCCGAAAGAAAGGAGAGCTCCATTATGTGGGGGCCAGTTGACGTCATATAGGGGATCCGGATATCAGGAATCCCGTGGACAAGGTGTTTATGCATTTCGGCATTGCGATGTCGGAAACCCTGAAAAAGGAGGTAAGGTTGCGGTCTTATGAGATAACGATCATATGGATCAGGAGCTTAGCTAGGAGGGGCTAATGCAACAAGGGCGCATCGACCAATCGGTGATCGAGAGATCGCGGGGACAGAGATTCATGACATCAAGGATCGCAAAACCCCAAAACCCAAACTAATTCGGCAGAGATCACGGTTAAGGGAGGAAGAGCCATGTGGGTGAATAAAGGACCTGTGGATCGAGTTTTCATCAGAGATTCCAGCAGGGAATGGAATGAGATAATTCGGCTCAAAGGGGAATTTGAACGATCCTGTGAGCGGATGAAGAGTGCATCTGTGTACTGCATCAAGTGGTATCAGAGCTAGAACTCTGTCTGTATATTTCAAGCCGAGGGAGGAGGCAATGGAAGCCAGAGAAGGAAAGCACTCTGATACACACATCAAGTGGTATCAGAGCCTGATTCTTGTCTGTATATTTCAGACGAGGTAGGCATAAGAGGTAGGCAGCAATCAAGAAGAAAGTTAGCAGGACTGTAGGATGAATCTAGAAACACTCTTAGTGCGGAGTGATAGCAACAGGTTTTCTAGGAGAGTAGACAGGGACAACTCCATGCCTACTGAAGACCATAGGCATGCTGGGAGGAAGAGCAAGGAAGAAAAGCTTGCAGAAATGGATAAAGAGCTCGCTGAAATAAGGGTGGACATAGAAAATCTTGAACTACGGATGCAACAAAAACCCAAGTCGATATGGGTGTATGAACGGACCATGAAGAAGCTGAGGATAAAATGGCCAGTCAAGGAGTTGATTGTCAGAAGACAGCGAAGGCTGTTAAAAGGATGGTTGAGGTATGCTAAAAACCTTGACGGACCTGAGGAAATGGTTCAGGTGTGTGAGCCAGAGACTGGGAGAGGTCTCAATGATGAAGAAAATGAAATGGGATCAACTGAGGATCTAAATAACTACTAGGAGGGCAGAGAGGAAATTCCCAATTGCAAGGTGGGCAACGAGTTGAGATCACTGCGTGATCTCAGAGACTGTCAGGAGGAAAGACAAGGAATTTCACATTGTCAGGTGGGCAATGAAATGAGGTCACTACGGGATATCAAAGACTTCCAGGAGAGTAGCGAAAGGTTTCTAGTTTGCCAGGGGGGCAAGGGAACAGAGATGGAATCAGTTGATTCCATGGACTGCCAGGAGGGCAGTTGGAGCATCTCAAATCACCATGTGGGTAGAGATGAGAATACGAGACTGTCTGAAGGTCTCATGGACTCGAAGGTGAGTTCAATTCAGCAAGGAGTGCTAATGAATATGGGATCAGTTGATCTCATAATCTGCCAGGAGGACAGTGGAAGCATCCCATATTGCCATGTGAGCAGGGATGAGCAGGTGAATTGGAATCAACCTGAGGAGATGACAGAGAAGATGAGCTCAGAGGTGGACTTAGATCAGCAGATGCAACTGACAGAGGAGGAGGATTCATGTGGTTTTTCAAGCCATGTGAATGTAGATGATGACAAGTTAAAAACTTGCACCATCCGAGAGGACAATCTGAGGATCGTTATGATGATTGGGGGAATCAAGATATTCCTACCACTTGCCGAAGGGGAGGTAGAAATATAGGTTGCAGATGCAAAAACAACAGAAGAACAGCCAGTTGCGACTGTTAGGGAAGAAGGATTGGAGCAGGTATTTAAAGCTGCCCAAAAAGAAAAAGAGAATGAGCATTCTGAGGAATGGCTCAACGCTTTCAACCCCGAAGCTGAAAGGAGTGCAACATGGGAGTTTGCAACAGAAGAAGAAGAAGAAACAGACAACATTATTTTGGCTGATATATATGAAAAAATTGAAGCTCTGGAGAAAAAGGTGAAAGTGCAGAGCATGCACATCCAACAAGTGAAGTTGGAAGCTGATGAAGAAGGCATGGGAGATCTCAGCGATCTGCCCATGAGCCGAAAATTTTTGCAGCTGAAGAGACTGCATGAACAAAGCCAACCATTGGAACAACTAGATGAAGTGATCGAGGAGATCAGAAGGCTGATGTCAGGGTCAGCAGGAACTGCCAGTGAGGAGAGGCTGAGCAGAAAGAAGGAAGCAGTGCAGCAGCAGAAGCAATAGCAAGGAGATGGAACAGATGAACAACTCGAGAGGATGATTTGGGATCCAGGAGGATTTCAAAATCAAATATGGGAAGCTCATGAGCAGGAGCTCATGAATTTTTTCAACTGAGGAGTATGATGCAGGAGCATCTCTCCATGTCAGTCAGCCAGCTAGCCAGCCACGTCAGCGAATTCAAATCGCACGTTGAAGAGAGGCGCAACCTCATTTGGAATTTGAATTTAATGTAATTAAATGTTTAACCTGTTGAGCTGTGAAGCCGTGCCTTTGGGAAGGCTATAGATAAGATAGGCCTTTAATGTTTTGTATGGCTGAGATCTAGATACGGATGTGGACTAGACAACCCATTCAATGTAATTGAATAGGGTAGGTAGGTTGGAGGGAAGAGATTGAAGAGCCCCCTCAGGTAAAAGAGATTTCGTATCTCATTTTGGGAGGAGTGGTGAGAGAGTTGTAGTGGTAGTGGAGAAGAGAGGATCTGCGAGTAGAGAGAAGAAGAGAGAAGAGCTGAGACCTTGTTACAGGCCGTGCTCAGGAACACTTTGTATAAACATGCATTTGCTATTTTAATAGAAACATAAGTAGTTTTTCCTGCATGTATTTCTGTGTTATGTGGGTGTCTGTGAGTGTTCTATTATGATATGAATGTATGTTGTAGATGTATGTTAGGCATTTGCAGGATTTCTTGATTTCAGGCTTAAGAAGTCTTTGAGGCTTCATACCAGGAGGGTGTGACAGAACACTGTGGGTTCTGATAGCCATGCACAGAGGATGCATTTCTGAACTCTGCAGAGTCAAACATAGACATGCCAGGTGGGCATAGAAGCTGAAACCATTAACTTAGGAGAAAGACCTCAAGGTTGCTAAACACCTTGGAGGCAAGGCTGTGGGAGGAAACATAGTTGCAGACAAAAGTTCTGAGGAGTTCTGTGAAGCTCTGCAAGTGGGCATTGAGTGTATGTACAATGGTGCATTGAGAAGAACTCTGTTGTGAGTTCTTAAGGAGGACCAGAATCACTAAGGATTCTGAGAAACTCTGCCAAGTGGGCATGGAGCAAGTGCAAGGGGTGCACAGAGGGAGAACTCTGTTGTGAGTTCAGAAGGAAGAAACAGAATCACTGAGGATTCTGAGAGCTCTGCCAGGTGGGCATTGAGCGGGTTCATAGGTGCACAAGAGGACATAACTGTTGGACATTCTGTGAAAAGATACTCTTCCAGGTAGGCATTGATATATTGTGCGGACAGGCACATAGAAGAGAAGATAAATCTTTGAGTTCTAGAATTTGAAGGAAGAATCCACTGAGGGATCTTCACAGGGTTGTTGAACACCCTACAGACTCAGCAAGAGGTTGCTTGAGTGAAGGATAGCCAGGAGGGCATCCAAATATTCTCCATTTGTGGGAGAAAGGAAAGGAGAAATGATTTTCCTTAGAGGTCAAAGATACAGGAAAGCTCGGGACAGATAGCAACACTATGTGTGCATGAGAGTACCCTACAGAGGCGCATGAGTTGAAGAATCCTTCAAGGATTCAAATGGAGAAAATTTCAGGAGGAACAACGTCGAGGAGAACGCACAGTGAGAAATCAGGTAAAGGAGCTCGAAGAGAAGAAAGGCAAAGGTAGAGGCCTTTGGGAACTGGTGATTTTTCCAAGTGCAGAAAGATAGTGTGCAAAGCTCAGGAGGGAGCACAATAGCCGTCAGATCAGCTGGAGAAAGGAGATCTGGACCATCGGTTTTCATGTCCAGAAGGTAGTGCAATGGAGGAGCACATAGAAGAATGAATCTAGACCGTGGGATCTTGATCCAATTACCCGTCAGCCACTGGATCAGCTAGAAACTGCACGAGGTTTAAGCCCTCGAAAGGAGAGGAGAAAAGTCCTGAAAGGAATTGAGGCATCGGGATATTGACACTCATGATATCGGGGATATCGAGGACGTGAGGAGAGTCACTTGACACCAGAAACCCTGAATTAGCGAGATTCGATCTGGACCATTCGTTTGGGAGCGGACACGCATCATGAGATTGCCCACATCTGGGACTCGGGCATCGGAGGTTGGAAGATGAAGTATTTCGACTTCATGAGTGGCGGAAAGGTGAGAGATCTATGTTGTGGGCCTAGCTGATGTCACATTGGGATATCGACACTCAGGATATCGGAGATCTCGAGGTCGAGAAGTCGAGGAATTGGTAGCGAAAGTCCTGAAATAGCGAGATTGGATCAGGGCTGTCCGTTAGTTGGGGATACATGTTGGATATCTGAAGAGAGTCGGGGATCGACATTTCGTGAGTCCTGGAGACAAGGAGGACTTGCATTTTGGAATCGCGAAGTCCAATTTTCCAAAAGAAAGGAGAGCTCTGTTGTGTGGGGGACAACTGACGTCATTTGGGGATCGGGATATCGGGAATCCTGTGGACAAGGTTTTTATGAATTTCAGCATTGCGATGTCCGAAACCTCGAAAAAGGAGGTAAGGTTACGGTCTTATGAGATAACGGTCATATGGACCAGGAGCTTAGCTAGGAGGGGCTAATGCAGCAATGGTGCATCAGCCAATCGGTGATCGAGAGATCGCAGGGATAGAGATTCGTGACATCGAGGATCATGAAACCTCGAAACTCGAACTAAGTCGGCGAAGATCACGGTTAAGTGCGGAAGAGACGTGTGGGTGAATAAAGGACCTGTGGATCGGGTTTTCATCAGAGATTCCAGCAAGGAATCGAATGAGCTAATTCGGCTCAAAGGAGAATTTGAACGATCCTGTGAGCGGACGTAGAGTGCATCTGCGTACTGCATCACGCATCCATGTGTTGTATGGTCTTCACATGAAGCTTGTCAAGGACGCTTCCTTAATTATGGGTTCAATGCACCTTCAACTCTTTCGTAATTTCCATTACTCTGCCTTTCCATCTCTAGCTGACGCGATTAATGTGGCATCCCATCGGTCCTTCATTTAATTCTATATACCTCCGTCTTTTCATACTTCTTTTGTTGTCTTTCTGTTTCCCACTTGTTTCCATTTTTATGTGGTCATTAACCTTATCCTCATTGGGTTTGTGTTCCTAATTATGCGTTCTCTTTCTTCTTTCGATGCACTGCACCTCTCTTGGTAATGTTTATAATTTTTTTTTATTTTTTTATTATTATTATGCGGTGGGTAGTTGACTGTTCTTGTAAATCTTCAGTCAGACCTGATTGATCATCCCTCTGATTTCTATGCCTGATAAGTCTCTCAACTGTACAACTCCTCCATATGTGATAGATTTCACTTTGTATGGTCCTAGCTAATGCATTCTTATCTTCCTTAGGTGCTGAAGTGATTTGCTGTCATACATTAATACTAGATATCCTTCCTTGAAACTTGGCCATAGACCAGTTTGAATGGCATGTTCCTTGTCAAATGTTTACACATAGTCCTGTAGTCCCATAATACTGCTGGTACTTTGAGGTCCCAGTCATCCCTGTTGACATTACAGATCTTTTTTAGTGCGTTCTCGAGGATTTTGTTAAATGATTCCATTGTTCCATTTGCCTATGGTTGATATGGTGTGCTCTTTTGATGATGGACTTCAAACTCTTCAGTGTGTCTTCCCCCTTCTTGTTAGGTACTTCGTTGCGGTGATAATGTACCTAGCTCCTGTTCTTTTTTTGGTGGGTTGATTGGTCCCATAAAGTCTATTACCCACTTATCAAATTCCTATAATGTTACTTTTGGTCGTAATGGAATCTCATCCTTTCTATTGGGTTTACCTACCCTTTGATAGACATGGACACCATAGTCCTGTGCGTAATACCTTCTATGCGGTAGATTTTCCTAAGTAATTTCCTCCTGTGATCTCCTCATGGGATTCTGCTAACACTCTTGGTATTTCATGTTCTAACACATATCTGCACAAGATGTTGTTTGCTCCCATTTTGTATAAGTGTCTCATGATTAGTTGATAGTCTGCAGCTCAAACTACCAGGTTTTTCTTCTGCGTGAAGTTATATTCTTGTGGCGCAGTACCTGTTCTTAAGTAATGAATTATATCCATGAAGCATTCATCGACGATCTGAACTGAGAATAAGTGTGCATTTGGGAAGTTGTCTTCTAAATTCGTAGGTTCTTCTCCATTTGTGACTCTTGATAGGTGGTCGGGTCCTACATTCAATTTTCCTGGATTGACTATGACTTCAAAGTCAAACTCTTGAAATAGTAGTAATCATCAACAGATTCTCCCCCCCCAACATTGGCTTGTTGACTAAGTATTTCAGGGCTAAGTGATTTGTGAACATCTTAAAAATTTTCCCCAATAAATAATGTCTGAATTTCTATAGTGCGTAGACCATAACTAGTCCTTATCTCTCTGTGGTGTTGTAGTTTTGTTCTGAATCTGATAGGTTTATTCTCACAAAGTCTATAGGGTGGTCTAAATCTCCCATTCCTGGCTGCACCAAGATAGCTCCAAGTGCTATGGCTAATGCATCTACATGTACATGGAATGTCTTCTCCCAGTCTGGAAATATTAGTATTGGTGCAGTGACCATCTTTTCCTTCAGTGTATCCAGACCGTGTTGGCACTCGTCGTTCCATTAACACTTTGTATACTTTCTTAACAACTTTTCCATTGGTGCAGTAATCTGTGCATACCCTTTGATAAAATTCCTATAGTATCTTGTGTGTGCAAACGTCGCTCTTAGATGACGAATGGTTTTTGGTGGTGGTAAGTTATAAATTACTGCAACCTTTGCAGGATCTACTAATAAACCTTGTTTGCATACTATATGTCCTAATAGTATCCTGAACGGCTTTTTTAATATGCATTTATTTATGTTTAGTGATATTTGGAACTGCCTACATATTTCAAACATTAGGTGTAAGACTTCTACATGGTCTTTCAGGAAACTGTAGACTTTCCAATCATCCAAGTATACTTCAAGAAACTAGTGGATGAATTCCTTAAATGCAACAATGAATACTCTAGAAAAGATTGTTGGTGCATTCTTTAGTCCAAATGGCATGACTTTGTACTGATAGGATCCCCATTATGTCGCAAATGTGGTCTTTTATCTGTCTTCTTGTGCTATCTTAATCTGGTGGTAGCCTAAGAATCCATCAGTGAATGAGTAAGCTTCATATCCTCCTACGTTTTATAACACTTCATCTCTGAAAGGTGTAGGGAATGGGTCATGTAGGCATGCATCGTTAAAATTCCTCAAGTTGACGCATATCCATATTCCTCCTTGTTTCTTGTCCTGAACTACCATCAAGCTTATCCATTCAGATTCTTCGACCAGTTCTATGATTTCGGCTTCAAGCATCCTATCGATCTCATCTTTGACTTTCTTCCTATATATTGGGTTCAGTCTGTATGGTCGTTGTCTGATCAATCTCACTTGAGGTTTGAGTGGTATCTTAATTTATCCTAGCTCTCCTACTATACCCTTAATTTTTGTAAATTTTGTGGGAAACAAGTCGTTGTATTCGCGTAATAAATCTGTTATACTTTCCACTGTTTTCTCATCCTAGTAATCTCTGATGCTGTCCATATTTGGATTCTCAACTATCCCGATGTTGACTTTATTTATCTTGATAGGTGCAAAAATAAATTATTATTCTATAGGTGGTCCTTCCACTTCTCTTTCACCTTCTTCTTATTCTATCTGAATATAGTGCGGATCGTCTTCATCTGGTGCTTCCTCCTGCACATGGTAGCATGACAACAATTCCTTGACTGTCTGTTTTTTTTGATGTTGTTCTTTTGTTATGAGCTCAACTTTTGGTTCTTTGATGAATATCACTCATCTTATATGTTTAAGAGAGTCATATATGTTGGGTTTCTCATGCTCAAATGAGAAAGTGATTGCATAATTATGTTGCAATGTCATCTAGGTCGCAGTTCCTTTGTGCAATTCCTAGTCTGTATACTAGTTCGTTGGTATGCCCTCTAAGGTCTGTATAAAGTGATGAGGCCATTCCTCTAGGGTGTCATTTTCCATACCATTGTACACTTCTCCAAGTGTTCCGTTGGTGCCCCTTGTCCATCATACTTCTCCTGCTTGTTGTTTTTCTAATCTACGCCGAACCTTATGAGAAATAATTTCTTACATTGGTACCAATGTACGATTATCTCTTTGTGTGTGCCCCACCATATTGAAAGGGTGGCCTTGAGTGATATATCAAGTGATAATAGTATTTGGTTCTTTGGAACTTCATCTTCATATTGTGCCAATAACATTTCCAAATCGTTTATTCCATTTAAACTAGGTGGTTCCCTTATTTATGTGCCCACCGATCTCACTGTGTGGTCTATTCCTGCACATCTCCTCATGGATACTTCGTGTAACCTTTGTTTCTAGTTCTCTAAACTAGTATCTGAGTCTATTGCACATGAATTAATTCTCTACCGACTGAGTATTTCGTCTTCAGTTGGGTTTACGTAATCCTCGTTGCGCACAGTTCTTCTATACAATTGGTTGATTTCCTCTAAGTCTAAGCAAGTAGATTCTACAAACCTTTTCCCTTATGATGGGTTTAAGGGCACAATGAACTTGTATTCTCCTAAATCAAATTTTATTTTCTTGTTCTTCAAGTTGATTATGGCCTGGTTGTCAAACACCCAATCCATACCAAGAAATGTTGGGTAAGGTGTTGTGCCTTCCACTCCTTCAATGACTTCAAAATATGCTTTATTGCACACTCCATCCAGGTCTACTATCACTCCTTTCAGTCTACTGATTGGTAGGACTCTATGTTGGTTTGCTTATTTTAGTTGAACAGATAAATATTCTAACATGGGCTCTCCCATGCATTTCCATGTCTTCTTTGTTAATACATTGACCTCAGTTCCCAGATACAATATGATGTCTCCCATGTTGAAGTATCCAATGTTTGCATTCAGTCTGAACTCCCTACTGGTTCTTCTTCTTGTATGTAGGTGATTGAATGTTTTTGGTTCTAGTTTTCCTTCTGTCTCGATGCTACATTTTTCTAGTATGTTTTGCAATATTTTGACAGATGATGGATCACTTAATACCTTTATACATGATTGGAAAAACCCTTTGATTGTACTTACTTGTCCCATGGAGTGTATATCATTGGTATGATCTAATAATGGAGGCGTATCATATTTTGGTGATTCCTTTCTTTGTTGTGCAATGGAAGTCACAGAAATGTCCTCCTTCTGAAATTCTTGTTGGTCTTTCTTAAATATCTCCTTCTCCTTCTGTGCACCGAATTTCTTCCTTGGTTTGATGTTCTTCTTCACCCATTGATTTTGTGATAGATCTTGTCAAATGACATCATCCCCTATTTTAGATCCTTTGCGGGTGACTATGTTGATGCTCTGTCCTTCATCCCTTTCTTTAGCTAAGATCCACTGAAAATTTTGGTTGTTCTCGTTTCTCTTTCCTGGATTTTTACTAATAGTGTTGGACATTCTTCTGTGTCATGATCGGATGTGCAAAAATACATACAAGTTGCGTGTGGAAGTAGAAATTCCCTTGCATAATGGTTGGGTAGTTGACAATTGTGGCATACCACTGGTCCTCTACCTCGTCCAAAACCTCCTCTCATTCATCCTCCCCCTCTGTAGCCTTCTCTATCTCCTCTAGACGCATTATATTGAGGCACCTGATTATACTGCAAGGTATTGTACTGAGGCTATGATGTGTTGCACTATGCCTGTGTGTTATTATATGGTTGTTGCATAATATTATACTGCAGCTGCACAATGCAGTATGGAGTTGGAACTTGATTAAACTGTGGTGCAACTTGCCTAGTCATCATTTTTCCCGGCAATCTATATGCATCTGATATCCTTTCTCGCATCAACTCCATAGTTATACAATCCTTGTCGGCATGGCCTACTGACTTGCAAAAGGTGCAATACGAACTCTTTGGGACTGTCTAATATTTTTGCATCATCGTCTAGTGATATGGATCATGACCCAATTTCTTGCATATTTCACACCATAGTCCTCATGTTGGTAACGAGTTTGGAATTCTTGTCGCCATATACTGCGCGAATGTTGGATATTCATTCTTGTGGTGTCCTTTTTTTCTGCATGTAGTACACCAAACGAATTCCTGTTTATCCTTATTCTTATTTTGGTTGAGTTGGAACGTTAAGTTCTTCAAATCATCCTTTAGTTCTTCGATAGTAGGATCTGTCTGTTGATACTGGTTTTCTTCTAGTTGCAGGGCTGCCTACAGAGCGTCTTCCTGCTTCTGGAACTTATTTTGTCACAATGGGTATTTTAAGTGCGGTAGTAGTGAATTGAAAAATAATTGTCAATGCTACATATCGATCATGAGATATTTTAACTTTCCCTTCAGTCGCTTGAACCTATGGTCAATATCCCATACATATTCTCTTGGTTTCTTTCAGATTTATATCATCTCATTCATGTATTGATCCTCTAAGCTCAGATTTTGGAACTCATTTATCAGTAACTTCTTAATGTATGCTAGTGTCATTGTTGTCCCAGGTGCACTATTTTCATCTAGACTCATGTACCAGTCTAGTGCGCGGTCTCTTAGCATAATAGCTAACTGCACAAGTTTGGCATCTTCATCGGTGATCTATTTTTCTTCCCATATCTTTGCATAAATGAACAAGTGTTTCTCATGGTCTTCTGCTTCTTCTCCTCAAAATTCTGGTAATCTGATGGTGGGATTGTGTCTTGCCATTATGAATGCTGAACTTCTACCTCAACGCGGTGTAGATACCTGACTAGTGCTTCCTGAACTAGCTCCTGTACTTGTTGTCCTTTGTGTATATCTACTTCCTTCTATCTGACTTCTTCTGAACTTCAGCTTTCTAAATGGTGGTGTTCTCTTTGGTGTATTAGTCGCACATGGGTTTATGGGTTCCACAATGACATTAATATGGATAAGATTGTTTCCTTCTCTTCCTATTCTTGGACCTCTCATTTTCCTCTCATATGTTGTGTGCAAGATTTCCTCAATCTTCTCCAGAGCTCGGAGATCCTATACCTCTTCCTCATCACTCACCAAGCCTTCCCTCGTAGCTACGACTCTCTTCTTCGTATTCACCTTGTATTGGTAGGGTACTCCACTACATGTCTTTCCATTTGTCGCCATGTTCCTCTTGATCTAGCCATCATCCATCATGATTAGGTCCAAGGATTCCTCCTCCTTTCCCTTATCCTTTCCTCTTTCCATTTCTCCACTCTCTGTCATTTCTTTCCCCCTTCCCCCATGCACGCAGGGAAGTTTATTTTTCTAACTCCATTGTCAGTACACCTTTGTTGTATAGTAGTATCTTAATAGAAGTGTACAATGATCGAATGTACCTTCCTTGAGGTCCATGTAGAAAATATTGCTCCATTTAATTGTACAACTTCGTTGTGTCTACTGAAAAAATTGTTATAAATCCTACCACAATACTGTCAAGCCAAAAATCTACTACGCGAGTGAATTTGTTGTTCACATGTTGTAACTGCACAATCTATACTGGGGTCTACTCTAGCTGTCGAATCTAGTTCGTTTCATGGTTATCCTTCAACCTTAGTATCCACTCCTACAATAAGTGTGGAAAATCACAGAAAAAGACTTTTTGTAAATCAATAAACACATATTTATCAATATATTTATGGGGTGTTATTCTAGGGTTTCGGTTATCCTTCTGTGAAAAATCCATCTCTTTGGATCTTAGCCAAGTTTCAATTTATTCTTTTGTGGGATTCCACATGTTGGATTTTTTTGCAAGAAAGAGTGTGCTTGTCATTGATGGAAAGAACAATGATGGAAAATAGGAAAGGAAAGAAGAACAATAATAGAAATGGAAAACAAGAATAGAAAAGACGAGACCTGTAGGAGAAGGTTTGGAGGCCGAAACCTTTAAATACTTAGAAAACCTTCTAAGTCGGAAGAAATTGTAAGCTCGGGAGGAGGAGTGACAACAGACATTGAATCAGTGTACAGACAGGAGAAGCACACAAAAGAGGAGAACATATCTCAGTCGTTGGATCTGAGCACGAAGGATCAATAGTCATTGGATCCATAGATAAATGCACAAAGTTTAAGCCTTTGATGAGCGTAGGAGAGAGGAATTGTCTAAGCATTGAGGTTCTGAGGTAAGGAGGGACCATCCATCATTAATAATGACAGGTGGCACATGATCCTCAACTCTGGAGCAAAACACTTCGAGGATTTTTTAGTTTGAGACTTGAAAAACCCGAAATCCGAAGAGATGGAGAGCCAGAGTAAATGACAACCATCAGATCAGTTTGAAGTGGAAGGACAGGATAAGATAGAAGAGCTCCATCGTAGAAATATCGAGCCATCGATCTAAGATCCTGGTCAATGAACATGATTCATTTCATATCTAAAGATGCGAGGAGGTTACACTCTAGAAATCTTGAGTGTTGAAATTCCTGAAATGCGAATTTTCATTAGCCGTTGGATCATTATAAGTGGAAGGATAGGATAAGCTAGAAGAGTTGCATCACACACAGATCGAGCAATCGATATAGGATCATGATCGACAAATGACATTCACTTTGGATATAAATATGCGAGGAGTTTACGCTATGGAAATTTTTAGATTTGAAATACCCGAAACCCAGAAATCCAAAACGAATAAGAAACATCAGATTTGGAGGACATACGATGATTGTTGGATCGGGCATGTTGGTCAACAGATCACGTCAGAAAGGACACACAACAGACCACATCTACAAGGACATGTAGCAGACCATGTTAGAAAGACTATGTTATTAAGGACACGTGGTGCAATCAAACAATGCCAAGTGTCAAGTTGATTCAACATTTCAGGTACATGCAAAACACAAATCTGAGTGACATGTGGAAGATAATAGCCTCATGACACGTTATCAAGTGAAGAAATTAAGTGACATCACTCTGGGATTTTTACTACGGGAGATTTATCACTAGCAAATGACAAAAGATCCGAAGTCTCGAACGTTGAAGTCCCAAACTAGACACGAGATGTTCGATCTGAAAGATCACTTAGGGAGAATTATCATCCATCGATCTACTCCAGTGGAAGGATAACATAAGTTGAAATATCTAAATTCCAAAGACTTTAAAGGATTGTGATCGTTGATCCAAAAGGGATACATGTCATTGGATCGTGGACTCTGGGTAAAATGCTTCAGGAGCAAGCGAAGTTTGAGAATCGAAACTCCCGAAGCCCGAAAGGCGAAATTGATCTCGTCCATTGGTTTGGAGGGACACATGTCACCTGATCATTGAGACTAAGGATCATGGATGCACAAAGGGAAGAAGGTAGATCCATTGATTGACAGAGACATATGTCAGCAAATTTTCCATTCCAGAAGATATCCAGTCAACAAGAAAAGGGTTTGAGATATGAAACTCCCGGAGCCCGGATCACGAAGTAAATATAATTCGTTGATGTAGGAAGGTGAGATCTGGTCCACATACTAGATAAGACAAATTTGAACCGTCTGTTCTAGAGAACCATCAATATCATGAGATCAATGGTCATTCTCCATTATGGAGCCAAAGCATGCTTGGTTCTTAATTTTTCGTGAGCGAGCCGCAATTGAAACCACGGTTTTGGAGAAAGGATGTGTGGAGGCTCATAGTGAATTGCGGGGTGAAAAGAGGGTTTCTCTCAAACCATCTATGGATTCACCCACAATCACATGGTCACATGAAGCTCATATCCCAAGGTCATATCGTGAAACTGAGCCAGTGCTCACTAGACAGAAATCGGGAAGCACCTTTTTGGATAGGCGTTTGGTCACCACCGATGATCACGTGAGGGAAGGGGCTTAGAAGACAAAGAATCCATAATTGTCTAGCTTTAACTGCTAGAACAGAGTGATTTTATTGGCTAGATAACTTGAGGAGATGCAAGGTGATCTCTAGAGGAGTTGAAAAGCCTCAAGGTAAATTCCAGTGGAATGAATACTGATCATTTAGACAATTGACTGATGGAAATGCATCAAAGACTGTAACTGCCAAAGAAGTCGAAGCATCTCAGGATAATGACCACTGATGAAGAACAAACTCATGATGATCGCTAGAGAGGATGAAGAGTTGAGTGTATTCCCTGGAAGAGGACTTGGCATGATAAATATGTGAAGAATAGAGAAGATATGGTTGTTGTTGTTGACTGTGATTCATGCGGGTAGAAGAATGATGTGTGCAGGAGCTGAAACACATAGAAGAGGGTAGTGCATAGAATGTAAATAAGACACAGAGCATAAAGTGCAGAAGAAGCAAGGAACAAAAATGAATATATGAGAGAGGAAGAGAAAGTTGAGGTGCACATACGAAGACAAAGAAGAAGATCAGAAAGCTCAAGAAGACATGACCAGAGAGAGATTGATGTAGAAAGAGAAGAGAAGTGTAACAGGACAATGATGTGACTGGTAAGCCATAGATAAATGTTGTATCACTGTGATAAATTCAATAAAAGAAAATATTTATATTTCAGGGTGGTAGGGAGGTTCTAGGGAGGACTGGTGTCCTTAGAGTTTCAAGTGGGTGATTGAACACAGGGAGTTGTAGCTTCCATCTGGTTACAACCAGAAAAACCATGGTGGTGTAAGGGAGAACTATTGTTCTCCGTTATACAGATTGGTGCCAGTGTGACTAGAAGTTGGTGCCTCCATCCAATTGATGCTAGAACACTCAGGGAGTTGGTGCTTCCTTCTAGTGGGTGCTAGAAAAAACAAAGAGTTGGTGCTCTCAACAAGTTCTTGTAAAACAAAGGTTGTAGCCTAAAGAAGAGTTGGATCTCATAAGAATGATAATGTACAAAAAATAGAGATTACTTATCATATCAAGAAGAAGAGGTTTTTCCCTTTATGGGTTTCCTAAGGAAATATCCATCTCTGTATATTTCATGTGTTTGATTGATGTTGAATATTATATTGCTTACTTCCCTGCTTTATTGTGATCATCATTGAGTGTTCTGTAAAGAGTTTAAAATGGGCATAATTGTTTAATCATAGTAACAACTGATTCACCCCCCCCTCTTAGGTTCTAACAATTGGTATTAGAGTTGGTTCATTTTATATAAGGGTATATCCTAGATCTTAAACATGACTAGCCATGGATGAACTTCAACCAATAAGGCCCCCCTGTTCAATGGAACAAACTTCGCCTTCTGGAAAGTTAGGATGGGAACCTACATAATGGCCCTAGGTGCAGATGTTTGGGATGTGGTAGAATCTGGTTATGTAAAACCAGTTGTACTAGATTCTAAGGATGACAATCTAGAATTCAGCTTCAATGCTAAGGATATGAATGCTATTCTGAGTGGGCCTGCAAAAACAAAATTTGTAAAAGTTATGCACTTAGAATCTGCCAAAGAAATGTGGGACAAACTCATCACTAGTTATGAAGGTAATGAGAAGGTAAAGAATGCCAAGCTTCAAACCTATAGATTACAGTTTGAATAGTTAAAGATGAAAGAGGATGAAACTATTGGGAAGTTCATCCAGAGAAGAACAAGTAAATGCAATGATAGGACTTGGTGAAAAAAATGAGGATGTCTCTTTAGTTCAGAAAAATTTGATATCTCTGGCAGATAGGCTCAACCCAAAGGTCTCTGCAATAGAAGAACTTAATGATCTAAAAGATCTATCTATTGACCAACTCCTAGGAACTTTCACTTCCTATGAAATGAGGATAGGTAAATATAAACCCACCTCTAGAGAATCATCATTTATAGAAGATAAGAATGAGGATTCTGAGCCTGATGAAATTGAAGAAACATTTGTGAGAAGACTAAAGAAAGGATCAGACAAGTACCAAGGAAAATTTCCCTTCAAATGTGTTAAATTTGGAAATATAGGTCACTTTTCTTCTAAGTGTCCACACAAGAAACAAGATAAGAATTCTGAAGATGAAAAGAAGTACAAACCCAAGAGATTTTGTAAAAAGAAAAGTCTATGTGTAAACAATGATGACTCTTCAGAAGATACAGATAGTGACTCTTCCTTTGAAGATAATATTAATGAATTTATGCTTATGGCCAAAGAGGATTATGATAATAGGGGCAAAGGAAGTGATTTTGATGATGAAGAAACTATGGTTGACTTGGAAGGAGAACTGATCAGTTCTCTAGAAGTAATTTATAGACTCAAATATAATAAGAAAAAGAAAAAACAATTGCTGATACAGTTTGAGAAAGACAATAAAGGACCTGATGAAGACTTTGCCCTGCTAAAAGTTGAATTAGAAGAGGCAAAGAAAATAGAGGAACTTCTGAAACAACAACTATCAAAAAACAAGGCAAGATGTGAAGCCTTGGAAGAAGAGGTAGTAAAAACCAGAAAATATATGGAGAAGTTTAAAACATTGTATCTCCAAAATCTTCCAAGCATTAAAGCCACATTATAAATTAACAAAATTTTGGGCAAACATAGATCTCCTTTGTTGAAGACTGATTTAGTTTATGTAAATTGCTCAAGCAACAAACAACCAGAAAGCAAAGAGCCAGTAAAGATGATCAAGTTCCAAGTCAACAGACAATCAAACCATGAGAGTACTCTATCACCAAAAGCTAATAAAGACAAGATGATCCCTGATAAAAAAAAAAGAGAGATCATAATATGGAGCAACAAATTCCAAGAACAAGGTATCCCTTAGGTACAAAAATTTCTTCCATGGCTATTATTTTTACTGTTCTAATTTTGGTCATAAGATTGTAAATTGTCAAATTAAGTTTAGAGACATGCAACTGAGGAGGTCAAGAAATAAACAATCTTTACAAAATACAACTAAGCAGCCAATGAATATAAAACATAGCACCAATCGCTTTGACCTAATGAACAATGAGCTCGAATGTTATAACTGTCATAACTTCGGCCACAAAGCTATAAACTGCCATCTGAAGAAGTACAAGGAATATCCAAGGATAAATCCTTTAGCTAGAAATGCCAACAGATGGAAAAAGAAAGATAGTGAAAAATGTGGTCTAGTAATTTCAGCTCAAAGACAAAAAGACCCCTGGTATATAGACAGTGGATGTTCCAAGCACATGGTTGGAGACAAGGATAAGTTTCTGTCTATAAGTAAAATAAAAACATGAAATGTAACCTTTGGAAATGATGAACCAGGTAAAATCAAGGGTAAAGGGATGGTGAGTTTGGGTAATGGTAAAGGAAAATCCCAGAATCTTCTGCTTGTAGATGGGTTGAAACATAATTTTCTCAGTGTAGGTCAAATGTGTGATAGAGGATGTGAAGTGGTGTTCACTTCCAAGGATTGTAAGATAAAATCTGTAAATTCAGGTCAAGTGGTGGCTAAAGGCATAGGGACAAAAAATAATGTATATGTGATGAAAAAAATAAAGAAGAGTGTCATCTAAGAAAAAATGATGAACTTTGGTTATGGCATAGGAGACTTGGACATCTAAACTTTGACCACTTAATCAAGCTCAAAAATTTTGAGGCAGTAAAAGATCTTCCAAGAATATCAAAGCCACAAGACTCTGTGTGTAAACCTTTCCAAGTAGGAGATCTAATCAGGACACAATTTAAATCTAAGAGCTCTGCTTCAACAGAGAAATCACTCCAATTAGTTCATATGGATTTATGTGGACCATCAAGACAAGAAGGCACAGGGAAGGAAAACTACTTTATGATGATCATTGATGATTACTCCAAACTTACTTGGGTTTCTTTTCTCAAATAAAAAGTTGAAGCATTTGAGAAATTTAAAATACTTAAGGCTTTAACTGAGAATCAAACAGGAAAGAGGTTAAAGGTAGTAAGATTGGACAGAGGAGGAGAATTTATGTCAAGTTATTTCAAGGAATTCTATGACAAACATGGGATCAAGAGAGAATACATAATCCTAGGAAATCCACAACAAAATGGAGTAGTTGAGAGGAAAAATAGAACAGTTCAGCAAATGGCTAGGTCAATGATGAATGAGAAGAACATTGGTCAAACATACTGGGTAGAAGAAATACACACAATAGTCTATATTCTTAACAAAGCCCACCTCAAACCACATAGTGACAGGACACCTTATGAACTATGGTATGGAAGACCTACTTCAATCAAACACTTCAAATTCTTTGGGAGTAAGTGCTACATAAAGAATAATAATGAAAACCTTGGCAAGTATGATGACAAGGTTGATGAAGGCATCTTCCTAGGATATGCTACCAATAGTAAAGGATATATATGATTTTATAAAAGATTGCACAAATTAGTTGATTGCATTGATTTAAAGGTTGATGAAGGAGTTCCAGTAAGAGAGGTGAGCAATATTGAGTCTACTACAGAGGACACAGCTGAAACTGAAGATGAAAAGGTCCAAGAATTGGATGGATAAGAGACACCCAGACAAGAAGAGTCAGGACAACAATCAACATCAAATCCTTCCTACAGAATTACTAAAAAGAATCATCCTGAAAGTTAGATAATTGGTGAGAAATACAAGGTGTACAAACTAGGAGAAGGATAACCAAATACACCGAGCAATCACATATGGCATTAATATCCATTGTGGAACCCAAGAAGTTCAATGAAGACAGTGAAGATGTAAATTGGTTAAAATAAATGAATGAGGAACTGGACCAGATTGAAAAGAATGATACCTAGGAACTAGTTCCTAGGCCAGCAATAAAAAATCTAATAGGATCCAAATGGGTCTCAAAAAATAAGATGAATGATCAAGGAAATATTGTAAGAAATAAAGCTAGATTGGTCTGCAAAGGATATGTTCAAATAGAAGGAATGGACTTTGATGAAACATTTGCGCCTATAGCAAGATTAGAATCTATTAGAATGTTTCTTGCCTATGCTTGTCATAAACAATTTAAAGTCTATGAAATGGATGTCAAGTCAACTTTTCTAAATGGAGATCTAAAGGAAGAAGTGTATATGGAACAACCAGATTGTTTCCAACTGTTAGAAAACCCTGGATTTGTCTGCAAGATGAAGAAATCCTTATATGGGTTGAAACAAGCTCCCCGTGCCTGGTATTACAGACTGGATAAGTATCTTCAAGACAAAGGGTTCAAGAGAGGAACAATTGACAACAATCTATATATCAAAACAGAGGGTAATGATTTGTTCATTGTGTTGGTATATGTAGATGACATCATCTTCAGAAGCAATAATGTTTCATTGGTACAATGGTTTGCCTCTTCCATGTAGTTTGAATTTGAAATGTCTATGATAGGGGAATTGTCATTTTTTCTTGGTCTACAAATTACTCAGAGGTATAAAGGATTATTTCTTTCTCAAGAGAAATATCTAAGAGAAATGTTGAAAAGGTTTCAAATGGAAGATTCTACACCTATCAGCACACCTATGGTCACTGGATGCAAGTTAAGAAAGGATGATGACTCACCTGATGTTGATAAGAGTTCCTATAGGTCTATGATAGGAATCCTATTGTATATCACAACATCCCGTCCAGACATAATGTATGTTGTTGGAATGGTAGGAAGGTATCAGGATGCACCTAAACAAAGTCATTTGTTATCTGTCAAAAGAATATTTAGATACTTGAAAGGAACAATGAAATATGGGATATGGTATCCTAGGAATCATAATTTTCAACTGTTAGTCTATTCGGATGTTGATTGGGCTAACTGCGTGGATGAAAGGAAAAGCATGAGTGGAGGTGCATTATTCTTAGGAGATTCTCTTGTATCAGGGTTGAGCAAGAAGCAAGGCTCCATTTCCTTATCAACTACAAAAGATGAATACATTGCAGATGCAACTTGTTGTACCCAAGTATTATGGATGATTCATACTCTTGCATATTTGGAGGTAAAATATATTACACTGATCCCAATTCATTGTGATAATACCAGTGCAATCAGTGTGTCAAGGAACCCTGTATTTCACTCCAAGACCAAGAATATACCCATCAAGTATCACTTCTTGGGGGAACAGGTGACCAACACTGTTGTTTCTTTGCATTATATTCCATCCAACGATCAGATTACTGATATATTCAGTAAAACTCTTGCAAAAACTCAATTTGAGTATCTACGCCAGAAGTTGGGTGTGACCCCATTATCAACCTAATAGAGTCCATCCTATTAGGGGGAGTATGTATTGGATGAATATATGATACCTCATAAAGGTACTACAACATCTCAGGGGGAGCATGTTTTCTTTGACCTTGATGTTAAAGGGGGAGCAAAGGAGTGGTTTGAATGCTATAGTTGGAGGTCCAAACAGACTAGCACAGCCTTTGAGGATTGCCATTAATTCCAAAGGGGGAGATTGTTGGCATGATTTGTAGGAAAGAGTGTGCTTGTAACAAGAAAGTAAATAAGAAGAACAATAGCAATGGAAAACAAGAACAATGAATATGAGACCCACATGATAAGGTTTGGAGGTCGAAACCTTTGAATACTTAGAAAACCTTCTAATTCAGAAGAAATCGTAACATTAGAAGGAGAAGCGACAGTGGCCATCAGATAAGTGTCTAGACAAGAGAAGCACGCATAAGAGGAGAACATATATTAGTTGTTGTATATGAGCACGGAGGATCAATAGTTGTTGGATCCAAAGATAAATGCATGAAGGTTAAGCATTGGATGAGCGTAGTAGAGAGGGATTGTCTAAGTCCTGAAGTCCTGAAGTAAGCATGGACCATCCATTGTCAATTCTGACAGGTGGCACATGATCCTCAAATCCAGAGAAATTTTTCAGTTTGAGTCTTGAAAAACTCGAAGTCCGGAGAGTCGGAGAGCTAGAGTAAACGACAGACGTCAAATCAGTTTGAAGTGGAAGGGTAGTATAAGCTAGAAGAGATGCATCACAAAAATATCAAGCTGTCGATCTAAGATCTTGGTCAATGAACAAGATTCACTTCGGATCTAAAGATGCGAGGAAGTTACACTCTAGAAAGCTTGAGAGTTGAAATTCCTGAAATGAAAATTTCCATCAGTCCTTGGATCATTCTAAGTGGAAGGACATGAAAAGATAGAAGATTTGCATCACAAAAAGATTGAGCCATCGATCTAGTATCATGAACAATGAACGACATTCACTTCCTATATAAATATGGGAGGAGGTTACGCTCCAGAAAGTTTGAGATTTGAAATACCCGAAAGCCAGAATTCTGAAATGAATAAGGACCATTGGATTTGGAGGACATACGATGACTGTTGGATCAGGGATGCTGGTCAGTAGACCATGCCAACAAGGACACACAACAAGCCACATCTACAAGGACATGTGGCAGACCATGTCAGCAGGGACACGTGGCCCAATTAGACAATGACAAGTGTCAAGTTGATTTGACATTTCAGGTATGTGCAAATCACAAATCTAAGTGACACATGGAAGCTACTAGGATCATGACACATCATCAAGTGACATAAGTAAGTGAAATCACTTCAGGAGATTTACCACTAGAAAATGACAAAATCTCTGAAGTCTCAAATGTCGAAGTCCCAAAGTGGGAACGAGACATCCGATCTGAAATATCACTTCGAGAGCATTCCCACCCGTCGATCTACTCCAGTGGAAGGATAGCGTAAGTTTAAATCTTCGAAGTCCAGAGATGAAAAAGGATCGTCACCATTGATCCTAAAGGGACAGACGTTGTTGGATAGTGGACTCTAGATGAAATTATCTAGGATCAAGCAGAGTTTGAGAATCGAAACTCCCGAAGCCTGAAAGGCGAAATCGATCTCGTCCGTTGGTTTGGAGGGCCACATGTCACCTTATCGTTAAGACTAAGGATATAGTGTGGACAAAGGGAAGAAGGAAGATCCATCGATTGACGAGGATATATGTCAGCATATCTTCCATTCCGGAAGATATCCAATCAGCAACAATAGGGTTTGAGATCTGAAACTCCCGGATCTCAGATCACAAAGTAAATCTCAGTCGTTGATGTAGGAAGGTGATATCTAGTCTATAGGCTTGAGAGGACAGATCTGAACCGTCCATTCAAGATCACTGTCAATATTGTGAGATCAATGGTCGTGCTCTATTGTGGGGCTATAACATGCTCAAGTCTTAATTTTTTGTGAGCGGGTTGCAATTGAAACCACGGTTTTGGAGAAAGGATGCATGGAGGCTCGTAGTGAATTTCGAGGAAAAAATAAGGTTTCTCTCAAACCCCCTATGGACACACCCACAATCACATCGTCACTTGAAGCTCATATACCAAGGTCATATCGTGAAACAAATCTAGCGCTCACTAGAATGAAATTGGGAAACGCCTTTTTGGATAGGTGTTTGGTCACCACTGATGATCACATGAGGGAAGGGGATTAAAATCCAAAGAAGCTATAATTGACTAGTTGTAACTGCCATAACAGAGTGATTGTATTAGCCAGAGAACTCGAGGAGATATAGGGTGATCGCTCGAGGAGTTGAAGAGCCTTAAGGTAACTGCCAGTGGAATGAAAACTGATCATTTAGACAATTGACAGATGGAAATGCGTCGAATACTGTAACTGCCAAAGAAGCTGAAGAATCTTAGGATAATGACCACTAATGAAGAAAAGACTCAGGATGATCACCAAAGAGGAAAAAGAGTTGAGTGTATTCCCTGGGAGAGGACTTGGCATGTTAAATATGCACAGAATAGAGAAGATATTGTTGATGTTGTTGAGTGTGATATGCGAGTAGAAGCATGTTGTGTGCAGGATCTGAAACACACAGAAGAAGGGTAGCACATAGAATATAAATAAGACACATAGCATAAAGTGCAGAAGAAGCAAGGAACATGAATGCATATCTGAGAGAGGAAGAGAAATCCGAGGTGCACATATAGAGACAGAGAAGAAGATTAGAAAGATCAAGAAGAAGTGAGCAAAGAGAAACTAATGTAGGCAGAGAAAAGCAGTGTAGAAGAACAATGATGAGACTGGTAATCCATAGATAAATGTTGTATCACTGTGATAAATTCAAGAAAAGAAAATATTTATATTTGAAGGTGCTAGGGAGGACTGGTGTCCTCAGAGTTTCAAGTGGGTGCTTGAACATAGGGAGTTGTAGCTTCCATCTGGTTGCAGCCATAAAAACTAGGATGGCAGGGTGGTGTAAGGGAGAACTATTGTTCTCTATTATACAGGTTGGTGCCTGTGTGATTGGAAGTTGGTGCTTCCATCCAGTTGGTGCTGGAACACTCATGGATTTGGTGATTCCTTCTAGTGGGTGCTAGAGAAACCAAAGAGTTTGTTCTCTCAATAATTTGTTGCTTGTAAAACAGAGGTAGTAGCCTCAAGAAAAGTTGGAGCTCATAAGATTAGGGACTGTATTTTTCTGGTTTGGAATTTGGGTGGACTATTACAGGGGAGCATCGGTTGCTGGGATTTTTGGGCTCAGGGGCCAGGAATCCTCATGGAATCCTAGAGCTAGGGAGCCGAATAGGCTCTGTTCCTAGCTAGCAGGGAGGAAAGATTCAGTTTTGGGCAGAGTTTGGGCAGAACAACAGAGAGGACAGACGAAGATTGGAGAAAAAGCATCAGCCAGAGGTATGTATTTTCATGATTATGCTGTGTTAGGTCATTATCATCAAGATGTTGAATATGTTGTGTTATGTGATTTAATATTATGCTATTCATAAATTTAATTTATGCTGAATTATAAATGGTTATATGTTGATGATTAAATTGTACATGATAACATTTCTCTATTTTCTATTTTAACTTGTGTTTTATAAGGCTCTGTGGGAAGAGACCTTACATATGCTATCAGAGCCTGGTTTCAAAAATTGAAACCTAAGGCTTTACCACCCACATAATTGTGCAAACTATTTCCTGAAACAACTCCCATCCTACAGCCTAAAACCCTTGAATCAACTCAAAATAGAAATAAACAGAAATGACCTATAACCCTAAGTAGACTACTCAGAATGAACATGAGAGTGTGCATGCTTCCCAGGAGAATTGAAGGAGGGTATGTGCATTAGAAAATGAGATACTCTCCCTAGTTCTAGCCACCTGTAAGAATGAATCTTCACCTGCACAGGCTGAGAATTAATAAGAGTTACAGTTTGTAATATTGTAAAACAATCATGGGCATTTATTGAAACTCTCTCTACGTTTATTGCATATTAAATAGGGTGTATTTTAACAACTTTAATGCTATCTACTAAATAAAGAAGAGAGGACATTCAATGTAAACATTACTAAAATCTTCCTTAACTTGACCTGAGCCTAGGCAACAGGCAGACTGAATTCTCTTCCATTTATTACTAGAACTTGGTTGGGAACTGTGTAACCAACTCTGATCTAAAAGTTACGCCAACTCCTAAATGGATGTAAGGGTGTGTTTTTATAGTTAAATAGTCTGAGTCAATTCTTACAAACAACCAACAAACTAATATAAGGCATTTATAGAAACATTGTGTAATTTAATAGCAAAAGCTACAAAANAAGCATACAAAAAAAATAATAATAATAAAATTATGGGTCGAGCCTCATCTCGTATTATTTTAGCATTCACTCTAAAGTCAAGGCCACATGGGAAATCAAACACACATGGAACCATAAGGAAAGTATACAGCCAAGACAACACACATAAGTCAAGCACCCAAAACCTAGTGCCCAAGCGCAAAGCCACATGGAGGAGGAGCCCATGGGGGTAAGGTGAAGTGCAATGCACGTTCACAGGTGTGTTGCGCACCATCATCAAGCACCCACGAGTTTTATCATGCACAACGCATCAACACGACCTACAACCACCACACACTGTCCACACCAGCAAACAGTTCCAAACAACCTGCAATGGCACACACAGCCAAAAATATATATATATATATATATATATATATATATATATATATATATATAATAGATGTAAAAAAAAATTAATAAATAAAATAAAATTTTAGTAGGTTATTTACCAAAGAAAATACATACAAACCGACTACCATCAATTACACGAAGCCGAGATCCCTTCCATATGAGTACATTACGTATCAACACCTACAACCAACACACAGCCCATGAGTAGAGCCAACGCTAGACTGGTTATCCACCTTTGGATCACATCCAAAAATATTGGACTTCTAGACCAATCTCCAAGCTAAGCTAACATGGCTTTGAAGTTTACTCAATCCAACACCATTGGTAGTTAATACATCAAAGATAGCACTCAAACCAAGTGCCCACACACAGAGCACCAAGGAAGAGCTGCAAAGGAGTATTACGAGTGCCTTTATCGACCCAAAATATTGGGACCAAAGGCCTTATCTCCAAGGATTCGAACTATCGAGCCAAGCACCTACGATTCAAGTCATAAGTCAACACACACAGCCAAGCGCAAGCGCCGAAATACCGAGGTCTACGTTCATAAGCCAAGTGATCACTCAAGACGAGGCCAAATGCACAAGGGCCAAGACACTAAGGAGGAGCCCACGGGATGGCTCCCTCTTGTTTCACAACATTTTAGCCATGTTTCAATGCGTAGAGGGAACCCTTAGGGCTTGCTTCCCCGACCCGAGTTCACCAGAGATTCAGGGAAAGAAAGGCGGGTTGTGCCTTTAATCCAAAATAACTACAACCTATATTTAGAAATGAGGGTAGATGATTTAGGATGAGGGTGAAACCTGTAGCTGCAGAAAATCCCTGAGAGTTGAAGCCGCATTAACAAAGCCATGGCTGCTCAGGGACAACTGAGGGGAACCCTTGGAGCGGAGCAAAAAAAATGAAGGGTCGAGTGAGGCTAGGGTTTGAAGAGTAAGGCGAGAACAGATTAGGGTTAAGGGATGAGCGCTGGGGAAAGAGGGCACGTGGGCCTCATGTGAGGACCCACGATGCCCTGTTTTTTTTTTTTTTTT
>ML784170.1:468465-484583 GCA_009831015.1 Picea engelmannii
GCTGTTAAATTTTAATTCTAAATTATATATATATAATTTTATTTATTTATTTTGTTAGTTTAAATTAATTTAGTGTAAAGTTTAATTAATTATTTTTAAAATAATTAATTTTTTTTTATTTAGTGTTAAGTTAATTAATTCTTTTTAAAAAATAATTAATTGTTTTTAATTTAGTGTAAAGTTAATTAATTGTTTTTAAATATAATTAATTGTTTTTATTTAGTTTAAAGTCTAATTATTATAATTATTTAAAAATTAATTTTTATTTTTTTTCATTTTAGAGTAGAGTCTAAAAAAGGGTTTGATTTTAAATTTTATTTCAACTAATGATTTTCGTGATTAATTAATTAATTATAGTGAGTAAATAAGTTAATAATTAAGTACATATTTAATGATTAATTATGTAAAAAATCACATTAATTAGTTTTAAACGCAAAGTATAAGGACTTAGACCAAGATAAGTGGGAGGGGGCTTCATGCGCACTAGGAAAGTAAGTTAGAGAAATTGAAGAGTATGGTGCAAAGATAGCATAGCTACCAGGTGAGGGAGTCAGTAGTTTTCTTAGGTAGTGACACCAAGCTTAGACGCTTAACCCTAACCTAGCCACCTCCCCTAAAGAGAGTAATGTCTGTTTACAGACAAGTAAAAAAAAACTTATGCCTAACCCTGTTTTCTAGTTTAAGTTGCACAAATGTGAAATGTCCTTGAACTCACCCTGACAACTTTGGTTGATGTAGGTTAAATTATACAAGATGGTTAGGAATTGAGGAAATCGAGTTAGAGGGGCATTGTCACAGGGACCTCCAGCACTGCCACCACCATCGCCTAAACTAGCTCTCATACTGCTCTCTTTGTAGACCATAAATGAGACCTTAAAGGGGCGTCAACCAACAGGGATCGAAGTGGAGCCCACACCATTTGGAATGGGTAATCCAGAAGCATCGAGGGATTCAAGGGGAGGACCTCCACCCAAAGACATCACTAGAGAACTGCAGAAGATCAAACTTCTGGAGTTTTCCGGGGGTCGTGCTAGTGAACATGCCGAGGCATGGTTGGAAGGCATGACAAGGTGTTTTTCCTTAAGAGACTATGCATGCATCTCAAATGCGAAGATAATGATTTTTCAGTTGAGAGATAGTGCCTTGAACTGGTGGGGAAACCTAGAAAGGAAACTGCATCTTACCCCAGACACCGTATCTTGGGAACTTTTCGAGGAGAGGTTTCGAAGGAAATATCTACCAGCTTACTATGAGGAACAACACGTAGGAGCATTTCATGCTCTAGTACAGGGAAATATTACCATAGAAGAATATGATATTAGGTTTATGGAATTGGTCAAATATGTTTCATACATGGATAATGACCAACAATAGGAAGAACACTTTTTCTATGGGTTAAACCCTAAGATAAGGGATATGGTGCGGATGTGGAAACCGTCCTCAGTAGCAAAAGCTGTGGAAAATGTGCATTATGCGGAGGAACACATGAACTTAACCGGAGGTAGGAGACCGACCTTTCCACATCATCCTGGATTCGTGGGGAAGGGCCCTAAGAAATTTCCCAAGGGAGGGGGCTCAAGGCCACCTCCATATGTTAATAGAGTCGCACCAAGGATAGTAGCTGCAGGTATTTCAATGGTAGCAAGTGCAGCATCCCTCTCATCACCAACGATGCAAGAAGGTCCATGACCGTCTCAGGGAGCAGCTAGTAGGGGAAAGGGTTCCAGGGGAAGGAACTCATTTCAGAGACAGTCACAGAACAGTGCGTAGGTTCAATATCGTGTTACCTATTGGGGATGTGGAGGACCCCATTACCAACGTGACTGCCTAGAGTTACAATCAAGATTTGTGCATAGAGAAGGAAAGGCCCTGATGGGAAGAGCAAGTGGCAGCCACCAGATTTACGCAGCGGTTAATAATCGCCAGGCAGAACATCAATCCATGGTGGTGGAGATATTAGGCACGGTAAATAATATGAATGTTAAGATTTTATTTGATTATGGTGCTATAGATAGTTTCATTTGACCATCTACATTAGAAAAGAGTGGGTTGGAAGCCTACGAGCACGATGACTTTAAACAAGTCGAGATGGCCTCGGGGGAAAAACAAGCGGTAGGACCTAGTGTTGATAAATGTATAGTAGACCTGGGAGTGTGTACTACCTGGTTGAAGGTTTACGTTACTTCTCTCAAGGCGTATGACCTAATCATTGGAATGGATTGTTTAGAAGCCCATCGATCTATGGTAGATTGTTTCGCAAAAAGGGTGCTTTGTTTTGACGACGAAGGAAGGCCAGTAGAGATCCAGGGTGTACGGAGAAAGGTGTCTCTACGCTTTATCTCAACTATGAAGGTTAAGTAGTGCATGAGGCAAGGGTGTCAACTGTATGTAGTGGAAGAAGTGAGTGAAAGGAAAGGACCCTTCTTAGATCAATACCCAGTATTGTCAGAGTTTAAAGATGTTTTTCCGAACGAGTTACCAGGGTTACCTCCTGAGAGGGAGCTCGATTTTACTATTGAGCTAAAACCTGGTGCAGAACCAATTTCCAAGACTCCGTATTGGATGGCAACGCTAGAAATTTGTGAGTTACAAATGCATTTGAAAGAGTTACTAGAGTTAGGGATAATAAGGCCCAGTGTCTCACCTTGGGGTGCACCAGTAATATTTGTGAAGAAGAAGGATGGTTCCTTACGATTGTGTATAGATTACAGGGACTTGAACTGTGCTGCAGTGAAAAATAGGTACCCAATGCCACGAATAGTTGATCTCTTTGATCATATGAAAGGAGCAACGATATTCTCAAAGATTGATTTGCAATCAGCGTATCACCAGTGAAGGATTAAGGAAGGTGATATTCCTAAAACTGCATTTCGAACTCGGTTTGGGCATTACGAGTTTGTCGTAATACCTTTCAGATTGACCAATGCGCCAGCAGTATTCATGAGCCTCAAGAATGGAGTATTCTTGAAGTACTTAGACCGTTTTGTACAAGTCTTTCTAGATGACATCCTCATCTATTCCAAGAATGAAAGAGAACATGAGGAACACTTGCAAGTGGTTTTGTCCTGCCTTAGAGAGAACAAATTGTATGGGAAGTTTTCAAAGTGTTCCTTCTTCCAGAAATAAATCCACTAT
The DNA here is from genome assembly GCA_009831015.1 of Picea engelmannii. Taxonomy (NCBI): domain Eukaryota; kingdom Viridiplantae; phylum Streptophyta; class Pinopsida; order Pinales; family Pinaceae; genus Picea; species Picea engelmannii. The sequence goes on from ML784170.1 coordinate 471,601, forward strand.
TTAGGTCATATCATTTCCGGTGAAGGAATCTCTGTGGACCCAGAAAAGGTAAAGGCCATTATGGAATGGCCAGTGCCGAAAAATGCCCATGAGGTAAGAAGCTTCATGGGGCTAGTAGGTTATTATCAGAGATTTGTGGAAGGGTTCTCTAAAATAGAGAAACCCATCACCACTTTGTAACGCAAGGGGGTCAGGTATTAATGGACAGAACAATGTGATAGTGAATTCATTGAGCTTAAGAGGTTACTAACTAGTGCACCAATTCTACGAGTGTCGGATATGGAAAAGGACTTCACAGTCTGCACAGATTCCTCGAAGCCAGGGTTGGGGGCCGTGCTAATGCAAGATAGAGGAGTGATAGCTTATGCGTCAAGGAAGTTGAAGAAACACGAAGACCTTTACGCTACTCATGATTTAGAGTTGGCAGCTGTAATGCTAGCTATGAAACTTTGGAGACACTATCTTGTGGGGAAAAACTTTGAGCTCAAAACAGACCATCAAATTTTAAAACATCTCTTCACTCAAAGGGATCTAAATTCCAGGAAAAGGAAATGGAGTGAGTTCATGAGTGAGTACGATTTTGGTATTTCATACATCAAGGGAAAGGAAAATGTGGTCGAAGATTCCTTGAGTAGGAGAGCACATGTCTTCTCCTTGGTACCCTTAAAGGTCAATCTAAGGGAATGTGTGTTGACGCAACTCCAAGGAGACAGTTGGTATTTAAAGGTTACTTCAACCCTCTAGAGTGGGAGGCAATTAGATCCAAAGTATGAAGGATATAGTCTGGAAGCAAATGGACTATTGAGATATTGGGGAAGGATGTACATCCCTGAAGATGGGGATATTCAAAGCATCATACTAAGGGAAGCCCATAGAGCACTTTATTGTACACATTCAGGTGTGAAGAAGATGTACGCAGACATGAGGAAGCTCTTCTTCTGAGTAGGCATGAAACACGATGTAGTCCATTTCATCGCCAAATTCCTAGAGTGTCAACAATTGAAAGACGACCACCATCACCCGGAAGGCCTCCTACAACCACATGATGTTCATATGTCCAAGTGGGAAGTCATTTCTATGTATTTTGTTGTGGGGTTGCCACTCACAAATCACAGACACAATTCCATTCTTGTGATAGTTGATAAGTTAACCAAGAGTGCTCATTTTATTCCAGTTAGAGACACTTACGATGTCACTGATTTGGCATGCATGTTTGTAAGTGAGGTCATCCGTTTGCATGGGATACCTAAGAAGATCATTTCAGATAAGGAATCCAGATACACTTCTAGGTTTTGGACAAGTTTGTAGTCAACATTGGGGACTCAGTTGAACTTAAGCACAACTTATCATTTTGAAATAGATGGGCAAACTGAGATAGTAAATCAAGTCATGGAAGACATGCTTAGGATGTATGTCATGGATAATCAAACCCATTAGGAGAAGTACCTACCTTTGGTAGAGTTTGCCTACAATAACAGTTTTCATAGCTCCATCGGAATGCCACCCTATGAAGCTCTCTATGGAAGGCCATGCATAACACCATTGAGTTGGGATATATTATAATATCAAGTAACAGTTGGGCCAGAATTGATTCAAGAGATGGAGGAACAGGTGATTAAGATTAGGAAGAGACTAAAGGAAGCACAGGATAGGTAGAAAAGTTATGCGGATGCACACAAGACTGACCAAAGTTATAAAGTGGGAGACCAGGTTTTCATTCATATCGGGCCTAATAAGAGTACCATACGGTTCGATAAGAGGACAAAGTTGTCACCTCGATTTATAGGACTATTCAGAATCCAAGAGAAAATTGGAACCGTTGCCTATCGTCTCATATTGCCACCCCACTTGCATAAAACTCATAATGTTTTTCATGTATCTGTTCTACGTCATTATGTTGCTGATGAATCACATAAACTAAATTGGAAGGAATTGCAGGTATCAGAGAGAGGAAGCCTCATGGTAGAACTGTTACGCATATTGTACCATAGGGTCTGACAGCTTAGGAACCTTCTGGTAGACCAAGTTAAGGTCCAGTGGGACAAGTATAGTCCAGGATCTGCTACTTGGGAGGATGCTGAGACACTATGACGAGATTATCCCTCATTTTTTTGACCACCTAGAGAATATATTTCTCGAAGGTTGGGTGTATGTAACACCACCTTTTGACTTAGACAGTCAGGATTACCTGAGGTCTACACACCTTTATTTTCTATTCACAAGTGAAACTATTAAATAATACACATGAACTTTTAAGACGTATGAACCTTTATAAATGTTTAAATGTTATTGATGATGATGGATATGATGTGATCTACTATGTGAATGTAAATTTTATGAATGTTTAAATGTATTTGGATAATGATGTATATGATGCAATATATTGTGAGGATGTAAATTTTGTGAATGTTTAAATGTTATTGATGATGTTGGATATGATGCAATCTATTATGTGAATGATAATTTTATGAATGGGTAACGTTAATTGAATTATGGGATATTATGAGATCTGTTTCTAAATTGAAAAATTGATGTTAAAGTTGTTGGTACAGGGATACCTAATTGAGATTTTAGTTATATGCAACTACATGATAATAATGCATAGATGCGTATGAGTTGTGTTACAGACTAATCTGTAGGTCATTGGGCTATGGAATAGCCAAGGGATAATGATGATGAAAGTGGATGTCATGACCACTGGCTGAGAAACAATATGGTATGAATCTTTGTATGTGAAATTATATTGGTTTGGATGCATTTCTATGATATGTGGACCAGTGCAGGATTTCAGGTGGTGAGACTGCCCAAAACTCAATAGACGATGACAAAACTCCCAGCAACGTGATGCCACTATACATTCCATTGTAGGGTGTGGACCCTAGTCACGATTAGGAGGGGTGGAGGCATTTCAAACCGTGTATCCTCTGAAACCTAAAGTCATGGGAGGATGGGGTTAGCTCATGCTCCCCTAGACGTGTGATGATGATTGTCAGTTTCCTGCTAGGGAAGCTTGGTCAAGATAGTGACACTTCCGCTTACGGGTTCTATTTGGAGTTAGGTCAATATAGTTGATGCTCCAAGATAGGAATGGAAGATGGAAGTAAGTTAGGGAGGAAGGATGAGTAGAAATAGTTGAGAGTGTATGGAGATTTGTCTTATGGTGGAATTTATTGTTTTTTTTTTCTTCTGAAGAGAAAATGGATATATATGAATATTCATAATTATGTAACTAAACTACAATTGTCTAAATAACATTGTTGAGCTAGATAATTGTAATTAAAGGATTTCACAGACATTTGATTGGTTTATTGTCTTTTATAAAATGAATAGTCTTGTTGAATGGATTGGATGCATATGGAAATTACTATAGAGATGATAGTTATTGTTATTAGTACATGAATGAGACTTGTATGTACTAGCTACACATGCATTTCTTGCACATGTACACTAGTATGTATGAGTTTTCTTGGCTTACATACTAATAATGTCGGTTATTTGTTATGAATGTGTGAACCATGTTTCTTTTCCCTTGTATCATAAAATAATTTAACTTCGGGATGAAGTTCCCTGAAGGGGGTGTATGTAATAACCCTAGTTAAATGATTGCTTAAGGTTTATCAAGTATAAGTAATTAAATAATTAATTGTCCTAATGAATATCATTTAAATAATGATTATTTATTAATAATATTAATAAATTTATTGTTTAATATATGTTGATTAATTAATTAATTAATTAACTCATTTAATGTTTGGGTAACGAATTAAAAGTTTAATAATTTTTTAATTATTTAATAGAAAACTTAACGTATGGAGGGATAAGGCATTGAATGGAGGGGTAAGGCATTAAATGGAGGGATAAGGTGGGTGGCATTGAATGAAGGGAGTAGGCGGTGAATGGGAAGGGGATATGAGGGGGCAGAGGCATTCAGGAGAGGACACTTTTGGAATTTTGGGGAAGGAAGCATTATTTTGAGATTAGGGACTGTATTTTTCTGGTTTGGAGTTTGGGTGGACTGTTACAGGGGAGCATCGGTTGTTGGGAGTTTTGGGCTAGGGGGCTAGGAATCCTCACAGAATCCTAGAGCTAGGGAGCCAGATAGGTTCTGTTCCTAGCTGGCAGGGAGGAAACATTCAATTTTGGGCAGAGTTTGGGCAGAGGAGCAGAGAGGACAGACGAAGATTGGAGAGATAACATCAATCAGAGGTATGTATTTTCATGATTACACTATGTTAGGTGGTTATCATCAAGTTGTTGAATATGCTGTGTTTTGTGATTTATTATCACGTTGTTCATAAATTTAATTCCTGTTGAATTATAAATGGTTATATGCTGATGATTAAGTTGTACAGGATAACATTTCTCTATTCTCTATTTTAACTTGTGTTTTATAAGGCTCTATGGGAAGAGACCTTACATATTTCATGTGTGTGATTGATGTTGAATATTCGATTGCTTACTTCCCTAATTTATTTTGATCGTCATTGAGTGTTCTATAAAGAGTTTAAAATGGGAATAATTGTTTAAGCACAATAACAACTTATTCACCCCCCCTCTTAGTTTTCGAACACCACGGTCTCAACATCCCCTTCTAGTGGCTCATTGATTTCTTTTTATTTAATCTTCTTTTCTCTGATCTTGCTTAACCTATCTCATCTACTCAATCCTTTATTGTTTCTACCAACGGAAACAAACCATTTGTTGGTTACTCTTGTATTTTTTCTGAGTTCGTACTGGGTGACCCAGGGTTCATGTATGTTCGAGTTTCCAACAAAGCCTCTAAAACTATTAGCCCTCCTGGTAAACCAAAAGGCAACACAATGCACAGAATGTCTTGCACAGTCTCACCCAAGATAGCTTTAATAGGTGTTTGTAATACTAAGGTGTTTACAGCCTAGGATTGAGTGTGAGATATGAGCTCTATATATTGAACTACTATTATAACTTGTAAATGCAATATGTTGTCATTTGTGAATAAGAAGGAAATATAGAAAATCATTCATTAACATAACAATAACTAATGAAAGACGATAAAGATATGGATGCATTCATCACATAACATAGATTTTACTTTGGTTCACCCCCTCCTAGGCTACGTCCACAAAGATCTGGCTCTCCACTCTTTTATTATAGTATTTCCACACCTATAGTGCCACACGCATTACAATTATTCTTCGTTGGGTAACATCTATATGAGGTGGACTAGATCGCACCAGTATCCTCAGCGTGCAATATAAACCTTAAGATCTTCCCTCCTTCATCCTCTTCAACTCAACAACTTACAAAATTAGGTCATACAACAAAATATTACATCTCGACTAGCTACAACAACTCTCTCTCGATAATAATGACTACCTCTACAAAAATACGAACTGAACCCCTATGATACCTAAGTATTGATATTTATATATTTTATGGCTCTTCAACCGTTACAATATATTACCAAAACCCTAACCCTACTATCGTTATGTCTTCCCTTCATGAGAGTGTGTTGTTCTTCCTTCCAGTTGTTTCTTTCCTCGTGCATGCTTTCTTTCCCAAAATCACCTTGCTTTTCCTCTTTGGTCTACTTCCAACACTCACAACAAAATGAAGTTTCCAAGAGAATGAATACAAATTTGATGGACAAGGCAAGGATCATACTCAGTGGTGATGGAATCACAAAAGAATTATGGGCGAAGGAAGTCGACACTACAAGATATCTGGCGAATGTATCCTTTGTCGATGCTAGTTGACACAAATATACAAGAGGTATGGTTAGGTAAGAGGCCTTCAGTTGCACATCTCAAAGTATTTGGTTGGGATACATTTTTTCATGTTCGCAAGGAAAATAGGATCAAGCTGGACAAGAAGTAAGTCAAATGTGTTTTCATTGGATACAAAGAATGAATGAAAGGATATAATATTTGGGATCTTGCATCAATTATAAAAATGTACAATCAATATTTGGTCTTCATAGAATTTGGAGGTAAGTCCGAGCCTGAAGAAATTGTTCAGACAGAGAATAATCATGAGATGGTGTAGTTTGAATTGAGGAACAATGAATATGATTTATATGAGTCAACTAAATCAGAGGAATAGGTGGAACAAAAAACCCCAGTTGTAAGGAGGTCAGAAAGAGTAAGAAAACTAGTCGAAAGTTATAGTTCGTTCGACTTTGGTTCCAAATTTGTGCTAACTTCCATCGACAATGAGCCTAAGTTTGTCAGTGAGGAAGGCGAATCAAAAGAGGGTAAACTCTAGAAGGATTCCATGGTCGAAGAGATGAAATACTTGCACAAGAATGAGATATGGGATTTAGTCAAGTTTCTTAGTGGAAGAAATCCTATCGATAGAAAATGAGTATTCAAGAAGAAGGTGAATGTTGGAGGACAAGTCAAGAAGTTTAAAGCTCGACTTGTAGAGAAAGGATATTCCCAAGTTAAGGGAGTCAACTTCGGTGAGATTTTTTCCTATGTTGCAAAATAAAATTCCATTAGAGTACTGATGTCTTTGGATGCAACATTTGATCTAGAAATAGAACGGATTGATGTGAATACACAGTCCCTACATGGGGACCTAGAAGAATAAATATATATGAAACAACCTGAAGGATATGTATTAGAGGGAAAGAAAGAGTTGGTGTGAAAACTGAAAAGATCCCTTTATGGTCTAAATAAATCTCCAAAGATGTGGTGCTAGAAGTTCGACACATACATCCTTATTTTGGGATTTGTGAGAAGAGAAGATAATCACTTCATATATTCCAAGGAAAAAGATGGTATATGTAGCTTTTTATGTTGATGACATGTTGTTGATCGGAAAAAACATTGATGCAATAAAGGAGGTGAAGAAACATCTATCCTCTAAGTTCTACATGAAGGATCTCGATGCAGCTAAATTTATTTTGGGAATGGAGATTGAGAGAGATTGAGCCGCCAAAAAGATTTGGTTGAATCATACAAAATATATTGAAATAGTTCTGAAACGGTTCAACATGTAGGATTACAAACCAGTGAAAGTGACAATTCCTGTAGGAGCAAGAATAATTGTTGACCAATGTCCAAATACATAGGAATAAATAAAATACATGGCATGTGTTCCCTATGCAAGTTTTGTTGGTATTCTAATATATGCGATGGTCTACACTTGACTAGAAATTTCCCATGCAATGGGAGTGTTGTGTAGGTACATGTTGACACCTGGAAAGGAGAATTGGACAAATGTTAAGAGAATATTAAGGTATTTGTGTGTCACAAAGGACTATGATATATTCTACCAATAAAGACCTGGAGGTGACAGTGAAAAATTAAATGTACATGGCTTTGTCGACGCTGACTGGGATGGAGATATGGATCGATGGAGGTTGACCAACGGATATGTCTTCAATATGTTTGGTGGAGAAATAATTTGGATGAGTAAGCGACAAGTGGTTGTAGCCTTGTCAACAACGAAAGATGAATACATGGCGACCACTCATGGAAGCAAATAAGTAGTATGGATGAAAAGGTTGTGTTCAGGAATCAAGTTTGAGTAGAGAGTTATGAAGGTAAGTTGTGAAATTCAAAGCGCAATATTTCTGGCAAAGAACCCCACTTATCATTCAAAGAATAAGCACATTGATGTACAATACTATTTCGTAAGAGATATGGTGGAAAGTAACAAGGTGCTACTAGAGAAAGTAGAAATGTTGGAAAGCATACCAGACTTGTTGACCAAGTCTATGAGTGTTTTGAAGTTCTCTTAGTGCAGAGAGGAAATGGGAATTGCTACCCTGGGTCTGTGAATGAAAGTTTGGGAATATCCTGGTTTCAAAAAAGAATACAACAAGTGGGAGGATTTTTGGTTTTTATATTCTTTGCAGTGAAATTCTAGTCAAGGTGGATTGATTGATGGTCTAATTCAAAGTGGATTGATTGATGGTCTAATTTGAGGAGGATTGATAGCAGGTTGAGGGTCAAGGTAGAACGACAACAAGTCGAAGGTCGAGGTTAATCAACCGAGTAAAGTTGAAGTTGAAGGTGGAGGGGGTTCAACATGGTAAATGCATAGACAAAAAGTTGAAGAGGTCAACCAACAAGAGGTCGATAGGCCGGTGTGTGGTGACTCACTGAAGACCGAATGAAGGTCGACTGGTAATACGACTTGGAGTCAACTATAACATAATCTCGATATTTGTGGTATTTGTAGCCAATGATCTGCATGGATCTGTAATCGTTTTTTGGCGTCATGAATTTAGGGGTTTTCATGTTGTAAATCCTATAAAGAGGCATGTTGTAAGGTCATAAACGCTAATAATCAATGAATCGTAATATATCCAATATTTAGATAAATATTTAGATGTATGTTGTTGGTCATGCAGTTATAAGTCAGATTGGCTACAGGGTTGTTCTTGCACAAGAAATAAGCTATTATGTTTATTGTGTATTAGGTGAGGACCAAGGTTAGACATGTAACATTTTATTCAGATTGAATAAGAAAACAAGAGAGAAAAACGTTCAAGGAATGCTAGTTTTCCCTATTTAGGTTTCCAGGGTAAAATCTCTCTATACTATGTGATTTCTTTATCATTTATGTTATTGATTAAATTATTCTTCTCTTCTGCTGGGTTTAGTGTGGAAGTGTGTCTCATTACCTGACACTATCCTTGGTAGATTTTGGGGAACAAAAGCCTCCCCTTGGGGAGGTGTGATCCAAATCAGATCCAACAAGAACAATTGGCTATCGGCACATGACTCAAAGATGAACAACAAAGGAATTTTTAAGGCTATGGGTGATGAAGGAGATTACATTTTTGACATGAAGGGTCCCATGTCATCATGATTGATGTCCAATTTTGTATGCAATGTATGAAAAGTTAGGAAATATACGGTTGTGTGAAAAGGAATAAAGAGACACTCATAATACCTTTCCCACGTGGAATAAAAGGCAAATAAATAAATAAATGGAGAGATGAACTATAGAGAAGTGTAAGAATTAAGGATGCATGACCTCCAGTTATTCTCCCAGTCAACCTAGAATTCTATATAATGTATCCCCACAATGAAAAATGGGTTCTTGGGCCATGAATGATGTAGAGAGGCTACCCATATGTTACTGAGAAGAATAGACATGTACTAGAGATCCTATAACTTTCCCATTGTTGAATAAATAAGATCCTGGTCGAAGCCAAAAGAATGTTGGTTTTCCCATTTTGGGTTTCTAGGGTAAAACTTTGAGTCTATGTGTGATGATTCTCATGGTTTATTTTTTATTAGGAATAGTTAACGTCTACACTATAATTTAATGGTTGTCTGTGTATATTCTAGAGACGAGAGGTTCATATTGCTATTTTATGATCTTATTTTATATTAATATGGTTTTCAATGGGTTAATACACTAGACTAACAACTCTATAATTGTATCCATGCAATGAATTCAAAGGTTGGAAATCGACGACCCTCCTCCCATAGTTGTTTCTATTCATTCATGGCTTTCTAATTTTGTTTCTAGTCGTTGAGCTCATTCTTGACCTCATTGGGAATTTTTCCTTTGGCCATAAATCATAGACATTATATATATCTAAGTTTTGGTTTTTTTGGGTGTTCATTAGCTTCCCACAAACCATATTCCTATTTTTTCAAACTTTCCTGCTACCAAATTTTCCCAAAACTTTTTCTTCTGTCGTCATATGCCAAATTGAATTCTTAAATGGTCTCAATTATTGGTGTTCACTAAAAAATCGACTTGGTTTCCCTTTTAGTAAAATTTCCTTCCCCATTCAAATGGTAGACATATCTTGTCTGACTCAACTTGAATAATCTTGACTTGGGTAAATCCGACTTGAGTAATTTCGACTTGGGTAAATCCAACTTGAGTAGTTTTAATTTGAATTTCCTGACTTCATTTTGCTTTGACCCAACTTACATTTCCTGACTCAATTTTTTTATTTGAACCAAATTTCTTTTCCCAACTCAACTTGACTCATTATTTATTCCTAACTTGAATTGAGATTGATTGGTTTAAAATCATTTTCTAACATCTAAACAACCAAATTTATAATTATTTTAACAAATAATTTTTGTCGGTGAGACAGATAGGCTATAAGTCTCTTTTTTATGGATCACTTATGTTCTAGGCTACAACTACATAGCTCTGAGACTTCCTATCCAGTCAGTTTCTAAATCCCTGAAAGGGAAGTGGGACAACTGAAGGATTGTTGAGAAGAGAAGAGGTACAGTTCCTGGGGTGGGACAAGATGTGGGGAATGAGAGGTTGTAGACTGGTTGTTGTAGTTGGCACCTTAATTTGAGCATTTTTGTTGTTTGATATACCTTAGTACATGTTAGGAATCCCTTTACCTAGTGTATTTATAGCCGCAACTGGAGGGTAACCCACTGCTGAGAGTTTATGAGCACTACACTCTATGGCTAGGAGGAACATCTGAGGTCTACAACAATTCGGTGAATTATTACAAAAGATAAGTGATCTTCTTATGTGAACTATTTGGCTGAGTATTGTGCATATTTATGTTAATTATATGGTTATGTAACTATATGGTGTTGTAATTATATTTACATGTTCTTTACTGTGTGTGTAATATACTTAATTATGTTTGTTGTAATTATACACAATTAAGGCATCGTTTGTATATGTTGTAGAACTACATATTTGTTCATGTGTAGGGAATTTTTATTAAGTAATAAATGGTATCAGAGATTCATAATTGTTGAGTGGCATGGCCCAACTTGGGGCGGTGGATTCTACAATGTGGTATCATAGCTAATTATTTAAGTTTGTGGTAACGAGGGATGTTACAAAATGGTATATGAGCTAATAATAGAGGTAAAAGGACTCATCTAGGTGTTTGGGTATGTTATAGAATAATATAAGAGAAAAATATTATGGGATGATGGTAATAGGGTACATCACATCAATGAGGATTCACCAATTGTTATAGAGAAATGGAAAAATAAACTAGAGTATTGGGAAATATTTCTTGATAATTTAGATGACTTCTACAATGATCATACAATAATGGATGGAAGTAATTCATCTTCAAAGGATTTCTAAGATAAGAATTTTTTTTGATGTTGACCGCATTTCACTCCATGTAATCTCAATTATTATGGATGGGGATTTGAATAATGTGACAAGTGAACCAATATATTTTGGATAGAAATGCAACAAGGGAAATCCAACACTCAATCCTATGATGTATTTTGAGAAATAAAAGATGTTTCTAGTTAGATCAAGAAACAAGGATGAATGGGAGATGATTTGGATTGGAAATTCCACCTCAGATATATTCTATGATGATGAAAGTGAGACTATTCATGTTGATATTGATAGGTGGAAGCCTATTTAAGGTAAATACAAGAGAAAAATATTAGAACAATATTGGGTACCAAATTTTGATGGCATGGAACTTGAATATGTTCCAATTAATACCATAGTTTAGACATGGATGGAAAAGAAATAACTATTCATTAAGACCAAGATAAATAAATGTGTTGTATAATATTTACTTGATCTACTTGAGAAAAGACAATGAGATTAGTTGGAGATGATGAACATGAATTCAATTTTTTCCTTTGAAGGGTTAATTAATATACATGAAGAAAAATAATTAATGTTTGTTGTATATCAAATATTGTCTTCTTATTAATGTTTGAGGAGTTTTATATTATTTAGTACATATAAGTAAATTTTGGTTCAACTTCAATCTATTTATGTGACGATACTTTATGTGAATTAGATGACACCATTCAATATTTAACTTTTAAATGCTTTGTCTAGATCAACATAACTTATTACTATATCAAACACGGATACTCAAATCCAATAATGCACTTAAAACCATCTTCTAGAATTGATATATTAAAATTATATTGGACTAGCTAATTAGTATTGTTTTCAATGTAATATTTTCAAACACTTCATGAATAAATATTAGACACTTGTGATAAATAAATTGGGATTTCCCTAATATTCCTTATTATATCTAATATAAATCAAATTGTACTACTATATTACATTCTAATTCACAATAATTTAATTTTAATCATTCAACGTCACAACTAAACTTATAAAATATTTTTTCTCATAGACTTTGGAATGGTTCCTACCTCTTTATTAATTTATACTCAACACAAACATGAGATTTATTATGTTGATAATTTAATTTTCTATAGCAATAAAGACAATATTACATCATCAAATTATAGCTTTAGTATAGGTCAATCTGAAGGGTTTGCAACCTTGTACTAGTATAATAACTTATACTCAACAGAGACATAGTACTTATTTGGTGTCAAAAACTAAAACATTTAATAATAATAACAAACACAATATTAATACATCATTAAATAACTTTATAAGTAAAAAATTTCTACTCAAACTATTATTCATGAGACAAATCTTGATGAACTTTTGTTTTAATACAAATATAAATAATGATAATAAAAATAAAGTAAGGAATCAAAGTTTTAGTGGAATATTAATATGTTATTTTCAATATAATATGTTCAAACAATTCACGAATAAACAATGAACACTTTCAATAACTAGTTCAATGGTTTTCCATCTTTCCTCTTGTATTTGAAAAAAATCAAATTGTACCACTCTGTTGTTATTCTAATTCATAATTTATTTTGATTGATAAAATAATAAACCTATACTTTTATAAAATATTTTATCTTGTCAACTCCAAAATGGTGCCAACCAACTACAATAAAATAATATTAGTTATTATGCTAACAATCAATTTTTTTTATAATAACACACTCAATATTAAAATGTCATTAAATAGGTTTATAAGTCACTATAAAATGATTCCAACCCGCTAATAGTACATTAACTCAACAAAAATGCAATAGATATTATATCAAAGTATAATTATAAAATATTTTATCTTGTCAACTCCAAAATGGTGCCAACCTCCTATAATAAAATAATATTAGTTATTATGCTAACAATCAATTTTTTTATAATAACACACTCAATATTAAAATGTCATTAAATAG
>ML784171.1:0-67610 GCA_009831015.1 Picea engelmannii
ATATTTACTCTTGCGGATTTATACTTCGATATGAAGAATATTGTAGTGTTGAAGTGCCCAAATTATTAACAGGAAGAAATGTGTAGTAATTTTGCAACCAAAATGGAGGAGGCACAATTGCGTGGAAAAAGATATTGTCTGTTCTATTTTTGTTTCCATCCCAAGGGTTAGGGTATGCATGGTATCTACAAATATGGGTTTTCCTTGTGCTATAGCTCTCTGATATACATTCCGGTTCCAATAGTAGTACTTGGCCCAATATCTCAGGGCACCAACTAAGGAGGCTATACCATGCCCTTAGTCGTACTACACAAATACCCAGGTACTAGAGAGTATCTTCCCAAGTTTTTTTTTCAGTGGCACTATAGCAGCTAGGCGACCAATCGCTTTATCTATGGAGGGATTTAGATGATCTAGGTCAATCCTTATACATGTGTTTTCTGATGCGATACCACTCGAAGGGGTACCAACAAGGGTTACAAGGGTGGCCAATAGATGTGCGCTTAAGTACCACTTGTATTTATTGTGTGTATTACTCCCTGACTGCGGGTTTATGCGCATAATGAAAGATATTTGTAGCTTTAATACATTGAAATGTGTCTCTACCCTGGAAAAAAATAACCCACAATTTTATGTCGAGGAAAGTTCTCTGATACCACTTCTAATATTCTAGATATAATATAGTATGCAAAACATAAATATTTGACAAGCAATAGAAGAACAACAGTAATGTAACCAGATCAATATCAAAATAATACCAGAATAACACCAGAAAGAGTACCTTTAATACTGATAGAAATGTTCACTTTCCTCTTCAAGGGGGAAACCTCTAGCAAAGTAGATATCTATTACGATAATCTCCAAGACAAAACTTCTCATACCCTCTACTCCTATTTATACTAAATATATATATCCAAAAGAACAATCTAGAGGAAGATCCTTCTAAAAGAGGAAGCTTCTATTAGGTATTCTTACATTTGACTTATTCTTCCTTATTGTTAGGCCTTATTAATATTGTACTTTATTACATGGAAATATATTATTCTACCTACGTGTGGGGTTAGGGAGGTTAGGTCCCTAACATACATTCTAAGATAAATTTTCATCCTTAAAATTATCGCTGATTATAATGAAATGTATAGTTATAGTTCATATATGATTTTGTCTTACAACCATCTATTCATTACATTTACATTCATATTCTGGGGTAAGAAATGTGGGTATCACACTTTCCTCCCCCTTAAATTTGCACCATCCTCAATATATATTAGCACTATATACAATAATAAATTTTTACACTAAAGTTTCAAATTAGATGTGGATATGCCTCATGCATGGCATCCTCCAATTCACATGTTGCTTCCTCGGGGTTGTAGTGGATCCATTGGACCTTTACCTACCCTATCACTCTATTCCCTAGAAACATTAACTTCTTGTCCAAGTTGCATAGTATTTGTACCTGCGTATCTCCTTTTGGTTCCACCTAAATCAAATCCCATTCAATAACATGGTTAGGATCAAGTACATACTTTTTAAAAAGTGATACATTAAACACATTATAATATTTTATGCTAGCAAGAAACGAAATTTCATATGCAACATTCCCTATCCTATCTAAGATCTCAAAAGGTCCACAATATCTAGCTGCCAACATAGGACAAGTTCCTAACTTCAAGGAGATCTTCTTTGTCTAACTTTCAACTATACATACTCCTCAAACCTAAACACTCTTGGTATTATGCCTTTGTCTACATAACTATTTTCTCTATATTGTGATGTCTTCAAATTTTGCTTAATATTAATCATCTTCTCTTCTATTTATTTGAACAAATTTGGCCCAAGTACTTCTATGTTTACTAGATTTTGTCCCAACTAACTAGAGTAATGCACTTTCTACCATAGAAAGCTTCAAATGGACTCATCTTCAAATAAGCATGGTATCCATTATTATATGCAAATTCCACTAAATACAAGTAATCCTCTCACTTAGATGGCATGTCCATGACATACATTCTTAAAATATCCTCAATCACTTGATTAACTCTCTATGCTTGCTCATTTGTCTATTGATTATATGTTGTACGTAACTTCATACTCACTCCAAATACTTTGAATAACACTTCCAAAAGTTTGAAGTAAACTTTGTATCCTTACCTGAAATTGGAGAGACACCCATGATGACTGACTTATTATTTTTACTGGAAGCCCAGAGAAGAATTCCAACTCAGAAAGAAATGACTGTACAACTTGACGATGGGGACAGAAATAAAACCTACATCAACAATTGAGAAGATGATATGGGTGAACCGAAAAAATGAAGCCATGGGACTTCTTATTGAATTGATTTCAACTTATCTATGGTTTCATGTTGTCACATGAAAGACTCCAAATGATATTTGGACCACCTTGGAAAGTTTGTTTGGAAAGCAGGATGAGATGAGAGGTCATATTCTTGAGGTAGAGTTGAATACTTTGGATCCTAAATTTTTTGATAATATACATGATTTCTTTACTAGGCTTAAATCTTTGATATTGATCTTATCAACTTGTGGTATTGATAAGTCTAAACAAGTGGACCAACTTATTCTAACAATCTTTTCCAAGCTAGGACTAGAACATGTTGTCTATGTTTCCACTTTCCATTCAGGAAGGTATCTCATGGGAAAAAATTGGAACATTCCTACCATGGATCAATTCATTGATTCTCTCACACATGAACAGGAAAAACTCATAAACATGGGCCTAATCAAGGATCCCAAAGAACATGCACTCACCATGCATGATGGAAAAGGATCATCCAAACAAAATAGGAAGGAGAAATAGAACGAGAAGGAGGGATATTCCAAACCCTTTAATGATTCTTCAGGTTCCAAAGAATCTTCATATTCCAATAAGAAGAACAAGGGAAAATGGTGCACTTATTGCAATAAATCGAATCATGAAGAATCCACATGGATGAAGAAACAGATCAATCTTATGGCATAGAAGCTTTAGTAGAAAAACCTTGGAAACTTCATTCCATAGGGAGTCAAGAAGCAGAAGGAAGAATATCCTGCTCCTAAGAAAGGTAATCATCATGCTCTTGATGCAATTAACTCCTCATCTGATTCACGGATTATAGATTCTGGTGCATCCCATCATATGGCAGCGAAAGAGGAATTTTTCTCTTCTTTGAGTCCATGCTCAAGACCCCCTATTCTCATGGGGGATGATACTCCAGTAGCAATAGAAGTAGCAGAAGAGGGGAGAGTGGAACTCCATAATGGAATTTTTGAGAATGTTTTACATGTTCCAAATCTTTATATGAATCTTCTCCCAGTTTATCAAATCACTCAGAAAAATAAAAAGGTTGAATTTACATCATATTCAATTTTTGTACTTGACATGCATGACAATTCCATCATTGAAATTGGTGAGGTGGATCACAAGTAAAGGTTGTATAAATTCACTAAGTTTTATGATGGTGACTCCTCTTTTATACTTAGACATAAGGAGAGTACTTTGCATGCACCTCCATAGAAACATGCATATAATCTTGTGCATCCATCAGTTTCAGACACCAGAGATGATTCCATACAATCAGATTATGTACATGGAAATAAGAAGGTAGTACAACCAGATAACAAGCCAACATTGAAGCTTCAATAGATTCCCAAGAGGTCACAGTTCACACTTTAGGCAGTAGGTTTCCTTGCAAGGAATCCATTGGATTCGAGGAGGACTCGATCTCAACATGAGGATCCTTCTCATGTGCTTTCAGCTTCAGAACCTGGGATGCCCATGCATTTCTATATGGTTCAATCTACTGATCCGAAGACCTACAATAAGGATGTGGGAAATCCATTATGGAAAGAATCCATAAAAAAGGAGTATAAATCACTCCTAAAGAATCATACTTGGCATTTGGTTCCACTTCCATTAGAAAGGAATATTTTCAGGCGCATATGAGTCCACAGGATCAATAGTTACAAGGCTAGATAGGTTGCCAAAGGATTTCATTAGATCCATAAATATTTATACATCTTCATGAAGAATTTCAGTGAACATAAGTTTCAAACTTTTTGGGATCGTCTTAAAGTGAAGAACACAGTTTCCTAGCAGATGCCTTTTATTCTTTTGATGCATTGTCTTTTGAGGGGGGCGGTTTGTTACCATGATGTTTTCCCTCTTTTATCATTTTTATTCATTGTTCATTAGTTTCATTGTACATGAGTGCCTAATATGGCATAGTATCTAGGACTCATTCATTTTTACTCCATAGTGATGTTCAAGGGGGGTGTTGGAGAAATTTCTATTTTCAACACACTAGTTCAGTGGGAGTTAACTGACTAGTTCTATTTTAGATCATCATTATTATGCTATTATGCATGCATGCATTTTGATATTATGCATGTTCCTTCCTATATATGAGTGTATTCCACTCATTCATTGTATCATATTGATAATCATCTATGTATCAATAATCATTTCATTGGAGTAGTGTGAATATATTTTCTCATTCTTCCATATTGAATCTATCTTCCTTTCTTGATAAGATTTGTTTGTACTTGCTTTAGCTAGATATCATGTGCAATTTTTGATGAAACATTGACACTAGGAGCTTTGACTGTTTTTCCCTTGTTGCATTGACAAACATCACATTCTACCACAAAAGTGTGAACGTCATGTTTCATACCATCCCAAAAAAAAGAACGTTTGACCCGGTCATAGGTTTTGGTAAACCCTGAGTGCCCAACAATGGGTGTATCATGAAGCTTAGAAAGTACTGTGAATTTAAGTTATGATTGTTTACTTAAATACAAACAAAATTTGTAGTGAAGCTCATCATTGTGCTAAGAGTACCCTAGGGAAACTGGAGAATTGTCCTACAATTGTTGGATTAGATGCAAAATTTTGGGATCTTGTAGCCATTCCTAGAGAACAACTTGGAGCCAATATGGTACAATGAATGAGAGGGAAAAAAGGGACCCTTCAACTTCATATTTTCTTGGAAGAGCATAAACAACCACATTTTCTTTTCCTTTCTTGTAAATGATTTCATAATCATATCCAAAGAGCTTAGTCACCCATTTTTGTTGCTCCAGAAAATACTTTAGGATTTGATGAACTATCTTAATTTGGAAGTGCTGCCCCAATAGATAAGGGTGTCAGAGATCCACTGCATGCAAAATAAACAACATTTCCTTTTCATATATTTATTGGCCCAAATGTTGCTCTAAAATTTTTTTGTTGGTAAAGGCCAAAGGCCAACCATATTGCATAAGGAAAACTCCAATTTCTCTCTTGGAAGCATCACTTTCTAGAACAAAGGTATTTCTTAAATCAGGAAGGGCCAGGACCAGAGTGGTGTAGATGGATGCCTTCAAGGCTTGAAAGGCCTGATCATCGGCGGGATTCCAAGTGAAAGAATTATTTTTATGGAGAGTAGTGAGAGACACCACTATATTTCCATAATTATTAACAAACTTGCAATAATATCCTGTTAAACCCATAAATCCACACAATCTTTTGAGAGTCTTTGGGCAAGGCCAATCCTACATAGCTTCAATCTTCTTAGGATCCTCCTTGACACCTGCCTTTCCAACAATATGACCCAAGTACATGACTTCCGAGGCTCCAAAAGAACATTTAGATTGTTTGATGAAAAGTTGGTGTTGAGAGAGTAGATGTAGAAATCGATCCACATGAGCAAGATGGGTTGTCCAGGTTTTACTATAGATGAGGATATCATCAAATCAAACTAAGACAAAATGACGGAGAAAAGGACGGAAGACATGATTCGTGAGGATTTGGAAAGTGGAGGGAGCATTACACAAGCCAAAGGGAATGACCCAAAACTCATAGTGGCCCTCATGAGTTTGAAATATAGTCTTAGGAATGCCTGCCTCATTCATACGTATTTGGTGGTAGCCAGAATGAAAATCAAGATTAGTAAAGAACTGGGCACCACTCAATTAATCCAAGAGATTATCAATGACAAGAATGGGAAATTTATCTTTGATGGTGAGTTTTTTGAGGGCGCGGAAGTTAGGACACATGCGCCAAGAGCCTTCTTTCTTAAGGACCATGACCATAAGAGAAGAATAGGGGCTCATATTAGGACAGATAACACCTGTGGTGATCAATTCTTGAATAATTTTCTCAATTTCATTTTTTTGGGAAAAGGGATGACAATAGGGACAAACATTGGGATGAAGGTTATCAAGGACAAGGGGAATGAAATGATAATGAACACCACATGAAGGAGGAATTCCATGGGGAGTGGAAAAAACAAATTGATGTTTGGATAAGATGGATTGGAGGTCCTAAGGCACAAAAGGTGTCTTAGTGGCATGAATGGAATGGAGTTGTGCAATAATTCCAGAATGACCTTTTTTGAGGATATTTTCCATGCGATGGGAACTGATGATCTCAAGGGAACCTGTTGTGATGTTTTGGAACTTATATTTTTGGCCCTCCTAGTTGAATTTCATGGTTTATTCCTTAAAATCCATGAGAATGGGACCCATAGTCCTTAGCCATTTGATACCCAACACAATGTCACAACCACCCATGTCGATAGCAAACATATGAGATTTCATGTGGTACTGACCAATTTGGAGACGACATTTTCAAAATGTCCCCCCCATTTCATGGACCCACCATTGGAAATCATGATTTGAAAATTATTGACTGCACGAATATAACAATCATTTTCTTTGGAAATGCAGCGATGAATAAAATTATGGGTGCTTCCAATTTCAACAAGGATGATGACCTTTTGATGCTTGATGTAACCAATTATCTTGAGGGTTTGGGGAGTAGAGAATCCAATGAGATATTTTAGGGAAATGAATTTTTCAATTTTGGGAGGGTCGGAGGGTGGAGTCATGTCAGTGGGTTCAGGTGACTTGGCCAAAGGGGTGGCCTTGACATCGTCTTCAGAACCATCCTCGGAGATGTCTATACAAATATTTTTTTTCCTTACACTTGTGCCCAGGAAAATATTTTTCATCACAAATATAACAAAGGCCTTTGAGTTGGCATTCAACCATTTCTTCCCTGGTCAATTTATGGATCTTTTGGATTGGAAGAAGGAGTGGGAGTGACTGGTTTGGGGCAAGGAATAAAGGAGGGTTTTCCAATTTGAGAAGAGACAACATGTTGTTCTTCCTTATCTATTTTAGTAGCTTCCATCTATATCTAAGGCTGAACCATGACGACATGGGAACAAATCTCATCCTCGAGTCCACTGATAAAAAATTATCGGAAAAAAAGCATCCTCAGTGTAGAAATCCAATCGCTAAAAAGAAGCTATAAAGTATTCCACTGCACTAGATTGTTTCAACTTTGTCAAATGGCCTAAAGGGTTGGTGTTAGTGTCAAAGTGTTCATAAAGCTCTGCCACAAATTGTTTCCAAGGCATGTACCCTTGGCAGGATTTTTTTCTCCATTTCCACCATTGCCAACGTTCTTGATCTAGATGGAGAACATCATACCAGATTTTGGCCAACTCATCTGTAATGCCATACAAAGAGAAATAATGTTCCATTTGAGTTACCCAACAAACGGGATCCAAGCCATCAAATTTGTTCACATCCACACGCGGAAGGTGTAGGTCACGTTGAAAGTGATGAGGCTTAAAAGCCCGGGAATTGGAGGAAGTTTCACCTTCAGAGTGCAAAGGCGGGTCAAAGGAGGTAAGGTCTGCAGGGATATTTAGCTTGGTGCAGATCGTGTTAGTGAAGGATGGAAGTTGGGTAGTGAGGTCATGTTTGATGGTTTCCATTTTTTGCGTCTATGGAGGAATGCATGTTTTTATTTATGGTGGCAATATTAGCATTGATTTTCCTCACTTCTTGTTGGGTCTTTGTGAAAGTAGAGGAAAAGGAATTGAATAGGGCTTCCAAGTCTTGGCTACGGGTGTGGGCCATGATGAAGAGGGAAAATGGAAAGGGATGGGTGGGACCACACATAAAATGGGTTATGGGTGAAGGGTATCATGAAAAAAAGGGCGACGAGGGGAATCCAATAGGGTAAGGCCCCAAATAAGGGTGTTGGAAGGGGGTCAGGTCCATGGGAATATTTTTTTGTTAAAAAATGAAAGGTATGACTGTGATCAGGGTGAAGAGAGGAATCCAATGGGATAGGGATCAAATAATGGTGCCAACAAGATCCGTATTTTTTTTTTTACTCTTGCGTATTATACTTCGATATGAAGAATATTGCAATGTTGAAGTGCCCAAATTCTTATCAGGAAGAAATGTGTAGTAATTTCGCAACCAAAATGCAGGAGGAACAATTGCGTGGAAAAAGATCATGTCTGTTCTGTTTTTTTTTTCCGTCCCAAGGGTTAGGGTATGCATGGTATCTACAGATAAGGGTTTTCCTTGTGCTATAACTCTCTGGTATACATGTGGGGTCCAATAGTAGTACATGGCCCAATAGCTCAGGGCACCAACTAAGGAGGCTAGACCATGTCCTTAGTCGTACTACATGACTACCCAGGTACTAGAGAGTATCTTCCCAAGTTATTTTCTCGGTGGCACTATAGTATCTAGACGACCGATCTCTTTATCTATGGAGGGATTTAGAAGATCTAGCTCAATCCTTATACAGGTGTTTTCTGATGCGCTACCACTCGAAGGGGTACCAACAAGGGTTACAAGGGCCACCAGATGTGTGCTTAAGTACCACTTGTATTTATTGTGTGTATTACTCCCTGACTGCATGTTTATGTGTGTAATGATAGATCTCTGTAGCTTTAAGACATTGAAATGCGTCTCTACCTTGAAAAAAAATAACCCACAATTTTCTGTCGAGGAAAGTGCTCTGACACCACTTCTGATATTCTAGATATATTATAGTATGCAAAAAATAAATATTTAGCAAGCAATGGAAGAAAAACAATAATGTAACCAAATCAATATCAAAATAATGCCAGAATAACACCAGAAAGAGTACCTTTAATACTGATAGCAATGTTCACTTTCCTCTTCGAGGGGGAAACCTCTAGCAAAGTAGAGCTCTATTACGATAATCTCCAAGACAAAACTTCTCATACCCTCTACTCCTATTTATACTAAATATATATATCCAAAAGAACAATCTATAGGAAGATCCTTCTAAAAGAGGAAGTTTCTATTAGGTATTCTTACATTTGACTTATTCTTCCTTATTTCTAGGCCTTATTAATATTGGCCTTTATTACATGGAAATATATTATTCTACCTACATGAGGGGTTAGGGAGGTTAGGTCCCTAACATACATTCTAAGATAAATTTCCATCCTTAAAATTATCGCTGATTATAATCAAATGTATAGTTATAATTCATATATGATTTTGTCTTACAACCATCTATTCATTACATTTACATTCATGTTATGGGGTAAGAAGTGTGGGTCACTTTCCTCCCCCTTAAATTTGCGCCATCCTCAATATATATTAGCACTATATACAATAATAAATTTTTGCACTAAAATTTCAAATTAGATGTGGATATACCTCGTGCATGGCATCCTCCAGTTCACATGTTTCTTCATCAAGGTTGTAGTGGATCCATTGGACCTTTACCTACCCTATCACTCTATTCCTGAGAAACATTAACTTCTTGTCCAAGTTGCATAGTATTTGTACCTACATATCTCCTTTTGGTTCCACCTGAATCAAATCCCATTCAATAACATGGTTAGGATCAAGTACATACTTTTTAAAAAGTGATACATTAAACACATTATAATCTTTTATGCTAGCAAGAAATGAAAGTTCATATGCAACATTCCCTATCCTATCTAAGATCTCAAAAGGTCCACAATATCTAGCTGCCAACATAGGACAATTTCCCAACTTCAAGGAGATCTTCTTTGGTCTAACTTTCAACTATACATACTCGCCAAACCTAAACACTCTTGGTATTATGCCTTTGTCTACATAACTATTTTCTCTATATTGTGATGTCTTCAAATTTTGCTTCATATTAATCATATTCTCTTCTATTTATTTGAACAAATTTGGCCCAAGCACTTATATGTTTACTAGATTTTGTCCCAACTAACTAGAGTAATGCACTTTCTACCATAGAAATATTCAAATGGACTCATCTTCAAATAAGCACGATATCCATTATTATATGAAAATTCTACTAAATACAAGTAATCCTCTCACTTAGATGGCATGTCCATGACATACATTCTTAAAATATCCTCAATCACTTGATTAACTCTCTATGCTTGCTCATTTGTCTATGGATTATATGTTGTACTTAACTTCATACTCACTACAAATCCTTTGAATAACACTTCCAAAAGTTAGAAGTATGCAAATTCTAACCTTGTACAATATCTATTGCAAATAGATATTCATAAAAGAACATAAAAGATACAATGGCAAATACAAACATTACACAGAGATTTTTCCCTTGGAAACCCAAACCGAGAAAACCAACATATTCTATATTCATTCATTATGTTACATTGTTTACAATACAATATACATATAGGAGCCAACGACATCCCAAACCCTAACCCAATGACCTAGATTAGTCCAAAAACCCTAATTCCTTAACTGGAAATAGAAAACCATCAGCAAAAACCATGTGCCAAAAAAACCACCTAAATACATGACACGTTTCTCGAGGTAGGTGTCACGTTTCCTGAGGCAGAATATAACAAATACCCAACATTCTCCCACTTGTTGTTTTCTTTGCATACAGGGGGTTACAGGGTTACATAGTCAAAAATCCAGGGCCACAATGCCAATGGATCCTCTACACCAAGAGAATTTCTCAGTGCTCATAGATTTTGTTAATGAGTCTGCAACATTCTTCAAAGTGTCCACCTTCATTAGTGATACTTTCTTTTCTTCAATCATGTCTCTCACAAAGTGATATTGAACATCAATGTGCTTTGTCTTTGAATGATAAGCAGGGTTCTTCGCCAGAAAAATTGCACTCTGACTGTCACACTCTATCCTTACAACTTGTTGTACCAACCCAATACCTAAACACAATATTTGTAACCATACTACTTCCTTACTTGCATGAGTGGCTGCCATGCATTCAGATTTTGTAGTTGAAGGTGCCACTACAACTTGTCTTTTTCTCATCCAACTTATTGCTCCTCCAAATAGGTTAAACACATACCCGCTTGTAGATCTATTATGATCTAAATCTACAACCCAGTCTGCATCCACAAAGCCATGTCTATCAACCACTCTGTCCAATCCTAGTCTTCCTTCGTAGCACAATCCATAGCTAGTAGTGTCACGCAAATACCTGAAAACCCTTTTTACTGTTGTCCAATGCTCCTTCCCCAGTTTTGACATATACCTTCTCAAAACTCCCACTGCATGTGCAATTTCTGGTCTAGTACAGACCATTGCATACATTAAACTACCAACTGCACTTGCATATGGAACATGAGACATGTCCTCCTCTTCTTCATGTGTCTTGGAACACTGATCCGCAGATAACTTTACACCAACAGGAATAGGAACCTTGACTGGTTTACATTCCTGCATATTAAACCTCTGCAATATTGTCTCAACATATTTTCTCTGATTTAACTAGAGTTTCCTCTTTTTTCGATCTCTTTTAATTTCCATGCCCAAAATGAAATTTGAAGCACCAAGATCCTTCATGTCGAATTTAAAGGATAATTGAATTTTCACATCCTGGATAATCTCCTTGTTGTTCCTATCAGCGACATGTCATCCACATACAAGACCAAATAAATCAAATGATCACCAATTAATTTAGAATACACATAGTGATCCTCTTTTCTTCTTGTGAAGCCAAGTCCCAGCATATAAGTATCAAATTTTTTATACCACATCCTTGGTGATTGTTTTAAACCATATAGGTACTTTTTCATCTTGCATACCAACTCCTTCTTTCCTTTCACAACACAACCTTCTGGTTGCTTCATAAAGATTTCTTCTTCCAGATCTCCATGCAGGAATGTTGTCTTCACATCCATCTGTTCTACTTCAAAATAAAATGCAGCGGCAACAGATAACATAAATCTTATAGAGGTTAACTTGGAAACAGGAGAAAAAATCTCACCAAAATCAATTCCCTCAACCTGGGAATAACCCTTTGCTACTAACCGAGATTTGTATTTCTCCACTTTTCGTTATGCATTCAGCTTCTTTTTAAATACTCATTTGCTTCCAATGGGATTTCTTCCATTTGGCAACTCCATTAGATCCCAAGCCTCATTCTTATCCAAATATGCCATTTCTTCTTCCATGGCCCTTTTCCAGAGATTTCCATCCTCTGAATCCACTGCCTCCCTAACAATTCTAGGATCATCATCAGTAATAGACAAAGAAAAATTTGAACGAAAATCAGATGGACTATACCTTTCCGGTAGCCTTCTTTCTCGATACGATCTCCTCAATACTGGAGTATGAGGATCTTCTTCTTCTGATTCATGTTCTTCTGTATAGTCTGCTTCATCATTCTTTAAATCAAACTATATCTTCTTTGGTTCTTCCTTACTTGGTAGGACTTCCTGTTTAACAATATCCTTCATTTCTCTAAATACCACATCTCGGCTATACACTACCTTCTTAGTTTCTAGGTTCCAAAGCTTATAACCTTTGAGACCATCTTTATATCAAATAAAGACACATTTTTCAGCCTTCTAATCCAGCTTACTCTTGTTTTCCTTTGGAACATGAACATATGCATCGCAGCCAAATACCTTAAGATGTGTGAGAGAAGGTTCCTTACCAGTCCATACCTCTTGTGGAGTCTTGTCACCCAACGCTGATGAGGGTGATCTGTTGACCAGATAACATGCAATAGCCACTGCCTCTGCCCAGAATTCTTGCCCTAACCCGACACCACTGAGCATGCACCTTGATTTTTCCATCAGTGTCATGTTCATCCTTTCTACAACTCCATTCTATTGAGGTGTATATGGAGTAGTCTTCTACCTTGCTATACCACACTTCTTACAAAATTCTTCAAATTCATTCCCGTAGAACTCTCCGCCATTATCTTTTCTCAGCACCTTAATTCTTTTCTCTGTTTGATTCTCAACAAGAGACTTAAACTCTTTAAACCTATCAAAGACTTCAAATTTCTTCCTGAGGAAATATATCCAAGTTTTCCTCAAGAAGTGATCTATAAATGAGACATAGTACATATATTTTCCCAATGATGAGACCGACACAGGTCCAAAAACATCACTGTGAACTAGTTGTAAAATTCCTTCTGCCCTCGTTGCTCCAGAGGGGAATCTTACCCGATTCTGCTTCCCATATAGACAATGTTCACAGAAATCAAAATCCAGAGAGCAGTTAGACATACTTTCAACCATACCTTTATCATGTAGTAGTCGAAGACCCTTCTCTCCGATATGCCCCAGTCTTTGATGCCACAACATAACCTTTTCTCCAGAGACTATAGGAGTTCTTTCTTCTTCAACTCCAATATTAGGAACAATGGAGCTATTACACCCATCACTAATAGTGCTTCCTAGCAGCTTATACAGAGTTCCAAACCGAACTCCCTTCATCAACACCATTGCTCCTCGAACCATCCTGCAAGTTCCCTTTTCAAAAATTGTTATTACCCCTGCATCTTCCATTTTTCTTACAGAAATCAAATTTTTGGCTATACCTGGGATGTGTAGAACACTAGGAAGTGTTCTAATCCTTCCATCTATGAGTCTCAACTTGACCCTTCCTCTTCTTATGATTCTGGTTGTCGAACCATTACCTAAGAAAACATTACCTCCATCATACTTTTCATATTCACAGAACCACTCCCTGTGGGGAGTTATATGAAAGGATGCACCAGAGTCAATCAACCATGCCTCATGATCTGTATGTGTGCTTGAAGAGGCCAAGTACACATCCAATCCTTCTTCCTTGGAGGTCTTTTCTTCTGTAGAAGAATATTCTTCAGATCCCTTCTTTTTCTCAACTTTGGATCTACACTACTTCTTGTAGTGCCCTTCTTTTCCACACCTCCAACATACCCTTACAAAATTTCCAGGAGATTTATATCTACCCTTAGACTTAGATCTCCCACTTGAGAAATTAGATCTATTTCTTTCCTGGGAATGTCCTCTTGCAAATAATGCGCCTGTTCTATGTCCTTCCATATTCTTTCGTCTCATCTCCTTCGACAACAAGGATGAGACCACTTCTTCAAACTTCAAAGAAGTTGTATTACTACCTATGGCCACAACCAGAATATCCCACGAGTCTGGTAAAGAACACAACAAACTGATACATTTATCTTCATTTGAAATTTTAATCTCAACATATACTAACTGACTTACCACAGTATTGAAGGTGTTCAAATTCTCTGCCACCGAGTCTCCATCTCTCATCCTCAATTTATACATCTTCTTTCTCGGGAATAGTTTATTTACCAGGGACTTAGAATGATACAACTTCCCCAACTTTTCCCATAAATCCTTGGCTATAGCTTCCGCTGACAAATTCAGTAATACTAAATCAGAGAGACACAGTCGGATTGTGCTCTTTGCCTTTCGATCCATCTTTTTCCAGTCATCTGCAGAAGTTCTTGTAGGTGCAGTACCTGGATCTACCGCGATCCACTGATCTCTGTCCACCAAAAGATCTTCCATATTGAGCTTCCACAGCTCAAATCTTTTCCCATTAAACTTCTTGATCTCCATCTTTGAATTGCTTGTCATTTCTTTTCACCTGAAAAACAATACCGCAAATCTCCCACTGTAACAAGGCTTATCACAATCCCGAGCCAAACCCTTGACCATAAAGGCGTCCCCCTGAAGCCAATAAAGCTCTGATACCAAATGTAAATTCTAACCTTGTACAATAACTACTGAAAACAAATATTTAGAAAAGAACAAAAAAGATACAATGGAAAATACAAACATTACACAGAGATTTTTCCCCTGGAAACCCAAACCAAGAAAACCAGCATATTATATATTCATTCATTGTGTTACATTGTTTACAATACAATATACATATAGGAGCCAGCGACATCCAAAACCCTAACCCAATGACCTGGATTAGTCCAAAAACCCTAATTCCTTAACCGGAAATAGAAAACCATCGGCAAAAACCATGTGCCGAAAAAACCACCTAAATACATGACACATTTCCCGAGGTAGGTGTCACATTTCCCGAGGCAGAATTTTTTTTTCTGGTGGCGCTGCCCCCGGACCCCTGTGTGCCCGACGCATATGCTCAGACACTACTACTCATGCAAAGAATATAACACATGCCCAACAAAGTAAACTTTGTGTCCCTACCTGAAACAATTTCCTTAGGTATCCCATGCAACCTAGTAATGTATTTCATGTAAGTTTGTTCTATATTAGCTACCTTATGAGTGGACTTAATTGGAATAAAGTGAGTAGTTTTTGTCAACTTGTCCACCACTTCCATGATTGATTCATGTTCCTTTTTTGTCTTTGGTAATTTAGTGATAAAATCAATAGTCACAATTTCCCATTTCCACTTCAATATTGGAAATGGTTGAAGAAATCATGTTGGATGTGTGTTCTCAACCTTTACTCTTTAACATTCCATACATCTAGCTATATACTCAATAATGTACTTATTCATTCCTAGCCAAAAATATTGGGTTCTTTTTGTTGCAATTGTCTTTTGGTATCCATGATGTCCAACATATGGAACATTATGCATCTCATTCATTACAAATATCCTTATTCACCAAAAAAAGGAACATAAAGTTATTAGCAGAATTTTGAGGTAAAAAATGGGCCTCAAAATAAAAATTGTACTGTCAAAATCAACTTTAAAAGAACTAATAGGATTCGATATGATGATGTCAAACATAAGGGTAAATATTTTTGGAGGGAAAGGAAAAAAACTACTTTTTTCGTCATATTTTCAACTTATCTCCTTATAGGTTTACTAAAATTTCAAATGTAGGTACTTGTTGGATGTTGAAGTAAATTCTACATCCAACGAGTAGCCACTTTAGAACTCAATTTTCCATAATGATCTATTATTATGCATAAGAATTCCATAATATTCCAACTTAAAATCTTCATATTTCTATTGTACATTTTCCTATTACAATCCTTCTTTGACCTAAAGATAATGCTCATCCAAGATAACATCCTCAAGAATTATATTCCTCAAACTTGATTTACACATGCTAATGGTTGTAACATGTAGTGCATGTATCCTTTTTTTGAGTGCATCAACACCATTTTTCTCTTTACCTTTAATATGTTTTATATCAAAGTTGAATTCACAAAGAAATTCCAACCATCTTGTCTACTCGACATTAAAATTATATTTTTCAAATAAATATTTCAGACCACTGTGGTTTATTCTTAACTCAATTCTCCCCATTATATAGTGTCTCCACAACTTCAATGCATTCATAATGGAAACACGATCTAATTCATGTGTGACATAATTCTTCTCATGCTCCTTAATCTTTCTATATTCAGAATAACTGCATGCCCATTTTGAGTAAAAATTTCACCAATTTCGTGTATCGTGCATGGGAATGCAAAGGTACCCTAGAGGTTAT
Organism: Picea engelmannii; assembly: GCA_009831015.1. NCBI lineage: Eukaryota > Viridiplantae > Streptophyta > Pinopsida > Pinales > Pinaceae > Picea > Picea engelmannii. Next base: position 16,501 of record ML784171.1, read on the forward strand.
AGTGAAATGGTCATAATTGACCCCATTTCACTCAAGTATGATCCCACCCATTAGTCGATTCTACTAGATACAAAAAAATTACCAATTCTCTCCTTGCAAGCATCTATACATACCACAAAATATTCATCTGGATCAACAATATTTAGAATGGGTGCACTAGTGAGAAGTTTCTTTAACTATTGGAAACTTTCTCACACTCTAATATCCATTCAAATTTGACTCTTTTCTTTGTAACGACATAAGAAATTTTAGAGAATTCTTCTATGAAACTTATGTAGTATCCAACTGCTCCCATGAATGACCTTACCTTTGATATATTCTATGGATCTATTGTTATTCCTTTATCATAAATGATGTGTCCAAAATAATTAATTTTCCTCTAATAAAAGGAGCACTTACTTGACTTAGAATAAATTCTATTCTCTCTTAGCACTTGCAGTACTAACCTCAAGTGCTCTTCATGCTCCTCTAATTTTGAGTAAATAAGAATGCCATCAAGGAACACGATGAAAAACTTGTCCAAGTACTACCTAAAGATTTCTTTCATCAAGCACATGAAAGTAGTTAGTGCATTTTTCAAACCAAATGGCACCACTACAAAATAATAGTGTCCATATCTAGTTCTAAAAGTTGTCTTATTGTTTCCTTCCTCCTTTATCCTTACTTGATGACAAATTAATGTAAAATATATCTTTGAGAATATCTTTACTTCTCTAAGCTAGTCAAACAAGTCAACAATTTTGGGTAGAGGATATTTGTTCCTTCTATTGTCCTTGTTCATCTATGTAAAATCAATGCACAGCCTCAAATTTCAACCCCTCTTCTTTGTTGGAATAGGGATTAAACTGTAGAGGAGAATGAATCCAATGAAACTATGGCGTCGAAAGACACCATAGAATTGAAGCACAAGTTGTTCAATGAGGAAGAGAATATATCCCCAAGATGATCTGATGATATGAGATGATGATAGAATGATCACAAGGATCCTCTGTAAATGGGTTTCGGTCGTGGACCAAAACCAAAAACTCGGGTGAAGGAGGTTGCACCTATCCATAAAATGTGGAACAAGGATCCTTAAGTGGACATGGTCAACCACCAATTTATTCAGCTATCGACACAAATTCTTTTTCGACCCACTCAAATGACAAGGTGAGGTTTATTATGGAACCACATGTTCTAACACCCCCTCGTAAACTCATCTTGGAGGAAAAACAAATTTTGCATCATTACCCCCTGAATTTGTTATGACTGTTAGATTTGATCATAATATGGTACAACAACACTCCTTAGGAATTTTGATCACCATCAACACATATCAAGGTCAAAGAGTAGTCATCCATTGAAAATTGGTTGCAAAATCCACTGTCAAAACACGATCCTAGTCGGTCAATTGACTAGACAACAAGACAACACCATATATTCGATGAGTCAACGAGATAGGAACACACCAATGTAACTAGTCTCTGTCAATCCATCAGTCTCTTTCAAGCTAGACAAACTCTGTATCCAAATAGTCTCATCATTAGGTACAACAAGAAGAAGTACGACTCCCAACAACATAATCAAACATGGTTCAGTTGGTCTTAGCAAATCCAAGCACATCAGTTTAGTTTACACATCAACGACTTCAAGTAATCCCCCATTAAAAACAATTGAGGGATCAAAGCATAATCAATGGATCTTCATCGAAAATGCCAGTTGATGAAAAATATAAATTCAAAACGTAGTCTAAAAATACACAGCCGAAAATTCCAGTCGACTATCAAGTTGAGTGGAGTCTCAGTCGACCAATATCCTACTCAAACTCTAGTCGATTGTCAATTTGGGTTGATCCTATGGTCAACCATTGCAAATCAATAAGTAATGAAGAGGAGTGTTTCACATCCATACAATTGACAAAACACAACAATAAGAAATATTCAAGCATATGTTTAGATGCACCCATGACCACTCATCAATCCAACCACAGTCTATCCTGATAGTTGGTATGGTTCCATAGTTCTTTCTTTCACATGTCTTCTGCAAAGTGTTGAAAGCATGATTAGCATTTTTTCTATGGTGAGCATGACGATAAGGCATACAATTATGTGCTAGATAATAAAGAGATATAGGATTAGGGTTTGGTGTACTCTCAGGAGTATAACAACCCGATATATCAACAAACATTTCATCAACAAAAATATCCTCAACTTCTGGCATGTGATGAAAAAACATCTCATCAGTCGATTCAGTAGATTTCTCTACTAGAAAATCAGTCTGAACTCCACCTGCAATGAATAAAACTTCCCTTTTTGCATCAAGGTAAAGTGTAGGAAAGGAGGAAACAATAACATCAAATCCAAGACTTATTATTGGTGTCAACATCTCAGGAACAATAGGAGAAAAAATACCATGTCCATTCTTCCCAAGTCCTCCTCCAGTATATCCCATCTTGGTGAGCAGTCGTGATCCTATACATGTACTATGTTTATCAAAGCTATGAGAAAACACACAATCATCAGTTTTAAAACATAGATCAACAAAATATGACTTAAAAACAATAGTAGGGGGTGGAGAAGAAATGGGTGATCTTGACAACTCAACAACATCAATATTCTTCGCAGCGGTTTTCTTAACATTCAGTTCAGTAGTCTACAAACTCTAAAGAGTCTCATCCTTCTCAATCATCTACAAAAATATGGCATCATAATATTCATTCAATTCCTAATATTCATCAAATAGGAAATCAATATCTTCTTGAAGAGGAGAAACTTATTCACGAAACTCATCAATGGAGTCTTGCAAGTGGGAAACCTCACAAGTCAGCTGGGCACTTGTCTCCATCAACTGGTTGAAATCTATGCTCATTTTTGTGCGGGGAATATCTTTCACTTATTCCTCCAAGTATTCAATAAGGTCACACTTTTCCTCAAATTCATCTACAGGAGTCTGAAAAAATCTAGCCGCAATGTTTCCCATGGAAGTAACCCTCCTAGAGTGCTCGATTAGAACAACATGGAACACATCTTCTGCATACTTCAACTGATTTTTCAGTCCTGCATTCTCTATCTTCAAGGAACCATTTTCATAAGAAAGGGATTTCACCTCCTTCATGATATCATTGACAAGATCTTTTTTTTGCCAAAATCATCCACTAGATCTTGAAATATGGCTTCCATTGTCTATTCTAGGTCAACAATCTTCATAGATTTCTCATCAAATCATTGCAAAAGGATGGTTTGAAACAGGAAAACCTCATCTTCCAACTTGGTTTGGGTTGTCTCTAGTTCACTTCGCATGTAATGTCCCTGATCCAGAAACCTTAGTAACTGTACATACAAGTTGGTGAGTTGATTAGTACCAAGTGTAAATGTATGAAAATTTACATTGGTGATCCATTAGCATTAAGTTTTGGTATTGCACGCATATGAGTAGTGTGTGGCAAGGTGTTATCAAGAAAGGGTGTGCCTATTTTTATGTGTTGCATGCACCTGGGTAACTGCGCACATTGCACTATGTTGTATGCACTTGCGTTAGTGCGTGGGAATGAATGGACATGTATGGAGGTCGGAGATCCTGTGTGATTATGAGGATGGTGATACTGGACATAGATAGGCTAGTGAACTTATCTATGTAAACATAATCATGATTATTAATATAATATTTTATAGTTGCACGCAAACAAACTCAGAAGAAAAGAGATGGGGGACCAACTCAATCAAATAAAGGGAAAAAAGGGGGGAGTCATAAGTCTCGGGGAATATTTTAATAATATTTCTAGAAAAGTGTAATGTGGGTATGTTTTTATCCTAATTTCACTAGGGTTGGGAACGGGTCACCAAGTGGCTTAAAGATACTTTTGGAAGTGTCAAGTGGAAGGCATGCTATATGTATTGTTAGCCTTAGTGTATTTTGGGCATTATTATGATTATTGCATGGGGGATCCATTATTAGAAGGGGAATTGATGTAGAAATCTCTCGTGAATAGAAGGGGTCGGACTGTATGGAAAATACGATTATTACCTTATCTTCCTAGAGAATCTTTTAGGGAGTTGTGGGACTGTAACTAGAATTACACTATCGAGGATTCAGGTTGGAAGACCTTGAGAAATCTCTTTGGGTGAGATATTGGTTGCTGTGGAGTGGTTTCCAGACCTGTGAGTATATTCTCTAGGTGAGAGTTTTGTAGGAGTTATTCCCTGATGCGTTGAGCATTAGTCAAAGGGCTTAGAGACTTCTTTTCTAGCCTATTGTTGGTAACCTTAGGAAGGGAAGTGGGGAAGCTGAAGGATTGTTGAGAAAAGAATGAAAACACTTCCTTGGGTGTGACAAGTGTGTGGGGAATGAGGGACTATGGGCTAGTTGCAGCAAAAAACACCTAGGATTGGGAAAATTTGTTGATTTTCATACCTTAGCTCGTCTCTAGAAACCCTTTAGCCTTAGTGGATTTAAGCCCCATCTCGGGGGTGAAATGTTGCTGAAAGATTATGATCAACATAGTCTATGGCTGGGCAGAATGTCTGAGTTATGCACGTAGTTGGTGACTTTTATAAAAGATAAGTGTTCCTTATGTGCTTGTCTTGTTTACTGTGTTCATATTTGTCTATGTTTGATATGGAATAATTCTTGTATGTAGTTGCATATTAGTAATTGTTGTTACTCTGTTTAAGGTTAATTGCACAAGTATGGTGCTTATGACCTGTATATATAGTTGTGTGTGAGTATTTCAGTTGATGATAACTTTGCTTGTTAAGTTAAACTTGTGATTCTGGCTATGAGTCTTCAAGAAGAGAATTTGATAGTTGAGTGCTCAGGAAAGTAGCCTACGTGCAAAAGAGGTTGGAAGTTGTATGTGCATTCAAGGAAATAAACCCCATGCACAATGAAATCAGAAGTGGCACATGATTCCTAGATGGATGTATGCACAATATGTTGAGTGATCAGTATGCTAGTGTGTGCAGTTAGTGAGTTAATTTCGCTAATTGAAGGTTATATGGAAAAATTAATGTTTCTTCTGCTATTATAAGTTGTGTGGTGCAACTCAAAATTGGTTCGAGCACGTTACCTCAAGTGATAATACACAGACTTGTGTGTAGAGTAGATACTATGAAGTGAAATTTTAGAGTAGCATGTCCCAATAGTATGTTGGGTTTGTCACAATTTGGTTGATTCAGAGCTTCAGAAGTTGAGGGGTGTGACATGGCCCAACTTGGAGTGGCAAGGGATGTTACAAAGTGGTATCAGAGCTATTGGTTCAACACTGGCTTGTATGGGCCACAATTTAACAAGAAGTTGCAGAGCTCTCATTTCAACACTGAAGCTTGCTTGAGTGGAGTTATACTTAAGATAAAACTTTGATTGACAAGTGGCCAAATTTGGAATTTTAGCATGGCCATGGTGCACATCAAGTAAGAATGTGCAGAAATGTGCACTAAGTTTATGATATTGTGGAGTGCGACACTGGAACTGCGTAGTAAACAATGGTACGTAGGTGTGCGCAATAAAGGTTTGGAACTGCACAGAACAAGTTGTGGTGCATGTGCATTTCAGTTAGAAGGAATGATTTTGGAAAGATGGTGTAGAGTTTTCATGTATTCACCTAACAAATCTTGTTGTATGCACATTTTGCAGAATTATTAGCAATTAGAGAAGGATAGAATTAGTACAAAAGGTTAAAAGAATGGATGATGCATAGAGGACTTATAGTCATTATGATGAATTTAGAGATATGCATATTTGTTTGAATGTTGATGGTACAAAATCCAAGGGGGAGTGCAGGAACTTGGTAGAAACTATAAGAGTACTGCATAAAGATGTCCAGAGCTATAAGGATGATAATGAGAGGCTTATGAGAGCCAAGGTGCATCAAGATGACTTCAATTTCAAATTGATGTAGATCCTGGATGGAATAGAAAAGAAATTGGATAATTAGACAGAGTCGATCAGATCAAAAAGTCGTAGGTCTCATGATGAGAAAAGAAGAGAAGAAAGAGGTGTTGGTAAGCACTCTTTCAGGAAAGAACATGGTATCTCGAGTCCATCTCCTATTAGAAAGTATAAGAGAAGTATTGGGGTGGATGAGCTATAGGGGGGAATGAATAAGAATAACCTTCCTACCTTTGATAGTGAGCACAAGAAGGATGAAGATGTGAAGACCTAGTTGCTAGGTATGAGGAAGTACTTCCAACTGCATAATTATTCTGCGCAGGCAAAAGGGAGAATTGTTATTTACTAATTAAAAGGAAAGGAATCAATGTGGTGGGATAAATATGTGCAGGTGAAACATATTGATGAGAAGAAAGTAACTTGGAGCATAGATGATTTTAGGGGCTAAATTTCTCTCATGGGCTAATTTTCCATGGTTTTTCCAAAAATGAGATTCGCTATTTTAAAAATGATTCGCCCAAATTCTATAGAATAAAATTATTTTACCTTAACAATCTCCAAAATTTTATAAAAACTATATAAAATACTTATAAATTTGAATATTTTTACAAAAATATCGCCAAACATTTATAGTTTCCATATGAAGGATTAGTAAGATTCCTCAAGGTTTCTACATTTTAAAACAAATTTACATCCTTAAAATCATCCCTGACTTGGAGGGAGTTCAAGAGGTATTTCCAAAATAAATACTTAACCAAGTGGTACTTTGACAGAAAAATGAAGGATTTATTTGAAATTAAGTTTGGGAGTATGATGATTGATGAATATGAAAGAAGATTTTTAGAATTGTTGAAATATGTGCCTTGTATCAAGGATGAACAAGTGAATATTCAGAGGTACTTGAGTGTGTTTCCCTCATTTATCAGTCATAATATACATTATTATGACCCTAATACATTGGAAAAAACCATAAGGTGTGCTAAGTACCTTTATGAGAAGCAAAGGGGAAGATGGACTTTCCAAAAGTCTTGGGAAGACAAGATGAAATGAAATGTGGAACATAGGAAGAAAGGGGATAAGGCACCATTTTTCAAAAACACTATGCAAGGACAATCAAGTCTCCAGGAGCCTAGGATGTTGAAGCCATTGGGAAAAAATTCATGGAAGAAACCTATGCAGTGTTGGGGTTATGGAGGAAATCCTATGCAAGGAGATTTCCCTCAACGAGGTGATAAAGAGAGGAATATGCAAAATGTTCAAAAAGATGTGACGGTTGAGGACATGGGAATAATTGTGCCAAGGATTTATGTTGTGTTGGATAACAAGCAGGTTGAGTTTCAGTCACACATGATAGAGGTGGAGGGTAAGATTAATGACTAACCTATTGCTATTTTAATTGACTCAAGAGATAGTCATAATTATCTATACCCTAAGATGGTGGAAAGATTCGATTTTATGAGAAGCAAGCTGAGTTTAATATTATACATTTGGGCTTGTATGACTTCCTCATTGGTATGGATTGGTTGTATGAGCACCATGATATCATGGATTATTACAATAAGTAATTCACTTGTTTAGATGAGGAAGGAAATTTGAGAATGGTTAAATGTATTCCAAGAGATCTGACTATCAGAGAAGTTTTCTCTTTGCAGTTGAGGAAAAGCTACAGAAAAGGGTGTCAAATATTTACAACGCACATGGAAGAGGTGCCTAAGGATAAAGTGCCAAGTGTGAAAGACTACACAATAATAAAGGAATTCGAGGATGTATTTAAAGAGATACCAGGATTGCCTCTGAAGAGAGACATCGATTTCTTTATAAATTTGATGGCCAAAGAAACACCTGTATCTAAGATGAGTACACCAGAGTTGAAGGAGTTGCAGATGCAACTTAAATAGCTTTTGAAGAGGGGGTATATACGCCCAAGTGTGTCACCTTAGTGTGCACCATTTTGTTCGTAAAGAAGAAGGATGGTACACTTAGACTTTGTATCGACTTCAGGTAATTGAACAAGGTAATGGTGAAGAACAAGTATCCTTTGCCCAGGATAGATGACTTGTTTGATCAGCTGATAGGTGCATGGATACTTTCCATGATAGATCTTAGATCTATATATCACCTAGTGAGAATTAAAGAATAAGACATTAGTATGACTTCCTTTCGAACGAGGTATGGTCATTATGCATTTACAATGGTGCCATTTGGGTTTTCAAATGCACCATTGTCTTCACGTGTTTAATGAATGAAGTGTTCAGAGAGTATTTAGATAAGTTTTTCATTTTATTTTTGGATGACATTCTTAATTATTCAAAGTCAGAGGAAGAACACGAGAATCACTTGAAGATGGTGTTGTAGGTATTAAGGGAGCATCAAATTTATGCAAAGTTGATCAAGAGTTCATTTTATCAGCGAAAGATTCATTACTCGGGTCATATCATTTCACAAGAAGGAATAGTTGTGGACCCAATGAAGATAACATCCATTGAGGAATGGTCAACACCAAGAAATGTCGCAGAAGTGAGATCCTTTATGGGACTCACAGGGTACTACAAAATATTTATTGAAGGCTTCTCACAGATTGCGCATACAATTACATCCCTGTAGAAGAAAGGTGCGTGATTTGAGTGGACTCTGGATTGTGCAAGGAGTTTCCAACATTTGAAGAGTTTGTTGACAAGTGTGCCAATTTTGGGGATTATTGATCTTGATGCAAACTTAATTGTGTGCACAAATCCATGGAAAGAAGGACTCAGTGGAGTCCTGAGTCAAGATGGACATGTGCTATGTTATGAATCAAGGAAGTTTAAAGAGCATGAAAGGTTATATGCTACTCATGACTTTTAATTGGCAGCCATAGTGCATGCTTTGAAGATGTGGTGACATTATATTATGGGTAAGATATTTTAGCTAAGAACAAAGCATCGTGGTATGAAGTATTTGTTTGGACAACCAAGTTTGAATGTCAGAAAAAGTAGGTGGTTAGAGTTCCTCAGTGAGTATGACTTCGACATAAGGCATATCAAAGGAAAATAAAACAAATTGGCTGATGCACGAAACAGGAGGATGCATGAGATGCATACTACAACCATTAGCATGTACCAAACAGATTTGTGTGAACTTATTTTGTAACTTTCCAAATTAGATCTGCGCTATATGGATATAAGTGTGACTTTACAAAAAGGTATGTCGCAGAAAAAAGTTGAAGGTTATGAGATAAGAGAGGATGTGATCCTCATGCATAGACGCAGATTCTATGTGTCGAATGATTAGGAGTTGAAGTTCCTATTTGTTTCAGAGATACATAAGGCTCCTTATGCTATACATCCAGGTTATCAAAAGACAATTGTCATAGTCAATAAGAATCACTTTTGGCCAGGTATGAAAAATGCAGTTGCAGATTTTATTGCGAGATGTCTCGAATATCAGAAGGTCAAGGATGAGCACAAACATCCAGTTGGTTTGCTACAATCTTTTCCTATTCCTGAGTGGAAGTGGGAGGTGGTGACCATGGAATTCATAACTAAGTTTGCTAGGACTTTTAAGAAACATGATTCTATTATGGTGGTGGTGGACAAGCTTACTAAAGTTACCCATTTTATTCCAGTGAAGTCATTGCACAAGGAAACCAAAATTGTTGAGATTTACATGCATGAAGTTGCTAAGTTTCATGTTGTACCTAATACAATTGTTTCTGATAGAGATTCCAAGTTCAATTCTAACTTTTGGAAAGGATTATTCAAGGGATTTGGAACAAGTATGAATTTCAACATAGCATATCGCCCTGAGACAGATGGTCAGACAAAGAGAGTAAATCAAGTGATTGAAGACATGTTGAGGATGTATGTGATGGATAAGCCATCAAAATGGGAAGACCACTTGCATTTGGTATATTTTTCTTAAAAAAATGAGTATCATACATATTTAAATATGATCCCATTTGAGGCACTCTATGGTAGAAAGTGAAACACACTAGTGAGTTAGGAAAACCCAACAGACCGTGCCATAGTTGGGCCATATTTTCTTCGGGAAATGGAGGAGAAAATTGAAAAGATAGGGTAGAATCTAAAGGCTTCCCAGGTGTTAGGGACCTAACCCATCACGTAGGTAGAAAAATATATTTCGATGTAATAAAGGTCAATATTAATAAGGCCTAGCAATAAGGAAGAACAGGTCGAATGTAAGAAGACCTAATAGAAGCTTTCGCTTCTAGAATGATCTTCTTCTAGATGGTTCTTTTGATAGACATATTTAGTATAAATAAGAGTCAAGGGTATGAGAACTATTTTCTTGGATATTATTGTAATAAATCTCTGCTCAACTGGAGGTTTCCCCCTCGAAGAGGCAATTGAACATTGATCTTAGAATCAAAGTGCTCTTTCTGGTGTTATTTTGATATCTTTTCCGTATTATTGTGGTGGTGTTCTAGTTATATTGTTGTTTATATGCCTTTGCTAGTATTTTATTTTTGTTCTGCATACGTTTTATATCTGGAATATTACAAGTGGTATTAGAGCACTTTCCTTGGCAGAAAATTGTGGGTTAATTTTTTTCCAGGGTAGAGACGTATTCCAACGTCTTTAAGCTACAAAGATCTGTCGTTACACGCATAAACTCGCGGTCGAGGGATTCATACATGTAGGAAATACAATTGGTACTTAATCACACATTTGTTGGCCACCCTTGTAACCCTTGTTGGTACCCCTTCGAGTTGTAGTGCATCAAACAACACCTGTATACGAATCGACCTAGATTTCCCGAAGCCCTCTTTAGATAAACTGATTGACCACCTGACTACTATAGTGCCACTGAGAACAACACTCGAGAATATACGCTCTAGTACCTGGGTAGTCGGGTAGTACGGCTAAGGGAACGATCTAGCATCCTTAGTTGATTCCCTGAGATATTGGGCTGAGTACTACTGTTGGACCCCGCATGTATATCAGAGAGTTATAACATAGGGAAAACCCTTGTCTGTAGAACCCTTGAGGATGGAAACAAAAAATAAAATAGAAAAGATCTATTTCCGCGCAAACATGTTGGAGTTTCCAAATCACTACACATTTCTTCCTGGTTAAGCATTTGGGAATTTCATCACTGTAGTATTCTTCAAACCAGAGTATAACTCTGCAGGTGTAAAAAACAAAAAAAAAGGTCTGGAAATTTGTGCACCATTATTTGAGACCTATTCCATTGGATTTATCTCTTTGTCCTTATCACATTCATACCTATCTGTTTTCAACAAAAAATTTCACCCCACCTGCCCCTTTTCGATTCCCTTGTCATCATGGTCCATACCTGTAGCCAAGACTTGGAAGCTCGCTTCAATACCTTGCAATCTAATTTCACATAGACCCAACAAGAAGTGAGACATCTCAGTGCCAATATTTCCACCATCAATAAAAACATGCATTCCTCCATCGTCGCCTCAATCGTGGAAGTCAAAGAAGACCTCAAATAAGACATGACTACCCAGCTTGAATCTGTCGCTTCGATGATTTGCACCAAGCTTCATATTCCTACAGATTCCCCTTTATCTGACCCACCTTTTCATACCTAAGCTGAAACCTCCTCTCATTACAATAATGTTCAGCCCCATAACTTTCAGTGTGACCTACACCTTCCACGGGTGGATGTGACCCAATTTTATGGCTCGGATCCCACTGGTTGGGTAACTCAAATGGAACATTATTTCTCTTTGTACGACATTACAAATGACTTGGCCAAACTCCGGTATGGTGTTATCCATCTAGATCAAGAATGTTGGCAATGGAGAATTTTTTTTCGTCAAGGGTATGTTGCTTGGACACACTTTGTGGCAGAGCTTTATGAACGATTTGACATTGACACCAACCATTTAGGCCATTTGACAAAGTTGAAAAAATCTGGCACAGTGGAATAATTTATAGTTTCGTTTGAGCGACTGGATTTTCGTACAGAGGGCATGTCTGATGCTTTTTTTCGAGAATGTTTTATCAGTGGCCTCAAGGATGAGATTCATGCCCATGTCCTCATGGCTCAGCCTCAGATTTGGGTGGAGGCTACTAAACGAGCTAAGTAAGAACAACAGGTTATCTCTTCTCAAAACTGGAAGCCCCCCTTTATTCCTCGCACTAAACCAATAAATCCCACTCCTTCCTATACTCCACTAAAGATACAAAAATTGACCAGGGTCGGAATGGATGAACACCAACTCAAAGGCCTTTGTTATAATTGTGATGAAAAATATTTTCTGGGACACAAGTGTAAGGAACAAAATATTTTTATGGCCATCTCGGAGGATGTTTTGGAAGAGGATGTTGAAGGTCCCCTTGTGTCTGAGTCACCTAAACCCACCAACATTACCCCTCCCTTAGACCCTCCTGAAGTAGAACCGGTCATTTCCCTAAATTCTCTCACGGGCTTCTCTGCTCCTCAAACCCTCAAACTAATTGGCTACATAAAGAATAGGAAGGTCATCATTCTTGTTGATAGTGGAAACACCCATAATTTTATTCATCGCCACATTTCCCAAGAAACTAATTGCTATATCCATGCAGTCAATAATTTCCAAATCATGATTTCCAATGGCAGGTCCACGAAATGTGGAGGGTGCTGTGAAAATGTGTGTCTCCAAATTGGCGACTACCACCTTAAATTTCATATGTTTGCTATCAACATGGGCGGTTATGACATTGTGTTGGGTGAAGACTAGCTAAGGACTTTGGGTCCCATTCTCATGGATTTTAAGGAATTAACCATGCAATTCAACCAGGAGGGCCAACAATATAAGTTCCAAGGCATCATTGTCAGTTTCTCTGAGATCATTAGTTCCCATTGCATGGAAACGTTGCTCAGAAAAGGTCATTCAAGAATTATTTCCCAACTCCATGCCATACAAGCAACTGAGACACCCTCTGTGCCGCAGGACCTCCAATCCATCATCTCTAAATATCAAATGGTTTTTTCCACTCCCCATGGCCTCCCTCCTTCCCATGGTGTTCATGATCATTACATTCCCCTTGTCCCAGGAAGCCTTCCTCCCAATATTCATCCCTATCGTCACCCCTTTTCCCCAAAAAATGAAATTGAGAAAATGGTTCAAGAACTGCTTACCGCACGTGTTATCCGCCCTAGTACAATCCCCTACTCTTCTCCTGTGGTTATGGTCCTTAAGAAATAAGTTTCTTGACACATGTGTCATGATTTCCGCACCCTTAACAAACTCACCATTAAAGACAAATTTCACATTCCTGTCATTGATGACCTCTTGGATGAATTGAGTGGTGCCCAATTCTTTACTAAAATTTATCTTCGTTCTGGCTATCACCAGATCCATATGAGAGAGGAATACATTCCTAAGACTGCCTTTAGAACTCATGAGGGCCACTATGAGTTTTTGGTCATTCCCTTTGGCTTGTGTAATTCTCCCTCCACTTTCCAAAGCTTCATGAATCATGTCTTCTTTCCTTTTCTCCATCATTTTTTCTTAGTTTTCTTTGATGATATCCTCATCTATAGAAAAATATGGATAACCCATCTTACTGATGTGGATTGAGTTCTCCATCTACTCTCTTAGCACCAACTTTTCCTGAAATAGTCTAAATGTGATTTTGTCACCTCAAAAGTCGAGTACTTGGGTCATCTTGTTGGCAAGGCCGACGTCAGGGTGGATCCTAAAAATATTGAAGCTATGAAAGATTGGCCTCACCCAAAGACTCTCAAAAGCTTGTGTGGATTTCTGGGCTTAACAGGTTATTATCACAAGTTTGTTAATAGTTATGGAAAGATTGTGACACCTCTCACTGCACTCCTTAAAAAAAATTCTTTCAATTGGACTCTAGCAGCTTCTCAGGATTTTCAAACATTGAATATGGCCATGTGCACCACTCCAGTCCTGGCCCTTCCTGATTTCACAAAGACCTTTATCTTTGAATGTGATGCACTAGGGAAAGGAATTGGTGTTTTCCTTATGCAAGAGGGTCGGCCTTTGTCCTTTACCAGCAAACAACTGTTTGAACGAAATTTGGGAAAATAAATCTATGAAAAGGAAACGTTGGCTATTATGCATGTTGTTGCTCTTTGGTGCCCTTATCTATTAGGACAACGATTCCAAATTAAGACAGATCATCAAAGCCTCAAGTATTTTTTGGAACAACACATTTCCTCCCCAGAGCAACAAAAATGGGTGACTAAGCTCTTTGGATATGATTATGAGATCATTTACAAGAAAGGAAAAGAAAATGTGGTGGCAGATGAACTTTCCCAAAAATATGAAGATGAAGGATCCTTTTTTTCTCTCTCCTTCATTGTACCAGATTGGCTCCAAGCTGTTCGCCAGGAATGGCTACAAGATCCCAAAACTTTTCATATGATACAACAATTGCAGTCCAATTCTCTAGTTTCCTCAGGGTACTCTTGGCTCCATGATGAGCTTCGATACAAAGGCCATTTGTATTTAAGTAAACAGTCAAAACTTAAATCCACAGTACTTTATGAGCTTCATGCTACACCCACAGCTGGGCACTCCGGGTTTACCAAAACCTATGACAATGTCAAACGTTCTTTTTTCTGGGATGGTATGAAACAAGATGTTCATAATTTTGTGGCTGAATGTGATGTGTGTCAATGCAACAAGGGCGGAAAAGTCAAATCTCCTGGCACACTACAATCGCTTCCGATTCCTCCTGTTATTTGGAAGGATATCTATATGGATTTTATTACAGGCTTAGCTAAATTGGGCAATAAATCAGTCATCATGGTAGTAGTTGATCATCTTTCCAAGTATGCTCATTTCTGTTCTCTTCAACACCCATTTAAAACATCCTCTATGGTTCAACTTTTCATTGATCAGGTCTTCATGCTTCATGGCATGCTACATTATATTGTTTATGATCACTGCCCAACTTTCATCAGCAATTTTTGGCAAGAACTGTTCAAGATACAAGGCATCCAATTGCATCTCATCACATCTTATCATCCCCAGACTGATGGTAAAACTGAAGTTTTCAACAAGTGTTTGGAAACATATTTGAGGTGCTTTTCCTTGAAAAAGAAAAATCAGTTGGCTCAATGGTTACCACTAGCTGAATGGTGGTACAACACTTCATACCATACAACTACCTACATGACTCCTTTTGAAGTAGTATATGGACAAAATCCACCTTCAGTTCTCTCATATTTTCCATGTGTCTCAAAGGTCGAGGCAGTTGACCAAATTCTTTCAGTTTGAGAGGTTATTCTCCGTACCCTCAAAGAGAATTTGGTCACGGCGCAAAATCGCATGAAGTAACAAGCAGATCAAGTTCTCTCTTAACGTCAATTTGCAGAAGGAGATCAAGTGTTTCTTCGAATGCAACCTTACAAGAAAAATTCCCTCAAGGATGACCAGTGTCAAAAACTGGCGCCCAAATTTTATGGTCCTTATACAATTTTCAAGCGTGTGGGATAGGTGGCCTATTAGTTAGCTTTTCCCAGTGATTCTAAGCTACATCATGTTTTTCATGTTTCCTTCTTAAAGAAGATGATTGGAACTAAGTTCCAAACTCAAACCATCCTTCCCGAGTTGGATGAAGAAGGCTCCATTTGGATACAACCACAAGAATGTTTGGACCAACGTGAGTGCTACCATTCTGCAACAATTTTCACATCTCAAGCCTTGAGGACAAGATTTTTTTTAAGGGGGAGGACATGTTAGGGAACTAACCCCTCACATAGGTAGAACAATATATTCCAATGTAATAAAGATCAATATTAATAAGGCCTAGTAATAAGGAAGAATAAGTCGAATGTAAGAAGACCTAATAGAAGCTTTCGCTTCTAGAAGGATCTTCCTCTAGATGGTTCTTTTGATAGACATATTTAGTATAAATAGGAGTTGAGGGTATGGGAACTATTGTCTTGGATATTATTGTAATAGAGATCTTCTCAACTAGAGGTTTCCCCCTCGAAGAGGCAAGTGAACATTGCTCTCAGAATCAAAGTGCTCTTTCTGGTGTTATTCTGATATATTTTCCGTATTATTGTGGTGTTGTTCTGGTTATATTTTTGTTTATCTACCATTGCTAGCATTTTATTTTTGTTCTGCATACTTTTTATATCTAGAATATTACATGAGGACAGGAAGAATTTTTTTGCAGATAAAGGCATATCCCATAAAGAGTTTAAAGTGGGTGATGGTGTGTTTCTAAAAGTGAAGGTCAGACACAGTTCCCTAAAATTGGGAAAGTGTTTTAAGTTAGCAACACGCTATTGCAGGCTATTTGAAATCCTTGAAAGGATTGGCCATGTCGCTTATATGATTGCATTTCCTGCATCCTTATGTATTCATAATGTTTTCCATGTGTCATTTATTAAGAAGTATATACCTAATGATAATCACATTATTGATTGGAATGTGATTCAGGTGGATCCAGAAGGTGGATTTCAAGTGTGACCGATTTTCATATTGGATCAGAAAGTCAAGTATCTCCGGAATCAAATCATGTAGTTGGTAAAGTTCTAATGGACTTGGTATGGCCCTAAGGATGCAACCTGGGAGTGCAAGGATGTTATGTGATAACAATATCCTCATATTTTTGAAGATTTTCAAATTTTTTATGTACATGTGTATAAGATGCACCAAGGACAATGCATAATTAAGGGGGAGGGGATTGCAATGTCCCTGATCCAGAACCCTTGGTAATTGTACATATAGGTTGGTGATTCAATTGGTACCAAGTGTAAATGTATGAACATTTAGATTGGGGATCTGATTGGTACCAAGTGTAAATGTATGAACATTTAGGTTGGTGATCCATTATCATTAAGATTTGGTATTGTGCACATTTGAGTAGTACGCGGAGAAGTGTTATCAAGATAGGGTGCACACATTTTTATGTGTTGCGCGCACTTGGGTAAGTGTGCACATTGCACTATGTTGCGCACACCTGGGTTAGTGCGCATGAATGAATGGATATGTATGGAGGTTGGAGATCCTGTGTGATTATGAGGTCGGTGAGCCTGGACATAGATAGGCCAGTGCACCTATCCATGTAAACATAATCACAATTATTAATATAATATTGTATCGCTACGTGCATACTGACTCAGATGAGAAGGGACGGGAGGCCAACTCCATCGAAAAAAGGGAAAAAGGGGGGAGTCGTAAGTCTTGCGAAATATTTTGATAATATTTATGGAAAACTGTAATGTGGATATGTTTTTATCCTAAGTTCCCGAGGGTTGGGAACAAGTCACCAAGTGGCTTAAAGCTACTTTTGGAAGTGACAATATCAATTGGAAGGCATGCAATATATATTGTTGGCCTTAGTGTATTTTGGGCATTATTATGATTATTACATGGGGGATCAATTATTCGAAGGGGAATTGATGTAGGAGGCTCTCATGAGCAGAAGGGGTCGGACTGTATGGAAAACTCGATTATTACCTTATCTTCCGCGAGAAGCTTATAGGGAGTTGTGGGGATGTAACCAGAATTTTATTGTCGAGGAGTCAGGTTGGCAGACCATGACCACTCTCTCTAGGTGAGATATTGGTTGTTGTGGAGTGGTTTCTAGACCCATGAGCATATTCTGCAGGTGAGAGTTTGCTGGGAGTTATTCCCTAGTGCGCTAAGCATTAGTCACAGGTCTCAGAGACTTCTTGTTCCACCTGTTGTTGGTAACCTTTGGAAGGGACGTGGGGTAGCCGAAGGACTATTGAGAAGAGAAGGGGCACACTTCCTTGGGTGTGACAGGTGCATGGGGAATGAGGGACTGTAGGATAGTTGCAGCAGTAGGCACCTAGGATTGGAAAAATATGTTGAGTTTCAGACCTTAGCTTGTTTCTAGGTACCCTTTAGCCTTGGTGGAGTTAAGCCCCAACTCGAGGGTGACCTATTTCTGAAAGCTTATGAGAAACTAATTCTATTTTTGGGATGAACATCTGAGCTATGTGCGTAGTTGGTGACTTTTATAAAAGATAAGTGTTCCTTATGTGATTGTCTTGTTTACTATGTGCATATTTGTCTATGTTTGATATGTAATACTTCTTGTATGTAATTTCATATAAGTAATTGTTTTTACTGTGTTTAAGGTTGCTTACACAAGTAAGAATGGTGATTATGGCTTGTATATGTAGTTGTGCTTGAGTATGTCAGTTGATGATAACTTTTCTTTTTTAGTTAAACTTGCGATTTTGGCTACGAGTCTTCAATAAGAGAATTGGATAGATGGGTGCGCAGGAAAGTATCCTATGTGCAAAAGAGGCTATAATTCATATGTGCATTCAAGGAAATAGACCCCACACACAACGAAATTAGAAGTGGCACATGACGCCTAGATGGATGTGCACATAGTAAGTTGACTGATCAATATATTGGTGTGTGCATTTAGTAAGCTAATTTTGTTGCTTGAAGGTTGTATGGAAAAGAGAATGTTGCTTTAGTTTTTATAAGTTGTATGGCGTGACTCAAAATTGGGCCAACCACGTTACCTCAAGTGATACTACGCAGACTTGTGTATAGAGAAGATACTGCACAATGAAATTTTAGAGTAGCATGGCCTAGTAGTATGCTAGGGTTTTTACAATTTGGTTGTTTCAGAGCTTCAGAAGTTCAGGGGTGTGGTGTGTCCTAGCCTGGAGTGGCAGGGGATGTTACATCGTATTCATTATTTCTCAGTATGCAATTGTGAAATGCCATTCTACAAGGAAGTGACCTCTGCACAAAGTTGGTTGTGATATTCTTCCAAGGAAATATCCTTATTTTGACGTATCTCCTGCAATTTATAAAGAATTAAGGCTTCATCTTCATCTATAATTCCCATTTTCATTGAAGGGAAAGGTCCAAGCACAAAATATGGAGATCCATGCACAAGAATAAATTGGTTATGCAAACCGAAAATTATTACTATCCATACTTCCCTTGTTTGGTCAGTCGGCGGGCATAATTGTATATTTTGTTATGAGCATAGGGGTGTCTCTTGTTGCAAGAGACCAGAGAAAATACTAATGTACCCTTTCTTCAATAATTATTTCAATTTCATTTGTAACTCCTTCAATTCTGGTGTACTCATTCTATATGGATTCTTAGAGACTAGAGAAAATCCTAACACCAAATCAATAGAGAAATAAATATCTCTTTTTGGTGGTAATCCTCTTATTTCCTCGAACACATTTGGAAACTCTTGCAACACTATAAAGTCCCAAGGACTTGGGCCTTTACACTATGTCGAATATTCCGCATGAGTTACATACAATTGGAACCCTTTTATAAAATATGTCTTCAACTTCAAAGATGAAATCTTCCATATGGAAATAGGCCTTGGAATGCCTTCCATTGTCATTTGTTTTTCTTCTTCATCAAGACAAGTAAAAGTCTTGTTATGGAAATATAGAACAATATGATGTGCATATAACCAATCTATTCTAATGAGGACATCATAAGAACCAAGGGGAATTATTTTTAAGTCTGCAACAATATTGACCCCATTCATATATAATGGGAAACCCGTTACTTTCTCATTGATTTTCCTTTTAGTCCCGATAGCCAACTGAACCAACCATGATTTACTATGGTTACTTCTCTTCAACAAAAAAATTCAACCAAATTAGGAGCAATATAGATACGAATTTTTCCTGAATCAATTAAAATTGCAATATCTTTCTTGGAAATCTTACTTTCAATGTCAATCATTGTTTCACTAATTATTTCCCTATCAATTATCCAAGGCTATGTAGATTCTTGGTTTGTTCTTGGCCACATCTTTAATTATAGTTGCTTCTTGGATATTGTGCACATTTCTCATTTTTTCTTCCTTACAAGGACTATTGTTTAATTGGGTTGGTTGTCCATGATGTCAACCCTTGAAGCAAGTTCGGTAGCAAATTCCAGTAGCCCCCAAAGTGTGGATAAGGAACCCATGTTCGTTTAAGGAATAATATAATGAATATCAACGAATTTTCATGAGAGACCATTCTACATGGATAGTACTTGTCATGCCATTTTCGGTGATATGTGGTATGTCACATAACTCCTCACGGTTAGGGAGATATGGCCTTGTGAATTTGGAGAACCCTTTAGAATAATATAGAAGCCCCTAAAAGGTCATCAGGAAGTCAAAAGCTTCTAGAAAGTCATAAAGAAGATTCCTTATTTAAATTTGTTGCAATAAGAAAATATCTAAAAATAAATTAGTTGCAACAAGAAGTGGTGAGTTTACTAATTGTGGATAAAGTAGTTGCAAGTGGGTAAAAGTAGTTGAAAGTGGGTTAGACCTAAAAGAGGGAAGTTGGGTAAATGTTGTGGGTGGGAAATCCCTCCTATGGACTAGCATTAAGGGTTTTATCATGCATGCATAAATGACCTAAAGTCTCCTACTTCTTACCAACATCCTAATCATAGACCCCATTATTCATATGCAAATACAAGGTTAAAAAGACCAAGTTACTATACCTTAGTTTCTGTGTTTGATGTCGATCCCTTTAACGCTTGGTCGCTCCTTGACTACAACTCTCCTCCCAATGCTGACCTGCATTCATAAAAGAAAAACAAAGAAATCCACATGCATATGATATATAAACTAATGGGTTAGAGATTCTATCAAAATATAATCAAATTCAAATATTGACAATCTCATATGGTGGGACGGGAAAATTACTTCTTTTATTAATCTCACAAGAGTAACCTTACAATAGTGAGATTGGCCACTGCTCCTCGAATCTGGTTCTGGGCTCCTCTTCAACCGTGCTTCAACTACTTTTGTATATGCTTCTCTTCACACAATAGTTGCAAAAGGTTGGGGCAAGGGGAATACTAAGTTGGATATAGTTTCTTTGCTATGATTTTCCCTTTCTCAAATGGGACCCCTACCCTTCTTTTATAGGATAGAAAGGGCTAGGTATTTGGTCGAGTGACCGAGCATGGGCGGCCAAATGGTTTAGTTAACTTACCCAAAACTGTGTGTTCCGTCTGCAACTTTCCATTTTTCGTGCGTTTTAGGTATACGCGGGCTGCAATGGGTCATCCAACGTACACACACGTGCAGTAGTGGAGAAGGGCATGTATGCCTTCAAAAAGAGTGTTTTTTAAGAAGTTGTTCAGTAGTGACTTGGAAAAGAAGGAAAATGAGATAGCCTGATGCCAGGTAAGCATGTCTAGTGAAATTTAGGGTTATAACATATGCCCCCTAATGTGTGAGGTCAGAAGAGCATTTGATGGCCAAAATACATTATCAATCTTCACCAACATACCAAACAAGTGAGCCCAGGAACCATAATTCAGGAGGTGCCATCCGCAAAATAACAATTGTCTCACTGAGGCGGGCATACCCATGATCGGAATGAAATAAAATCATGGCTACCAATCAAATACACTGTAGATCCATGTCATATAAGTATATAAAGTGTAGCCATGAGAAATACACAACAGATCTACATCTCGAAATAAAAAAGATATACATGCATAGTCTCCATCTTCAAGAAGCGAATAAGGCCTGATGGCTAGAGATGAGGCCTTCAGAGCTTGAGAAACATCTTAAAAATCTTCACAACTCAGGTAGGAGTGTAATATGAGTGTATGAATTCAATACCCAGAGGTATTTGATGGCTTGTCAGGAATGGACTAGAGGATTTTGATGATCAGGTTGAGAGCTTCATGGATTTCGAACAAATACTTGATTGGGATTTCGGGATGACTGGGCATGAGGGTAAGAGACAATCTGCTGAGGGGGATGACTCAAGATTGGTAATAACTTCCCTTGGACAATAGCACGACAAATATGAGACTTAGGAAGCATGATATTTTGACATAAGTTCACGATGCAGGAGGCATCGCAAACTCTCCATATGTTTGGAAGAATAACCAAATGGAAGAGGACATAGCTCTATGTCACGGGAACAACTTCCTAAGGTCATTTTATATCCCAAGGCTTGATGAACAAATGGAAGGAGGTTCTTTTTCCAAGGGCGAATCATTGTGCTGCCAAGAAAGAAAATACTTTTCCCTTCCTCTTTTTGGGGTATATTTGATTTTTTTGTCTTTTTCAATAATTTTGGAAAACATGAAAAAGAATAAAATAATGCTACATTACAAAGGAGGATTGAGTGTCGCAGACATACTAGTTCCAAGCACACAGAACACATGGATTCTTAGGGAAAAGGGACATATGCAGGAAAAGGACACTCGAGAAAAATCCTCCATGGGCCAAAGGTGCCAAGACGCAGAGGCAAAGTGCTACAGGGCTTGCGTATAAGGCATTCTTAAGATGGTTTAGTTGAGAGCAACATGGAGATGACATTAGGCCAAAGATGCAGGTATGCAAACATCATCAATAAGACACACAATGGTAACGTCCTTCGGTGTAATTTTAACGATCCCAGAGAAGGTAAGCTTGGCGGTTTTTCATATTTTAGAGAGTATGAAAAAGTGTAAAAGGAGACTCCATTGGGGTACCTTTTTCGAAGGTAGTCTAGTCGGTTCGAAAAAGGGGTAAACTAACACCAAAAAGATGTCTATTCAAAACCATTTTAACGAGTGTGATAAAGACAAGATCACTCGACAATTTTTTCATATTTAAGGAGTTTGAAAAAATATTAACTATGGACTCCGTCAAGAATGTTCTTCTGGACCATTTTAATGAGTGTGAAGGAATAAGGTCACTCGACGATCTTTTCAATTTTAGGGAGTCTGAAAAGAGCTTAAGTATGGACTCCGTGGGGGTTCCTTTTTTGTAAATTTAGTCCCTCGGGCCCGAAAAAGGGTTAAAATCATACCTGAGAATACTCTTCTAGGGAACCAAATCTCCTAGAGTATACCTTTGTTCGTACAATTGACCATCCGGACCGAAAAAGGGGTAAACTACCGCTAGACATACGTGACTTCAAATTTCAATTTAGCGAGCATGAAGGTCAACAAGATCGCTCGACAATCTTTTTATTTTTAGAGGGTCTGAAAAGGGCTTAAAAGAAGACCCGTTATGTTCTGGGAGTCCCGAGGGTGAGGTCAAGAGTGATAATGCATCATGAAAATGAGGCTCAAACGCGTAATCAAGATAAAATAATAAGGACTCCCGAGCCTATAGTCATTAGTGACAACATGGACACCAAAATGCAACCAGGATCTACCTAGGGCATCCATGTTAAGGTAGGCTCTACCACTAAAATACGACACTTCTAAAGAAACAATGATGGTTCCATGTCGCAAATCGGTGGGATCGATCCTATGGCGTAGTGATAAAGACAAAGAGATGCAGAAAGTAGAGGTGGAATCCTAACCTAAATGCAACAAGTTGGAAAAACAATTTTTTTACCAAAGGACCTTTAAAAAGACCCAAATCTCCAAAAAGTGCCCCAATACTCAAAGTAGCATTTATCATAACAATCCATAGAAAACTCCTGAACCATACTAAAAGATGTTTAATTTAGAAAAAATTACACAAGGGTCCAAAAAATGACAAAAATAGGCCCAAAAAGTCTATAAATAGAAGTTGACAGCTCATTATCACTATTGCAAATTGAGAAATTGACTAAAAGCCAAAAATACCCCTTTGTGAAAATAATTGATTCTAGGAGCTTCAGTGGATGAAACGAACTTCCTCTTGGACCAAGTAAGTACACACTAACCCCCCTTCCATTTCAATACTTTATTTAAGCATTTCTTTTTGTTTTTTTAGGGGGCGCTGACCTTTAAAAAGGTTGGCCCTACATACACGCGGGTAGTCTTATGATAGCCCGCATGTGCACGCGTGCAGAGGAAAGACTGCACGCGTGCACATGTGACTGTGTGCATTACAGCCTGCATGTACCCTCTAAGATAAGAAAATTTTTAATAATGCAAGGACTAATCCCCCCTGGACTCGTTAATTGTAGGATGTATGTTCACTGGAGGGAGAGGGAGCATGAGGATATTGATTTTTTGGTTTGTGAGGACCCTGCTGCTACTGCCACATTGGCGCAATGTGGTTTGTTAAAGTTCTTCTAGTGTCCTTTCATGCGAGCACAACCTAGGCTACTGAGCGCCTTAGTTGATTACTGGCATCCTGACGTAGAGGCCTTTATGCTTGAGGGACATTTGTTGACTCCAACGATTGAGGATATTTACTTTCTGACTGGCCTCTCAAGGAGAGGGGAACCAGTCAATTTTTGCGCTTTTCCCTCAGGGCCACACACTATAGCGGAGTTGATTGGAATCCATTGTGAAGCTGGTACATATAAGATGGGCACTCAAGTGCCAGTAAAAAAGATCTTAGACCTATCACTAAAAGTGTTAGTTTTGCTTATTAGGTGGATTATAGAATTCGCAGCTTTGCATCAGGCTTCCCATGCGCACATGAATTATCCAGTTCAGTGCTTAAATCCACAAGTTTTTGACTCGAGTACCACTTTACTAGAATGCATGAAGAGGCATCTTACAGAGTGTCGCATGCGGAGGCAAAGGAACTTTGGGTTTGGGACTATTCTTTGTGATTTCTTCTTGGAGAGAGTACCGAGTCTTAGCCCGAGGGAGACAGTATGAGGGCATATAGCCTCTTCTCCAACAATAAATAGATGGGCGGTGTTGTTGCCACGACATGGGGGAGGGAGGACTATTGAGGCCTTCGATGACAAGTTTTTCGAATGGTGGTCTCGACAGATTCCAGTGATAGAGGACTAACCTTATGCCGAAATTGACTTTTCCAGGGACCCTGACATGGGTGTACCTCCCGGAGTGGTACGAGGAGAGTTAGGTATGCTTTGTTTTTTCTTTATTTTTCAAATTTATTTCTTTTTTATGTTTTTTATATATATCATTTTTTGTATATACCAAAGTATCTGACAATTAAGTATGTGTTATGTGTAGATGTGGGGCTAGTGCGTCCAGCAGACTTCGCAAGGAACAGGTGACGTCCTCGACCAAAGGAAGGACCAACTGTAGCTAGTGAACCAGTAGTAGTAGGGGGACCTCCAGTCGGAGAGGCTGAGAGAGTATTGAGACGAGTAGAGCGGAACTTTACCTTGCTCACTCGTATAGTCCCCATGGCAGAGATCGAGGATCTGCCGCCATCTATGCAGCCTCATGTAGTGGGGGCACCACACACGTGGGTCCGAATTTTTTGGTGTTTGGAAAATGTCGTTGATCATTATAACAGGGCCAATAGGCCCCGTCCTTAGTTATATTGGACTTCTTACATGCTGATGGCACTATTTGTATATTTTTGAGGGCATAAGCCCTGTGACTCTTTACTGGACGTATTTTTGAGGTGCTTGCATCCACCCATGTACTCTGATATGTTTTATATTATATATGGATTTTTATGTCTTTTTATGTCTTATGGATTACATCTACTGTACAAATGTATTTACATGTGCATGTGTGTGTCTTTCTTATATGTGTGCAAGATGCCAATCTAATATTTGATTATCTAGAGTATTTGTAACTTGATTTAATATCCTAGGAACATGAAAATATGTAATATAATCAAAGCTTCGTTCTAAGAGACGTACCCTAAGGAATATTCGGTGTAGAGTAGGATCATGAACATGGTAGACTCCATTTAACTGAGACAAAACTAGCTGAGTGTCTAAATAGACCCAGGGGTGAGAGATACCAAGTGAAAAAGCATCACGAAGTAACTCAATAGCTTCTTTGTATTTGGTGACATTGTTTGTGGTGTCGCCTAAACATATACCCCCTGAAGATAGCAACTGGACCTGAGGTGTGAAAATCACCCAAGCTGCAGAGGCAAGCCTTCAAGTGTGCTGGCTAGCACCATCTGTGAATCTAACAAACACCTGTGATCCACTTGACATCTGCCACAGTGAAAAAGATGACATAAAAAATGACACGTCCATAAAACCAAAAAACCAAAAAGTAATAGTACAAAGACTATAAATATATTACAAAAATTCACCCAAGGCAACCCACCTATGAGTAATACTTCTTGAGGTAGAGCCCATTTCTAGGCTCCGCCAAAACATTTCCCTCAAAGTCCACCAGATGATAAGCGCCCTTCTGTAGTACTTCTTTCACGATGAAAGGTCCGAACCACATGGGTTTGAACTTGCCTTCCCCTAGGGGGTCCTTATCTTGGTCATAGACCAGGACAAGGTCACCTTTAGAGAAAATCCGAGGATGAACGGACTGATCATATTGACACCTTTTTTTTGTGATCCTCGTTAGACAAGGCCGCATCACAATGATGTTCATTGAGTTTTTCGAGGTATAGTAACCATTCTTCAAGTGGTGAAGTATCTGGAAATAACTGTACTGCCAACTTTAATGATGGGATCTAGCATTTTATAGGTAATACTTCTTCCAGCTTGTAAACAAGTTGAAAAGGTGAGAAACCGGTTGCAGTCTTAACAAACGTTCGGTAAGCCCATAATGCTGAATATAACATCAAATGAAAATTTGACTTGGCCGAATTGATTGTTCGATGTAGAATGGTTTTAAGATATTTATTTATAGCTTCCACCTGACCATTCGCTTGGGGGTAATAAGGTGATCAATGTTCTTGCCTCAACCCAAGATTTGATGTTAACTCGGTCATCATTTTGTTCTGAAAGTGACTGCCATGGTCAGTGACAATCTCTCTTGGGATGTCGAACCTTGCTATTATCTGGTTGAACAAAAAGAGAGTTGTTGTCTCCCCGTCATCTTTGAACGTTGGCATAGCTTTGACCCACTTGGTGAAGTAGTCTACTGCTACAATGATATAGCGATGCCCCCTTGCTGAAGGGGGGTTGCATGTAGTGTAATCAATCCCCCATTTAGTGAAGGGACCAACGGTAATAATGGGAAACATGGGAGTGGGGTGTGCCCTCATCTTCCAAGAGAATATCTCACACGGGTGGCACTTCTTGACCGATTCAACAAAATATTTGATTAATGTTGGCCATGCGTAACCAACTTGTAGAATGTTTTGGGTTGTTTCCAACCTAGACAAATGACCGCCACATGATCTAGTGTGGCAATCGTTAAGCATGATTTTTTCTTCTTCATGAGTGAGACATTGGTGAAGGATGCAGTCTACACCTCGACGATACAATGTGTCCTTGAGTATGAGATAGTTCTTAGCCTGATGATGTATACGAAGATGCTCATCACGAGAAGTAGAAGCGAGACACTTCAAAGTCTAGAGATAGATAAGGACATATCCATACTAGGGGTCGGAAGACGCGATCAAAAACATGTCTCCTTTGATAGGCGACTCGTCATGTATAACATCACCTGATTCAACCGGAAGTTCTGATATGAGTTCCGCGAAGACCATCGAATTTTTGGATTTTTCCAAAATGAATTCCAAGTCGAATTCCTGAAGGATAATTGTCCATCTACTGATCTTTCTGTCAATGACTCGTCATGTCAATACGTATTGAAATGGATTCACGAAGGCAATGACGGTGGTATTGCGAAACAAAATGTAATGACGGAATCGTTGAACATCATGGATTGTTGCCAACACAAGTTTTTCAATATGGGAATAGTTGAGTTCCAGTCCAACTAGGCCTCGACTTAGGTAATAAATCACGTATTCTGAGAGTAACTCATCCTCCTAAACTAAGACCATACCGATGGTCGACTCTGCTACAGCCAAGTATAATAGGAAATATTTATTATAATTGAGTGGCCGAAGCAGAGGGGTTGATATGAGGGCGCTTTTCAATGCTGCGAAAGAGAGTTGAGTGGCTTCGTCCCAATGAAAAGGAACATTCTTCTTCAATAAACGCATAAAACCCTTTGTGATCTCGACATAGTTTGCGATGAAATGCTGTAGAAAATTTTCTTTTCCCTGCTGACTCTGAAGTTGAGGTATGGTGCACAGGGGAGGCAATTGAACTATTGCCTCAACCTTGAGAGGATCGACCATGATCCTTGTTGTTGAAATGATGAAACCTAATAGATGACCTAATGTGACGCAAAAACTACAGTTGTTTGGATTCAAGCAGATTCAGTAGTAACGACACCATTCAAGGATAATTCAGAGGTGTTCCATATGATCATCTCTCTTGAGAGATCGTGACGCTAAATCATGGAGATAAGCCTCGACTATGTGTTTGAGGTCGTGGAAAGAAAAATACATGGCCCGTTGAAACGTAGCTCCAACATTTTTTAGACCAAAAGGCATCTTACGATAAGAGAATGTACCCCATGGACAAATGAAAGCATTTTTGTGTTGATCTTCGGGTTTGATTTGTATCTGATTGTATTCCGAAAAACCATCCATGAACGAAAAGGCCTCGCTTCCTGTGCATTCCTAGGTGGGAAATCCCTCCTACGGACTAGCATTAAGGGTTTTATCATGCATGCAGAAATGACCTAAAGTCTCCTACTTCTTACCAACATCACAATCATAGACCCCATTATTCATATTCAAATACAAGGTTAAAAAGATCAAGTTATTGTACCTTAGTTTTCGTGTTTGATGTCTATCCCTTTAACGCTTGGTTTCTCCTTGACTGCAACTCTCCTCCCAATGTTGACCTGCATTCATAAAAGACAAACAAAGAACTCCACATGCATATGATCTATAAACTAATGGGTTAGAGATTCTATCAAAATATAATCAAATTTAAATATTGACAATCTCATATGGAGGGACGGGAAAAGTACTTCTTTTATTAATATCACAAGAGTAACCTTACAATAGTGAGATCGGCCACTACTCCTCGAATATGGTCCTAGGGTCCTCTTCAACTATGCTCAAACTGCTTTTGTATATGCTTATCTTCACACAATAGTTGCAAAACATCGGGGCAAAGGGAATACTAAATCGGGTATAGTTTCTTTTCTATGATTTTCCCTCTCTCAAATGGGACCCCTACCCCTTCTTTTATAGGCTAGAAAGGGCCAGGTATTTGGTCGAGTGACCAACTATGGGCAGTCAAATGATTTAGTTAACTTACCCAAAACTGTGTGTTTCGTCTGCAACTTTCCATTTTTCATGGTTTTTAGGTATACGCGGGCTGTAGTGGGTCATCCAGCGTACACACACGTGCAGTAGTGGAGAAGGGCACGTATGCCTTCAAAAATAGTGTTTTTTAAGAAGTTGTTCAGTAGTGGCTTGGAAAAGAAGGAAAATGAGATGGCCTGATGCGAGGTAAGCATGTCTGGTGCAATTTAGGGTTATAATAGTAAAACAATTAGAAGATGACCCCTAAAGATACTTGGATTGTATAAATATGAGAGAAAGGGTCTCCCATTAGCAACTATTGAGAATATTGAATATATCTTTTGTGAAATTTTATGGGCAGGTATTATTGACAAATCTAAAGTAGTGAGTTTGAAGCAGCGACGTTCAATGAAGAGAGAAGTTGCAACAGTTGAAGGGTCGAGACTGTGGTTACTGAACTAGGGTTTTACTAAAGACATCCACAGGTTGCAGAAATAGAAGGACACAGACATTTACGGGCCACTGTGGAACAAAGTGCAGACATTCACAATTTTATTGAAGACAAGGCGCGGATCTGTTGTCAAAGTTGAAGAAAATGAAGATCAAATATATCATCAGTGACAAGCTACAGGGCTGAGAAGAGGCTACAAGAAGGTCTAACAACGAGAAGATACATCAAAGCTCTCTATAATAACAAAAGGTATGTTATATACTTATATAAAGTAGGTCCTTGATGAATGCTTGGGGTATGTCCATGGGAGATTGAGATTTTTCCCTTGGGGGACTATTTGTATGGTATATTTTGTGTAAGACAGATCTACAAATAGACATTGCTACTGTATTAATTGTTTGTTGTTGAGACACTTCATTGGGAATATTGTTAATACATATCTTGTGTTATTTGGAGCATGTTTGAGGGTTTATGGTTGAGACATATTGCTATCAGTACAGGTTGTGATTGCATAATAGTGACGGTTTGATGTATGGTTAATGTGAGGGTTTCCTATATGAAACATGATCAGTGAGACATACTTATGATCCTAGTGCATGGTTTGTGCTAGACATACTTGAGTCATTGATATGATTTCTATGACATCAAATCTAGTTGGTTGAGATATTACACTGACAGGTTCTCAGTATCAGGTTTTATAGTAACAACTTGACAGAAACAAAGACAATAACAATGAAACTAGGGAGAATTTTTTAGTAATCCATGAGTTGTATATAAGAGAGTCATGAACATCCATGAGTTGCAGTAAAGAGAGCCACAAACATCCACGAGTTGTAGTAAAGAGAGTTGCAGACATCCGCGTGTTGTAGCATAGACAAGTCGTGGATATGTAGAAAAGATTCGAAGAATATTGGTATAGGTTGTGACAGGCTTTCAGTGACAGTTGTGAGAATGACATAGTTGATTTAGTGACAGTGATAGGTTGTCTACATTTGGCATTTATATTTCAAGGCAGTTGGAAGGGGAAGGATAGGTGGTTGTAGCTGGATAACATAGGGGTTTGTATCCTCCTTCTGGTTAGAGCCATAGAATTGGGGAGTTGGAGCTTCCCTCAGGGTGTAGCTTGAGAATATAGGGGGTTAGAGCCTCCTTCCATTTGGATATGGAGAAAAAAGGAAGTTGGTGCTTCCAATGAATGTACTTCTTAAAGACATATAAGAAAAAAACATTTTGTAGTTTTCTCCCACATTGGGTTTCCATGTAAAAATATTGGTGTACTATGTATGTGCATGATTTCTCATTGTTTATGGTTTACTTATTTTGCACTTATTGAATGATATTGGTAAATTGGTCATAAATTTAACAACACTTATATACATTGTGGTTAAAAAGGATTAAAAAGAACTATTACTGATTCACCCCCCCTCTCAGTAATCCAACAATTGGTATCATAGTAGGTCCTTCAAAAGGAAGTTTAACCATTGGAAGGAGATCATGGATTACTCAAAGATTAGGATACCACAGTTTGATGGGGAAGATTATGCCTTCTAGAGTAGAATAATGAATACACACATACATGAACTTGGATTCGATGTTTGGCGATTGGTAGTATATGGATACAAATCACAAGGCACTCCACCAATAGATAAAGATGGAAAGAAACTTGAAGAAAATAATTCAAGAGCCACAATTTCATTCCTGAATGGTATGACTAAATCAACATACACCAAGGTTATGCATTGTGGTTCCACAAAAGAAATCTGGGACAAACAGAAGAATATATACGAAGGAGACGAGAAAGACAAGGAAGCTAGACTTCAAATTTTCATAGCAAAGTTCGAACAATTGAAGATGAAGACATAACAACCTACTTCCTATGATTTGATGAAGTGGTAAATAGTATCAAAGTTATGGGATATGATATAAAGGAAATAGTTGTTGTCAAAAAGGTATTGAGATCCCTACCAATGAGATTTGATTCAAAGATTTCAACACTAGAAAAGAGAGTGGACCTAGCTATAATGACCATGGATGAGTTTCATGGAACACTCATATCTTATGAGATGAGGACATAGCAAGACAATCTAGTCACAAAGGAGGTAGCATTCAAGGCATCTAAGAAGAAAAATAAAAATAAAAAGCAAAAGGCAAAGTCAAAGAGTAGCAACAGTGATGTCTCATAAGACGATGAAGAAGTAGCCAACTTCATTAGAAGGATGAAAAAGGGAATTGGAAAATATAAAGATAAGATTCCATTGATTTGTTTTAATTCTGATGGTATTGGTCATTTTTCTAATAAATGTCCCCATAAGAAAACGAAAAGAAATGAAGAATATAACCCTAAAAGGAAACAAATACAAAAAGGAAAAAGAAACAAAAAGAAAATTTTCAAGAAAATCCTATGTACAAAAGAAGACATTTCCTCATTAGACGAAGATGAATTTAGTGATAGTGATACAAAAAGGGTATTATTCATGGCAGTAAAAGACTCTGATGAAGAAGCCTCCAAAGAAGAATATGAAGAGGCAGAAGTTGATTACAGAGAAGAATTTTTGAGTGCCATATATGTTATAAATAGGGAAAAGAAGAAAAACAAGTCACTTCAGGCAGAACTAAAAAGAAAAGAGGTAATTCAAAATTACAACTCTGAATAACTAGAGTAGATGATCACTAAATTAAAAGTACAAGTAGAATAAGACAAGAGAATTAAAGAATCATTCAAAGAACAGTTAGAAGAAAGAGACAAGATCATTGGAAATTTGGAAGCAGGGATTGTCACGTTGAGAAAAGATATTCAGAAGAAAAACATGCAGAATAGCTCTAAAGTTTTGGATGAGATTATTAGCAGTCAAAGGCCACATCATGACAAGTCTGGACTACGATACAACCATACATAAAAAAATATCAAGCTCCAAAACAATATATCAAGAAAAAAAACCAAGAAGCTACGCAGAGACAGTAAGAGGATCTCCTGAGAAGAAAGAAGACAAGAAGTTTCATAAGGAAGATCATAGAGATACTCCACCACCTAGAAGATTTAGATTTCATAATCAATAGCAGTCATAAACAAAAATTCCTCAAGAAGAAGAAGGATTCAAAAGAGTAACTCCTTTTAGAATAAATACAACTCCCATGTATCAAACTATATTCCTTGGACTATGATATTCATGTAACGATTTTGGACATAAGGCTTTAAATTGCAGAGAAAATAGGAGGAACTGAAACAACCATGAAATTTATGCATGAAATTATTATTCAAGAAGGCCTAGTGAAACATAGAGTATAAGCTACAACAGGTTTGAATCCTTGAGTACCGAAGTGGAATGATACAAGTGCAACAACTTTGGACACAAGGCCAAACATTGTAGAATGACAATTACTCTAAGAGAATCACAACAAAACAACAACAATTACAGAGAAGAACCTCAAAGAATATGGATAAGGAAGAAAAATTAGTACTACAATGAAGAATTCACACTCACTCTACAAGATCAACACAAGAAACATGGTTGATATGTTGATAGTGGTTGTTCAAAGAAAATGATAGGTGATAAGGACATGTTTCTAACATTGAAAAAGGAAAGAGATGGTTTAGTCTCTTTTGGTTACAATAACTCAACTAGAATCATTGGAAGAGGCATAATCAAGATTGGAAGTAAGGATGCCAAGGAAGAAAATGTTCTACTAGTGGAATATATGAAATGCAATCTTCTGAGTGTAAGCCAAATGTGTGACCAAGTTCACAAACTTGTGTTTGATTCATAGAAATGTGAGATAAGAAAATAAGAATCAGGAAGAGTGGTGGTGACAACTATGAGAACTCCAAGCAAAATATATGTATTAAATGAAATTGGAAAGGAAACGTTTTTTTTAGGAAAGGAAGATGAAGTTTGGATATGGCGCAGAATAATGGATCACATAAATTTTGATAATCTTGTCAAGATAAACAAAAAGGAAGCAGTAAGAGAAATGTCCCAGATCATGAAGCCAACAAACACATTGTGCAAGAATTGTCAAAAAGGAAAGAAAACCAAGACCAAGTTCAAATCAAATGAATACTCCACAACAAAACCGCTGGAAATTGTGCATATTGATCTAGTTAGACCAAATAGAACAAAGGGTTTGAAAGGTGAATGATATTTTATGCTATTGGTTGATGACTATACAATAATTAATGCATTTGTTTTCTCAGGAAGAATTCAGAAGCTTTCGAGAACTTCAATATGTACAAGGAGATGGTTGAAAATGAAATAGATTCAAAAATCAAATGTTTAAGATTGGACAACGGAGGAGATTTTACTTCAAATAAATTTATCGACTTCTGTAGTGAACATGGAAAAAAGAGGACATTGTTTGTTGCTAGGACACCACAACAAAATGAAGTCGTCCAAAGGAAGAAGAAGACAGTACATGAAATGGCCCAAACTATGATAATGGATTCCAAGTTGACAAACTTCTTAATGGTACAAGCAATGCATACAAAAATTCACATTCGAAATAGATGAATGATCAGAAACAACTATGATAAAACTCCCTACTAACTATGGAAAGGAAGACCGGTGAATGTGAATCATTTCGAAGTTTTTGGAAGCAAATGTTACATAAAAAGAGAAGATGACAAAATGGGAAAGTTTGATTCTCGTGTTGACAAAGGAATACTTGTTGGGTACTCAAGCACAAGGAAAACATACAAATGATTCAATATAAGTCTCAACAAAATTGTTGGAAGCATCAATGTAACATTTGATGAGACAAGTGGACGAAGGATAAAAGAATAAGGTAAGGATTAAATGGAACATGTTCATGAAGAAGAAGTAAAGGAAGAAGAAGTAGCAGAAGATGAATATGAAGAAGAGTATCAAGAAGAAGAGAAATAAAATCAAGATATTCAAGTACCTCCAAAGACACCTAGCAGACAAATACAGAAGAATCATCGATAAGGTCAGATTATCAGGAATAAAGATGTAGGAGTTGAAACTAGAAGAATAATCCATTCACCAAAAAAACTGCACCTAGCACTACTATCCACAATTGAGCCAAGCAGCTTTGAAAAATCCAGCAAGGATGAATTCTCAATCAAATACATGGATGAAGATTTAGATCATATAGAGAAGAATGACACTTGGGAATTCGTTCCAAGGCCAAGGAACAAGAATGTGATCATTATAGTGTGGGTCTTCAGAAACAAATTGAACGAGGATGGACAGGTTACTAGGAACAAAGCAAGACTTGTATGTAAAGGATATGCTCAGGTTGAAGGTATAGACTTTGAAAAGATGTTTTCCCCAGTTGCCAGAATGGAAGCAATCAGATTGATCATATCCTATGCATGCTCCAAGAATATTAAAGTGTATCAGATGGATGTGAAATCATCTTTCCTAAATGAGGATCTAAAGGAAGAAGTCTACATTGAGCAACCAAAAGGATTTCAATTGTCAGAAAATGAAAATTATGTTTACAAGTTGAACAAGGCCTTGTATGGTCTCAAACAAGCCCCCAAAGCATGGTATTCTATACTAGATAGATACTTACAGTAGAAACAGTTCAGGAAAGGGAATGCATACATTAACCATGGATGATTTTAGGGGCTAAATTTCGCTCGTGGGCTAATTTTCCAGGGTTTTTTCCCGAAAAAAGATTCGCTATTTTAAAAATGATTCGCCCAAATTCTATAGGATAAAATTATTTTAGCTTAAAAATCACCAAAATTTTATACAAACTATATAAAATCCTTAGAAATTTGAATTTTTTTACAAAAATATCACCAAACATTTTATAGTTGGCATATGAAGGATTAGTAAGATTCACCAAGGTTTCTACATTTTAAAATAAATTCTCATCCTTAAAATCATCCCTGACATTAACCTCTACATCAAGGTAAAGCAAGATAGTATTTTGTTGATTGAAGTTTGTGTTGATGATACTATCTTTGGAAGTGATGGTGATAGTATGGACCAAAAGATTGCAAAGGATTTGCAGAATGAGCTCAAAATTTCATTTCTTGGAGAATTATCTTTCTTTTTGGGTCTTCATATATGTCAAAGAAACCAAGGAATTTTTATCTCTCAAACCAAGTATATAAGAGAAATGCTAAAGAGGTTTGGAATGGAAGATTGCAAACCTGTCAATACACCTATGCAAACTAGTTGTAAGTTAAGTAAAGATGATGGTTCAAAGGCTATAGATCAGAGGTAGTATAGGCCAATGATTGGAATATTACTTTATGTGACAACTTCCAGACCATATGTGATGCAGGTAATTGGACAGGTGGCACAATTTCAAGTAGTACCAAAGGAATCACATGTTTTGGTAGTAAAGAGGATATTCAAATATCTCAAGGGTATAAAAGAGTTTATATTATGGTATCCAAAAAGGAAGAATCTATCACTTGTTTCCTACATAGATGCAGATTGGGTAGGTTGCATTGATGATCAAAGAAGTACAAGTAGACCATCTTTCTACTTGGGTGAGTGTTTGGTATCTTGGATAAGCAACAAACAGTCACCAGTATCATTGTCTACAACCAAAGAAGAGTATATTGAAACAACAACATGTTATACATAGGTCCTATGGATGAAACAAACATTGAAAGATATACAGGTTGAGTATGATGAGCCCATTCCGTTATTTTGTGATAACACAATTGCCATTGATCTCCCAAAAAATCCATTGATGCGCTCCAATATGAAGCACATTTCGATGAAGTTTCAATTTCTATGGGAATAGGTTGCAGAGAAGAACATTAGAGTTGAGTATGTTGGGACAAAAGAGAATATTGAAGATATCTTTACAAAACCGCTTCCATGGAAAGATTTTGAGTATCTTCACCAGAAAATCAGAGTTGTTTTTTCCCCACAATGACTTTTGAATTCTTTTCTTATATGACATATATTTACATGAGGAAGCACCATGAAGAGGATCGATAACAGTTCAAATAGGGGGAGAAGCCCCAAGGATATTTCATTCAGGAGGAGAAACCCCGAAGGGAAGTTACCCTTTTCCATTGGTGCCAAATGGGGAGAGATTAATCTTATTGTTGGCATAGGGGCAGACCTAGGTTTCAACTCTCAAGAGCGCACCAACAAATCCATAACTACCGACCCTTTCAGAAACACCTGTGAAGCATATGAAGTCTCACCCGAGGTAGAGGCAGGGGTGGTTGCAAGACTCAGATGTCTGCAACCTTAGCCAAGACACAGATCTGTGATTATATCCTTTACAGAGCACTTATCACCATTCATTCATCACTATTCACCCTTATTGTACTTCACATATAAGATAGAACATTGTAGTACTTGCTTAGATATAATATATTTCAGTACTTAGCAACAACAAAACATATTAGATCTTGTAGATCAACACTAAGCATCCTCATACACATCAGATATACTATTCATATACATCTAGTGAATCACAAAGCATAAGAAAATCTATCTAATCATGGCATAGCACTTAGCAAGATAATGAAAACACAAGGAAGCAACAACACAAAGCATGACACACAGGTTTACGTGGTTCACCCCCACCCTGGGGCTACGTCCACAAAGTCTTATTCTTCTTTATTATCTTTGGTCAATTTGATTACAACACAGAGCTTAACTCGTACTCCACATAGGACAGGATATTTGTGCACACCTCGCCAGATCCTCCTTCCATGAGTAGATATAGCACAAAGCCTTCCTACAATCCGTGCACTCAACACTTACAGCACTTGCACTCATGTTATAACCCTAATTTACACCAGACATGCTTACCTAGAATCAGGCCATCTCATATTCCTTCTTTTCCAAAACACTACTGAACAACTCTTCTTAAAAACCCTTTTTATAAAGGCCCACATGCCCTACTCCATTATTGCATGCGTGTACATGCTAGCTGACCCAAGACAGCCCGCATGTATCTACAAAAGCATGAGAAAAGGAAAGTTGTTGACGGAATACACAACTTTGGGTAAGTTAACTAAACCTTTCAGCCATGCATGGCCGATCATTCGACCAAATACCTAGCTCCTTCTAACCTATAAAAGAAGGGGTAGGGGTCCCATTTGAAAAGAGGAAAATCATAGTAAAGAAACTATACCTGATTGAGCATTCCTTTTGTCCCAACCTTTAGCCATCCTTTTGCAAAGAGAAGTATAGAGAAAAGTAGTTGGAAGACAGTGGAAGAAGAGCCTAGGACTAGGATTGAGGAGCAGTAGCCAACTTTATCATTGTAAGGCATCATTGTGAAGTTAATAAAATAATTTCTTTTCCCGTCCTGCCATATGAGATTGTCATTATTTGAATATTGATATTTTGATTGATTAAATATCTAACCCATTAGTTCATAGATCAAATGCATGTGGAGTTCTTTGTTTGTATTTTGTGAATGCAGGTCAACATTGGGAGGAGAGTTGTAGTCAAAGAATGACCAAGTGCGAAAAGGGATCGACATCAAACACGAAAAATAAGGTACGTCAACTTAGTCTCTCGAGCCTTGTATTTACACATGAGTAATGGGGGTTTAGGCATGGGATGATGGTAATAAGTAAGAATCTTTAGTTAATTTTTGCATGCATGATAAAAACCCTTAGTGCTAGTCCGTAGGAGGGATTTCCCACCCACAACAGAACTAGTGACCATACTGGGGATCTCTAGGGTTTCTGGGAATATTTTTTCTTGGATATTTTTAAGAACTGGTTTCATTCCTTGTTTTTAATGTTTCTACAAAAGTATGAGCTAACAAAGATTCTGGTCTTCCATACCAGTTATCTCTGTTTCTTTGCTTGACTGCATTTTTTTCGAGACCCACAGAGGTACATGTGGCCTGTATAAGGTCTGCACACGTGCACCCACGCCCTACCTTCCCACAGCCTGCATGTACACGCTAGCCGAGGAAGTGTCAATCGTGTGTATGATTTCAGAAAATTTCTTTTAGAGAGGCATTCATCCTCTCCCCTGTCAGAAGTAATCCTTCTCACAGGTTTTCTGGAACTCATTCCAGTCTTTGTTGTTTGCATTTTATAGATTAGGTTCCACCTCAGATTGGTTTGTTCTATGAAATTTTCTTTGAATTGTTTTCTTTTTTCTGTCTAAGTGAGTTTCTGAGTATTCAAGAGTTTCTGGTCCTCAATACCAGTAGTCTCTACCAATGCTTGATTTCTTTTATTTTCATTTTTTTGAAGATTTGTAGAGGTACACGCGACCTGCATAAGGTCTGCACATGTGTACATGCGCTCTGACCTTACACAGATCACATGCAAACGTTGGATGTTGAACTGTCAGCAACGTGCATGTTGAGAATTTTTTTGTTTAAGGAGAGGCAGTCATCCTCTTCCTTATCAAGAGTTATACCTCTCAGGAATTTCCTTGATTTAATCTTGGTTTCTGTCATAGCATTTTTAGCCTAGGTTTTATTCCAGCATAGCTTTCTTTTTCATTGAAATATTTCTTGTGTTTCCTAGATTTTTTAACTTATTTTTAGCTTGAAATTTTAAGAAAAATGAGTTGCATTTTGAAAAAACATTCCCCCTCATGGCCGGGGGGGGGGGGTGCATGAATCGTGTATTCATCAGTTTCTTTTAGAATATTTTGTTATTTCTTCTTTGATTGGAAGAAAATATAAAAAAAAAGAACTTAGTTTGTTAGATCTCTTTCTTTCCTGGCATTTTCTTTGCATTGTTATTTGAAAAAGAAAATAAATTAGCATAGTGTTGTCTTTTCTTCTCATCTTAAAATCATTTCAATATATATATATATATAATCATTCTTTGCCAATGTTCATATAAGTTTCATCATTTTTCGCAAGATTCTTAACAACATCAGTTGCACTACCGTACCCTTTTGAGTAAATCAAGCCAGTAAAAAGAACGCTAATTAAAATTTGCTAGACTTTATGTTTGTAGGGTCCATCAATTAGATTAGGCTAGAGCCTTGATTTAGGTTGGAGAGGAAACTCTTCAAGGCTATAAAACAAACATACAAGTTTGTTATAAGGAGTGTAGAAGTCCAGTAATGTGTAAATTATCTGGGATCCCCCTCTAACACAGGGGCTAAAAACGAGGTCATGTGCGGAAAGGTAGCGGAGATAACCCCTCCAAAGCCAGACCAAGCATAGTTAGGAATGCATATAGAGGACTTATCTTGGGATTCTGTTGATCGCATCTGCCACGGAGCTTCCTAGGTCTCGAATCTGTTCGAGGTCCTTAGTTGTCTTCTGGAACACTTGCTTTTGATACCCTTGATAGGTTTTGGGCTTGATACCCTGCTCATTGCGGTCCACTCAACTGTCGACTGTACCCGCCTGGTGATTGTTCATGAGATGGCAACCTAGTTGCCTTTATTTTAGGGACTTACACAGGTGATCGTGGGGGTATACCGTAGTACCTAGGGTAGACATTGGGCCACGCTTTGTAGAGTATACCTGGAGGGTGCTTCCATATTCGAGTTGCACTTGCACCAATAATTTGCTTAGTGTTGGTTGGTGTAACTGTTCTTCCAACTAGTTAGTCGTTTTCTTGATTTGCCTTTAGGAACTTTTAGTGTGTGCTCTGTGCTCCCTAGTTTTCCATAGTGAGTTAGTCAGTTGTGGCTTTGGGTCTCTAACCTAGGGTGGTATACTTTTTAGTCTTCCGCTTAGAAACGTGGAGCTGCCTCTTTATAGGTGTTGTTTTGATAACACTAGTTCTTC
Source organism: Picea engelmannii (assembly GCA_009831015.1). Taxonomy (NCBI): domain Eukaryota; kingdom Viridiplantae; phylum Streptophyta; class Pinopsida; order Pinales; family Pinaceae; genus Picea; species Picea engelmannii. The sequence continues at coordinate 56,311 of ML784171.1, forward strand.
AGAGTCAGTGTGTGAGTCTTTTATGGACTTGAACGATCCCGCAAAATGAGAACCTGTGCATAATATATTCATGGCTAAAGTTCTCGATGATACCAACCAAGGAACCCCTTTGCAAGGGGATTCTTGTGCTTCTCCTTTCTTCAGAAACATTGGTATCCCTCTGATGGCCACTCTATACATTCCTGGGTTGAATGTGGGATTACCGGTTTGGTTGGGTACCATTCCAAATGTCCCAAATGCTCTTGATGTTTCTCAGTTAATCACTTTATGTCATGGGCACCCTGTTGAAGTTTCTTCATCAACAAAGTCTTCTCCTCCTCCTTCTCTCGCCTCTGGTGAAAGTATAGTTACTAGTAACCAAAAGTCTAAACGAAATAGAAAGAGGAAGAATAGGAAGAAGAAATCACCAACCTCTGCAAGGCTTGTTGGATATATGTCGACAACCTCTGCAAGTCTTGTTGGATATAGGTCGACAACCTCTGCAAGTCACGTTGAATACCAACACCCAGCCTCTGCAAGTTATGTTGGGGGCACACACCCACCCTTTGGAAGTCATGCTGGGGGAAAAAGTCCAGTCACTGCTAGTCATACTGGTAATAGGTCTGTAGCCTTTGGAAGTCATTATGGAGATGTGCAACCAACCACTACTAGTCATGTTGGGGGCATCAATTCTATTGAGAAACCTAGATGGATAGGATGTAAGCCTAAGGTCCCTTGTAAACTTTGCAAGGGAGATCACCTTACTCATTTGTGCCCTGGCATTCCAGAGGTACAAATATTGTGGTCCCTATCTGCAAGCTCTTCTGATTATGAGTCTTTTGAGGTTTCCTCTCAGCCTATTTAGCCATTGGTTGAGAAAGTGGTCACACCGATGCAGTCGTCGGCTGATCCCACTCCTCTTTTGGGGGGTGAGGTGCCTTTAGACCTTGTAGTCTCTCAACCTATTCATCCATTGGTTGAGAAAGTGGTCATGCCGATGCAGTCATTGGCAGATCCCACTCCTCTTTTGGGGGGTGAGGTGCCTTTAGACCTTGTAGTCTCTCATCCTATTCAACCATTGGTTGAGAAAGTGGTCATGTCGATGCATTCATCGACTGATCCCACTTCTTGTTTGGGGGGTGAGGTGCCTTTAGACCTTGTAGTCTCTCAGCCTATTCAGCCATTGGTTGAGAAAGTGGTCATGCCGATGCAGTCATCGGCTGATCCCACTTCTCTTTTGGGGGGTGAGGGGCCTTTAGACCATGTAGTCTCGCAACCTAATCAACCATTGGTTGTGAAAGTGGTCATGCTGATGCAGTCATCGGATGATCCCACTCTTCTTTCGGGGAGTGACGTGTCTACCGACTATGTTTTTAGCATTTTCGGTTTAGTATTTTCAGAACAAGGGGGCATTTTGCTCACTCCGAGCACACCCCCTCCAAGCCCTAGGATGGTTTCCTTTGATTGGAGTAACCTTGTTGAGCCTCATATTCCTTCCTCCGCACCCTTTCAAATAAGGGTTGAAGTTAATTCAACAAACATTTATCGATGTATTGTGGATGAAGGAGCCTCTGCAAGTATTTTATCCTCTTCGGTTTGGAAAGTCTTGGGTTCTCCCAAGCTTGTGTTTGCTTCACATGAGTTGTTTTCTTTTGACAAACGTCTTAGTGAATATTTGGGGGTTCTTCCTCAGTTCCCTATCTCGTTAGGTGGGAATATTTTCCGTGTTGATGTTATAGTGGTTCAAGGCCCATTAGATTTCAATATGCTTCTCGGGTGTGATTATGTATATGCTATGAACGTTGTGGTATATACACTCTTCCGGGTGATGCACTTTCATCACAATGGAAGCATTGTCACTATTGACCAACTGGCATCCAATAATAACCATCCTAATTCAACGTTAGTTTAGGCTACCCCTTTATATGTTCCTAGTGTTCGTGTAGACTCCACCCTGCCACGGGTTAATTATGTGGCATCTTATCCTTGGTGTTCAATTACTTATGAGCAGGAACCTGTGAAATCATGTTTTCCTTATCAAGGCTTGGAATCAACAATTGATCCATTGGTGTATCCAATGGGGGCCTGGGAGCCCTTACTTCCCCCTCTTGGTCAAATTGGGCTTGAGTATCCTTCTGAGTCTGATCTCACTGTTTGTAGATCCTCAAGCCCTCATGCTTGTGATTCTTCGCTGATAGACTCTGCCAGTCTTGGCCAGAGCTGCCATCGTCATATGGAATATGGTTAGTTGACTTCACCCTTTGGGATTGTCGAGCCTTGCTTGCATGATTTCTAGGATTTTGAATTTCCTTCAGATGAAGCTATCCTTGAAGCCATGACTACGATTTCTATACCGAGGGAGGACTTACACCATGGTTTGTGTTTTCTTCCCTTTTGGGAGACTTCCCAAGTTGAATATCGAAGAGACTCTTGGTCTGAGCCTAGCAGCGGGCTCTACCTGAACCAGTTTCATACTTGATTTGTAGCCCCCAATGGGTCTTCTTTTAATCCCTTTTAAGACCCTCTAAACATGAAACGATTGTTGAGCAATCTTGTGCCCTTTCACACTTGTTAAACTAAAATTTGAAGTCACGTCTATTCGGTGGTAGTTTACCCCTTTTTCAGTCCAAACGGTCAATTGTACGAACAAAGGTATACTCTAGAGGCTTCGGATCCCTATAAGAGTACCCTTAGGTATAATTTTAACCCTTTTTCGGGCATGAGGGACTAAATTTATGAAAAATGAACCCCCATGGAGTCCATAGTTAAGCTCTTTTCAGACTCCCTAAAATTGAAAAGATTTTCGAGTGACCTTATTCTTTCACACTCATTAAAATGGTCCAGAAGAACATTCCCGACAAAGTCCATAGTTAATATTTTTTCAGACTCCTTAAAAATGAAAAAATGGCCGAGTGATCTTGTCTTTATCACACTCGTTAAAATGGTTTTGAATAGACGTCTTGTCGGTGCTAGTTTACCCCTTTTTCAAACCGACTAGACTACCTTAGAAAAAGGTACCCCAATGGAGTCTCCTTTTACGTTTTTTCAGACTCTCTAAATATAAAAAACCATCGAGCTTACCTTCTTTGTGCTTGTTAAAATTACATCGAAGGATGTTACCTTTGTGCATTTTTTTAACCGTGTTTTCATACCTGCATCTTTCTCCTAATGCCGGCTCCCTGTTGCTCTCAATTGAACCATCTGAAGCATGCCTTATACGCAAGCCCTGTAGCACTTTGCCTCTGCGTCCTGACACCTTTGGCCACAAGAGGGATTTTTACCAAGTGTCCTTAATTTGAACATCAGTCTTGTCCTTGTGCCTCGAGCTTGCATGTTTGCAACACTCATCCCTCCTTTGTAACGTAACATTCTTTTATTCTTTTTTTCAAAATTATTGAAAAAGACAAAAAAAATCAAATATACCCCAAAAAGAGGAAGGGAAAAGTATCTTCTTTGTATTGGCAGCACAATGAGTCGCCCTTGGATAAAGCACATCTTTATGTTTTTTCGTCAAACCTTGGGATTTAATATGACCTTAGGAAGTTGTTCCCACTACATTGAGTTGTGTCCTCCTCCGTTTGGTTATTCTTCCAAACATATGGAGAGTTTGCATTGCCTCTTGCCTCGCAAACTTATATTAATGCCATGTTTCTTGAGTCTCATCTTTTGTCGTGCTATTATCCAAGGGAATTTTTTCTAATCCTGAGTCGGCCCCTTTGTAGTTTGTCCCTTGCCCTCATGCCCGACCATCCTCAAATTCCAATCAAGTCTTTGTTCGAAATCAATGAAGCCTTTAGCCTGATCATCAAGATTCTCTAGTCCATGACCGATGAGTCGTCGAAGACCTCTGGGTAGTGAATTCATACACTCGTATTACACTCCTATCCGAGTTTTGAAGATTTTGAAGTTGTTTATCGAGCTCTGAAGACCTCATCTCTACCCATCAAGCCTTATCAACTTCTAGAAGATGGATACTCTACATGTATATCTTTTTTATTTCGATATGTAGCTCCGTTGTGTATTACTCACAGCTACACTTTATATAGTTATATGACATGGATCAACAATGTATTTGATTGATATCCATGATTTTATTTCATCCCGAGCATGGGTATGCCCGCCTCGGTGAGACAATTATTATTTTGCAGAAGGCACCTCCTGATTTCTGGTCCCTGGGTTCAATTGTTTGGAACATTGGTGAAGATTGTTAATGTATTTCAGCCATCAGATGCTCTTCTGACCTCACACATTAGGGGGCATATGTTATAACCCTAATTTACACCAGACATGCTTACCTGGCATCAGGCCATCTCATATTCCTTCTTTTCCAAAACACTACTGAACAACTCTTCTTAAAAACCCTTTTTATAAAGGCCCACGTGCCCAGCTCCATTACTGCATGCGTGTACACGCTAGCTGACCCAAGACAACCCGTGTGTATCTACAAAAGCATGAAAAAAGGAAAGTTGTTGACAGAACACACAACTTTGGGTAAGTTAACTAAACCTTTTGGCCATGCATGGCCGGTCATTCGACCAAATACCTAGCTCCTTCTAACCTATAAAAGAAGGGGTAGGGGTCGCATTTGAAAAGAGGAAAATCATAGTAAAGAAACTATACCCGATTGAGCATTCCCTTTGTCCCGACCTTTAGCCATCCTTGTGCAAAGAGAAGTATAGAGAAAAGCAGTTGGAAGACAATGGAAGAAGAGCCTAGGACCAGGATCAAGGATTAGTAGCCGACTTTATCATTGTAAGGTATCATTGTGAAGTTAATAAAACAATTTCTTTTCCTGTCTTGCCATATGAGATTGTCATTATTTGAATATTGATATTTTGATTGATTAAATCTCTAACCCATTAGTTCATAGATAAAATGCATGTGGAGTTCTTTGTTTGTCTTTTGTAAATGCAAGTCAACATTAGGAGGAGAGTTGCAGTCAAAGAATGACCAAGCGTGAAAAGGGATCGACATCAAACACGAAAAATAAGGTACGTCAACTTAGTCTCTCGAGCCTTGTATTTACACATGAGTAATGGGGGTTTAGGCATGGGATGATGGTAAGAAGTAAGAATATTTAGGTCATTTCTACATGCATGATAAAACCCCTTAGTGCTAGTCCATAGGAGGGATTTCCCACCCACAACAACTCATCTCTACAAGCCTCTTACAATCATGCACAGAGCATTTACATTCAACCACACAGATCTAATTACTAGCACTAAGCCATCAACTCTTATTACATTACCTAGCTACTTATTTATACTTTACAACATAGGCCTAAACATGGGTAAACCCATTGGTTGACATCCCTTTCCCATTACATTAACCCAAAACCCTAAAAAGGGCCCCAAAAGTGGGCTGAGATCCCGTGATCTCTGCTTCGCCTGACGCTCCATCTTTGACAGCATGTCGATGTCCAAAAATGGTCAAATATGACCAAGTGTTTCGAAAAACTTGGTCAAGGGCCAACAAGCCCCCAACACTCACCTGTGACTCATCTCGAGTCACTCTAGTCTGATAAGCTCCGCTTCGAATGTCTCAAGCTTGGCCCGAGCTACTTTGACCTGCTACAGTGCAACAACCTCTTGCTCAGTGAACTCCTGGATCACTACGTCGTTTACTGGTCCTTCCATGCACTGTTATGTAGTGATGACAACCTATTCAAGCTTGGATTCCTATCTCTCAACTTCAATGAAAAGTTGGCATGCTTTCTCTTGGAGTGGTTGAATTTGTTGAGAGACTTCCATCACTTTACTTTACAGTATGTGTACCTATTATTTGGCGGTGCATTGCTCTGGAAATCGCTTCATTCTCTCGACTGGGGTCAAGGCCTATAGCTACACCTGTAGCATATCTGCATGCTTCTTTGCTTCTTGGATATGTGATTCTAATGTCTATAATTCTGGGCTCTCTGGGAGGTTCCCATAAGTCTGGGTTCTTCTAGCGCTTAGTTGCTTACATTCCAAAGACAAGGTTTTTAATCTGTCAACTGCGTTGCAGCCAGTTGGCTCCCTCAGGTCTCTTACTTCTTGGGGAGTCTCGGGCATGGTACGAAGTTCCAGATCTGCGATGCAGTGCTGAAGTTGTTGGATTACTTCTTCAAGTTGTGCCACCTGATGTGGGAGACGTTCTTCAATATTTACTTCAATGGCCATCACAGAGCGAAGTGCTCTGTGAACTCTTTCCTGTATGTCAAGTTTCTCTGCTGGCAATTGGTCCTTTCTCTGTTGTAACTGTGCTTTTTCCTCCTCCCACTTCGCTTCCAGGGAAAGCTTTTCCTATTCTTCCTTCTTTTGTTGTACTATATGTGCACTCTGTACTTGTGCCAAAGCCTGGATGGCTTGCGTTGTGTCTTCTTGAGCTCGTCGAAGGAAAGCTTCGAATTTCTCAGTGATATGGCGTAATTGGGTGGGCTCATCAATTGTTCCTGTTGTTTCAATCATCAAGGGTGTTGTAGAAACTGCTCTACTAGACTGGAGTGCCTGCTGCACTTCTTAAATTTCACCCTTGATCAGGCTGAATACCTCCTCCTGCTTCGCTTCTTTCTTTTCTGCAATCTCTAGTGAGGTATCATTCAGCACAACGATCAATAAATCGAAGTCATCCCGTGTAAGGGTAATCTTGAACGTAGTCCGGGTGGCCTTAGTTTTCTTTCGGGATGAGGGATTTGGTGGGGTAATATTTCTTTTCTTGGAGGGATCCTCCTCCTCTCTAGGTGGAGTAACCTCACCTTGGTTTTGCTCAACTTATGTGCCACCTAGTTCTTCATCATCACCTCCCTTCGCAAGTGAGATCGAAGTAGTCTTCATGGATTTTCTATGTATATCTTGAACTTCCACATCCTTCTTAGTCTTGCGTGGTCCAGGTGTATTCGACATAGCTTCAGGGCTATCCACGTCAGACATCTCTATGGGGTTTGCTACAATAAGGAGGTCCACTGACCATTCCTTGGTAATCTTCTCCAAGTCTTCTTCTGTCAACTTATAGTACGACTGGAGTTTTTGTTTGTGCTCATTAGTGTGCATTGTGATATAGGTGAAGTGGCGGTCTGCGCTGAATTTGATCAAAGGTCTAAACCTATGAGGTGTGTTGGTTTTGAGGCGTGGTGGACTAAGTAGGGAAACTTAGTAATGATTTGCTGGAAATGGTTATGATCATTAACTCCTATTCGACCCGTTATGGCACGTTTCAATGTTTGGATGATGTCCCTTTATTGCTTTTCTGCCCGTTCAAAGCGGAATTCGAACGGATATATTGGCCCCAATGGCTATATTGCTTTGTCATGGAGAAGTACTCTATGTCATTGTTTTGATATCTCAATGAAGTTCCAATTCTGCAAATTTACTATCTACGAAGTATCCTCTAGAACCTCCTGTAACCTTACAATATTAGCCCTTTTATTTCTTAACTTTCTAGCCTTCTTCCCAGTGATCTTCGTCTCAGTAATGCTTTTACCATTCTGATGTTTATCTTCTGTGGTCTTAGTTACTTCGCGTTGTTGAAAGTCTTTCCTAGGGTCCCTGGATAATACTTCTTCTGTATCAAAAATAGCTAACTCGATCTTCTACGGATCCTCGAGTGTTCTCTTAGCCTCGACATCAGAGTTGCTAGTATTAAATATCTACGATCGTCTCTTCTGTTCTTCAATCAAGTGTGCGATCCTTTTGGTCATAAAGTCTTTTAACTCTTGCTTCTTCTGTTCCAAAACTTCTTCCTCCTCTTTTCATCTGGCTTGTTCTCTATCAATCCAAGGTTTTCCTATGAGCATGGTAAACGGGGCGTTATCTTCAACAAATTTAATAATCTCAAAGTGTTCATGTGTCGAAGTTCCATTGAAAATCATAGGTATCTAGGCGAGCCTTCCACATAGGTTTACTAGCTTTCCTCTGAATAGACTTGTTCCTCCTAGGGAAGGGATCATGGCAAGCTTTCCTATAGCTTCCCAACTTCTTTCTGGCATATGTTCACTTGTGTTTCTTCATCAAGAATACAGTCAATGTCAAAGTCCCCTATTCTTGTTTCGACTTTCTCCTTTTCTTTGAAGATCTCTGATAGCCTAACATGTCAGTGATCATTCAAGGTGTCTTTCATCTGTAGCAATATCTTTTCTAATTCCTTCTGAGTTTCTACTATTTCTGGATCTGCCTTATGGTTTTCTTCATTCAGATTCATTCTTTCAAGCTTAGCAATCATTCTAGGGCAATCCAACACTTCATGGTCCAAAGCTTTGCAATAGAGACAACTAGGTCTTCCACCAAGGCATTCCTTATCAAGATGGTCTGGTATTCTGCAACTGTAACAGAGGGTTAACCCTCTCTTTCATTTAAATGTTCCCCAACTTCTTATGTACTGCGCACCAGGATCATGGTAGTTAGCCTACACAAAACTCTTTCTAGAATCCTGCATCCACTTGTTAGTCCAGACGTTCTTTCTATGCATAGGTATAACATATCTATCATTATACTTATCAAATCTATTCATATCAAACTTTCTTTCATCTATTAATGCCCTAGTTTTGAAGCTAGGACAGAATCTATCGAGCATACCTAGATCCATGCTTTAGAAACAAAAAATTTCACTTATCTTACTTCTACAGAGCACAAAGCTTTCAGATATAATTTTTTTTTAACTATTCTTACCTTTATTTAGGGCATAGAGCTTACAGATCTTACCTCTTTTCTGCAGATATGACTTCTTTCTTTTAGAAATTTCCACTTTTACTTTTCTTAGAGGATATAGTGTCCAAATCTCGCTTCTTTTCTTTGGATCTGATCTTCCTTTCTTCATATATGACCTTATTCCTAGCACAAAGCTTCACAGGTCGAGTAAAAAGTTGCGCACTAGGGCAACAGATCTATGCACCGAGCTTTCTTTTTCACAAAGTTTCTTCTTCCTCAGTTCCCAACAATCACAGTTTCAGGTCTCGGCAATGAAACCATTTTTTGGCATAGGGGTAGACCCAGGGTTCAATGATCAAGAGCGCACCAACAAAGCCCTAACTACTGGCCCTTTCGACAACACTTGCGAAGCAGATGAAGTCTCACCTGAGGTAGAGGAAGGGGTGGTTGCAAGACTCAAATGTCTACAACCTTATCTGGGACACAGATATGTGATTATATCCTTTACAAAGCACTTAGCACCATTCATTCATCACTATTCACCCTTATTGTACTTCGCAGATAAGACAGAACGTTGCAGTACTTACTCAGATATAATATATTTCATTTCTTAGCAATAACAAAACATATTAGATCCCATAGATCAGCCCTAAGCATCCTCATACACATCAAATATACTATTCATATCATGGATGATTTTAAGGATGGAAATTTATTTTAAAATGTAGAAACCTTAGCGAATCTTACTAATTATTTATATTCCAACTATAAACGATTGGCGACATTTTTGTAAAAATATTCAAATTTCTAAGGATTTTATATAGTTTTTATAAAAGTTTGGCGATTTTTAAGGTAAAATAATTTTATCCTATAGAATTTGGGTGAATCATTTTTAAAATAGCGAATCTCGTTTTTGGAAAAACCATGGAAAATTAGCCCATGAGCGAAATTTAGCCCCTAAAATCATCCCTGATTCATATACATCTAGTGAATCACAAAGAATAAGCAAATCTATCTAATCATGGCATAACACTTAGCAAGATAATGAAAACACAAGGAAGCAACAACACAAAGCATGACACACAGGTTTACGTGGTTCACCCCCACCCTAGGGCTACGTCCACAAAGTATTCTTCTTCTTTATTAGCTTTGGTCAATCTGATTACAACACAAAGCTTAACTCGTACTCCGCATAGGATAGGAGATCTGCGCACACCTCACCAGATCCTCCTTCCCCGAGTAGATCTAGCACAAAGCCTTCCTACAATCCATACACTTAGCACTTACAACACTTGCACTCAGCTCCGCAAGCCTCTTACAATCATGCACAAATAATTTACATTCGATCACACAGATCTAATTACTATCACTAAGCCATCAACTCTTCTTACATTTCCTAGCTACTTATTTATACTTTACAACATAGGCCTAAACATGGGTAAACCCATGGGCTGACATCCCTTTCCCATTACATTAACCCAAAACCCTAAAAAGGGCCCCAAAAGTGGGCTGAGATCCCGTGATCTCTGCTTCGCCTGACGTTCCATCTTTGACAGTGTGTTGATGTCCAAAAACGGTCAAATATGACCAAGTGTTCCGCAAAACTTGGTCAAGGGCCAACACTTATGCATGGAGAGAAAGCACAAAGGCATGATTCCAGGTGGAGCAATGGTCACATGGGGGAGCATGAGAGCCATGACTTTAGTGTTTCATCATAGTGTTTCCATCAATGTCAAAGGGGGAGATTGTTGATTAATAGGGTAGGTTTTCATTGATGTCAACCCTTGAATCAAGTACAATATCAAATTCCGGTGTCCCCCAAAGTGTGGATAAGGAACCCATGTTTTTTTAAGGAAAAATTTATTGAAGATCAACGAATTTGTAGAAGAGACTATTCTAGATGGATATTACATGTCATGCCATTTTCGGTGATATGTGGCACATCACATAACTCCTCATGGTTAGGGATATATGCCTTTGTGAAGTTGGAGAACCCTTTAGAATAATCTAGAAGCCCCTAGAAGGTCAACAAGAAATCAAAATCTTTTAGAACGTTATAAAGAAGATTCCCTAGTTAAATTTGTTTCAATAAGAAAACAATTAAAAATAAATTAGTTGCAACAAGAACTGGTGAGTTTACTAATTGTGGATAAAGTAGTTGCAAGTGGGTAAAAGTAGTTGAAAGTGGGTTATCCCTAAAAGAGGGAAGTTGGGTAAAAGAGTTAGAAGATGACCCCTAAAGGAAGCTACTTGGAGAGTATAAATAAGAGAGAAAGGGTCTCCCATTAGCAATTATTGAGAATATTGAATATCTCTTTTGTGAAATGTTATGGGCATGTATTATTGACAAATCTGAACAATCGACGTTCAACCACGGGAAAATTTTCATCAGTCAAAGGGTTGAGATTGTGGTTACTGAACTAGGGTTTTACTGAAGACATCCGCGGGTTGTAGAATTATAAGGACATGAATATCTGCGGGCCACTGTGGTAAAAAGTGTAGACATCCATGAGTTTACTGAAGACAGGTTGCATATCTATTGTCGAAGATGAAGGTAAGTGTTGGGGCTCAGAAATGTCCTATTTTCATCCACCTTTCCCTTCACTATTCCTTACATTTCATCGCCCTATTAAACCTTCGTCATATCATTTTCATAAATACATTTGGGTTTCACATTATTATTTTCCACTTTATTCATTT
>ML784171.1:76675-88210 GCA_009831015.1 Picea engelmannii
TCCCTTATGCAATTTCATGCTTTCCTAGTTAGTGTTTCAATGCTTTCTTAGATTAGTTTGATTTCAACAACATAGATTAGATTAGATTAGTTCTACTTCAGTCCTGCACAAACAATGCACGTGCTTCGTCAGTTTACGTACCCCGGGTTGACAATTAAATAGTTGGGCAAGTACTACAATGTTATTATAATGACATATATTTTGCCTAACAGTAAGGAAGATCAAATATATCAACAGTGACAAGCTGCAAAGATGAGAAGAGGCTAAAACAATGTAAAACAGTGAGAAGATACAACAGAGCTATCTATATTCCTTGGTGAATGCTTTGTGTATGGCCATGGGAGATTGAGATATTTCCCTTGAGGGAATATTTGTACGGTATATTCTATGTAAGAGAGATCTACAGAGAGACATTGAAATTGTATTAGTTTTTTGTTGTTGGGAGACTTAGCTGGGAATCTTGCTAAGACATATCTTGTGCTATTTGGAGCATGTTTGAGGGTTTATGGTTGAGACATATTTCTATTAGTACAGGTTGTGATTGCATAAAAGTGAGGGTTTGATGTATGGTTAATGTGAGGGTTTCCTTTATGACACATGAATAATGAGAGATACTTTTGATCCTAGTACATGGTTTGTGCTAGACATACTTGAGTCATTGATATGAGTTATATGACATCATATCTAGTTGGTTGATATATTACAGTGACATGTTCTTAGTATCACATTTTATAGTAATATCTTGACATAAAAAGAGACAGTAATATTAAAACTAGGAAGAATTTTGTAGTAGTCTATGAGTTGCATAGAAGAGAGACATGAACATCTGTGAGTTGTAGTAAAGAGAGATGCAGACATTTGTGTGTTTCATCACATGTAGGTCATGGATCTGTAGAAAATATTTGAAGAATATCGGTACAGGTTTTGACAATTTTTCAGTGACAGTTGTGACAGTGTGTTGACACAGAGGCAGACCCAGGGTTAAATGCTACAATAGTGCACCAACAAAACCCTAACTACCGGCCCTTTTGGCAACACCTGTGGAGCAGATGAAGTATCACCCGAGGTAGAGGCAAGGGTGGTTGCAAGACTCAGGTGTCTACAACCTTAGTTGGGACACAGATATGTGATTATATTTCTTACAGAACACTTAGCATCAATTATTCATCAATATTCAACCCTTATTATACTTCCCAGATAGCAAAGAACATCGCAACATTTACTTAGATCTAAGGTATTTTAGCACTTAGCAACAAAAAAAAAGATCAGATCCTATAGATCATAACTAAGCATCTTTGTACATGTTAGATCTATCATGTTAGATAAGCACTAAGCGTAAGTAGACCTATCTAAATATATCAAAGCACTTTGCAAAAGCAGGGACAACACATCAAGTCAAAGCACAAAGATAACACACAGATTTACGTGGTTCACCCCCTTCCCTAGGGCTATGTCCACCAACTCTTCTTCTTTATTAGCATCTCCAATCGGTTGCAGGCACAAAGCCACCAAAATCCCTTCCTCGCATAGGACAGAAGATCTGCGCAGCTTGCTAGATCCTTCTTCCTTGCGCTTACAACACAAAGCCTTCTATAACTTCTACAACAACTTGCACTTAGCTATGTAAACCTTATATAGTCTTGCACAGAGCACTTACATAGACTATTATCACTTAGATTACATCACATCAATACAATCCTCCTCTACTAAATTCCTAGATGTTTATTTATACATTACAAAAGTGGGCCTAAACATGGGTAAACCCACGGGCCGACATCCCTTTCCCATTACATTGTCCCAAAACCCAAAAAGGGACCCGAAAGTGGGCCAAGATCCATTTATCTCTACTTCATATAGCGCTCCATCTTCGACATGCTGTTGAAGTCCCAAAAACAGTCAAATATGACCAAGTAACTTCAAAACTTGGTCAAGGGCCAACAAGCCCCCAACACTCACCTATGACTTATCTCGAGTATATTTGGTCTGAGAAATTCTTCTTCGAATGACTTGAGCTTGGCTCACGCTACTTCGACCTACTGCAGTGTGACAACCTCTTGTTTAGTGAAGTCATGGATGAGTGCATCACTGACTGGTCCCTCTAGGCACTGTTCTACTATACTCACAACCTGTTCAAGTTCTACTCCTTGGTTTCCAACTTCGGTGAATAGTTGGCATGCCTTTTCTTGCACTGGTTGAAGTCTTTGAGAGACTTCCATTACTTTACTCTGAAGTGTGTGTACCTACTACTGGGTCGTGCATTTATCTGGAACCCTCTTCATTCTCTTGACCAGTGACAAGGCCTTTAGTTGCGCTTGTAACATGTCTGTCTGCTACTTTGCGTGTTGGAACTGTGACTCTAACGCTTGTAACTCTGGATTTTCTGTGAGGTTTTCATACGTCTGAGATCTTCTAGAGATTAGCTTCTTGTATTCCAAGGAAAATGATTTCAATCGGTCAACTGCGTTGCGGGAAGTTGCCTCTCTTAGATCTCTTATTTCCTGAGGAGTCTCGGGCACAGTGCGAAATTCCAGGTCTGCGATGCGCTGCTGAAACTGTTGGATCAATCCTTCCAGTTGTGCCACCTGCTATGGAACCCATTCTTCTATCTGGACTTCGATGACTATCACAAAGCGAAGTGCTCTGTGAACCTATTATTGTACTTCAAATTTCTATGTGAGCAATTGTTCCTTGTCTTGTTGTAGCGCTTCTTTCTCTTCCTCCCACTTTTCTTGAAGAGCTAGTTTTTCTTGTTCTGCATTACTGCATTGTTCTATCATATCTTCCTGTGCCTGTGCCAAACCTTGGGTGTCTTGCATTGTCTCTTCCTGAGCTCGTCGAAGGAGAGATTCAACTTTATCAGCGATCTGGTGCAATTGGGCTGGATCATCTCCTGGTTCTTCTGTTCCACTTATCGAGGGTGCAATAGAAACTGCGTGGCTAGATTGTAATGCCTGTTGTACCTCTTTAATTTCACCCTTGATTCGAATGAATACCTCCTCCTGCTTCACTTCTTTATTTTCTGCGATCTCCAGTGAAGTGTCATTCAATGTAGCAACTAAGAAGTCGAAGTCGCCTGGGGTGAGGGTAGTCTTAAACGTAGTCCTGGTGGCTTTAGATTTCTTCCGGGACAAAGGCTTTAGTGGGGTAACCTTCCTTTTCTTGGATGGATCCTCCTCTCTAGGCAGAGTAACTTCGCCTTTGTTTTTCTCAACTTCTGTGCCACCTAGCTCTCCACCATCATCTCCCTGCTCAGGTCAGATCGAAGTGGTCTTCACCGATGTACTATGGACATCATGTACTTCATCATCTTTATTTGTCCTTCTTGGTCCAGGTGTGTCCGACATATTTTCAGGACTATCCACATCGGACATCTCTGCGAGGTCCGCTGGAACAAGGAGGTCCACCGACCATTCCTTAGTAATCTCCTTCAAGTCATATTTTGTCAACTTGTAATATGACTGGAGCTGATGTTTATGCTCATTAGCGTGCATTGTAATATAGGTGAAGTGGCGGTCCGCACTGAATTTCATTAAGGTTCTAAACCTGTGAAGTGTGTTTAGGGTGATGCACGGTGTAGACTGGATTGAGATATTCAATTGGTTGTAATAGGCATGGAAGATGACATTGGACTTCCACTACTTGTTCATGTCACTAGAATACCACAACATACAGAACTTCACGGCCAGTGGTTCGAAGGGTTTGATATCCAATAAAGTGGAACCTTCTGGTAGTTCCCAGGCAATGAAAGCGATCAACATAAGAATCCAACTAAAGAGAAACTCATACCCTTGGTATTGCGCTTCTATGCAATCAAGATCTAGTTGATTGACAAGGTACTATGGCCAGTTCATCTGTAGTCCCTATGCTCACTTCCCTGTGAGGTCGACCACGAATCTGGTCACTTGAGTTGGTCTATTCTTACGAACTATCTTGCCCATGATAAACTTACAGGCAAGGCACACTACGCCACTCTAGATAGTGGCTACCTTATAGCCTCGCATGCCCTTCTCGACATCTCCATAAGTTTCTTTAATTTTCTGCGCTAATGCTCGGTCTGAGGTCTTTCCAGGGTAGAACTCCTGTGGGTTAGGGCCTTGCACACTAAGCCCTATGATTTGATTGATCAAGGTCAGACCTATAGTGATGTATCGATTCAGCCATAGGTATTCACCATGATAGCACGACAATAGGAACTTTACACATGAATTCACCTCTTGATGTTGTCTGAAGTGCGAAATATTCATAACGTTGAATAGTGTGGACTGCGTGAGGTTCTGGAGCCATGACTGCGGGATGATCATGGAATTATTTCCTTTAGTTGTGGTTAGATACTTGTGCGGGGTGAGCATGCTGTAAGCCTTTCGGTTGCCAAGGTTGAAGTCACTAAACTTCAATGTTGCGAGCTTATATTGGTTGGCATGAACTGTGCCCACCCCTTTCGAAAGGTACACGGTGATAAAAGTATACTCGAAGTCTCGAGGGACATTGTGATGGTTGATGGTAATGCTGAGAGGTGGTAGGTAATCCAACAGAATGCGCGAAATAAGCTTGGCATTTTCAATGTCATCTATGTGCTTTGTTCTTGCCTTTGTCATGGTTCTGGAAGTTCCTGCTCCACGAGCAGTTGAGGGAGAAGCTTGGAGTCCTCTTGTTGATGATGCTTTCACCCCTGTAGACATCCTTCTTTCCGACATGACTCTTGCAGTTGTTGAGTCCCAGAAATGTTGTATTTCCATCCACCTTTCCCTTCATCATTATTCACATTCCATCGCTCTATAAACCATTCACTAATACCATTTCATAATTAAATATGGGTTTAACCTTATTATTTTCCAAATCATTTATTTTAGTATTAAAAGGGAATTTGTGATTAAATATTAGAAAATTGACATGTTTTCATATATCTCAAAAATGTGTGAGCTTTATCATGTGTAGGAATATGTGAAGGATTAATTCAAAAAACTTCTCGAATACTTCCTCCACCATTTCAAGATGTGAGGAGATAATTCAATCCTAATGCAGGGAGAAGATCATGGAGATTTGGTTGTCATATCTTATCCAAGATATATGAGAGATATGTGTGAGGATTTGAAGGGATAATATTTTGTAATAAAGGGAAATGGGTTGAGAGAAAAGTGGATCTGCAATTATGAGATGTTTATCTCCTTTTCAAAGATCTCATGTATAAAAGAGAGTGCTTTCTCTTCATGAAGAGGAGGAGAATCATTATAATGTAGATTGAAAAGAGGATTCATTATTATGTATATTAAGGGAATTGTTATGAGATAGGTTCTTGAGGAGAATTGTTATGATGTAGATTGGATTCATGAAGAGACTTCTTTTGTAAGCCTACCTATTGAAGATTGTTGGACAACTGAGAGGGGGGGGTGAATCAGTTGTTACCATGCTTAAACAATTATGCTTCTTTTTAAAAATTTACAAGGCACTCAATGATGATCACAATAATGCAGAGAATTAAACAAGGGCACATTCAGCATCAGTCACATATATGAGAAAGACAGAGACAGATAATTCCCAAGGAAACCCATACAGGGTAAAAACCTCTTTTTCTTTATATGATAAGTATTATCTACATTCTTTACATTATCATACATATGAGCACCAACTCATTGTGAGGCTACAACCTCTGGTTTTGCAAGATGCAACTTGCTGAGAGCACTGACTCTTTGTTCTCTCTAGCACCCACTAGAAGGAAGCACCAACCCCACGGTTTCTCTAGCACCAACTAGAAGGAAGCACCAACTCCCTGGCTTCTCTAGCACCAACTAGAAGGAAGCACCAACTCCCTGTGTTCAAGCACCCACTTGAACCTTTGAGGACACCAGTCCTCCCTAGCACCTCCCAACCACCCTGAATAATAAATTCTTTGTTACTGAAACTTATTACAGTGATATAAAATTATTCAATGGCTTACCACCCCTGTTGTTGTTCTGTTACGATGCTCTGTCCTGTCTGCATCAGTGTCTTCTGCACGCACCTTGCACTTTTTGTTCTTCTACCTTTTATACTCGTTGCACCATATCCCTTTGATGCCACCTTCCTCTAGCGTGCATCTCTACTCCTGCACTCTGCCTCCTTGCTCACACTTGAATCCTCCCCATGACAAAAACCCCCATCTCTTCTTTGTTCATCATTCTTATAGTCCCTGTTCTCCTTGTGCATGAAATATTTGCTATACCCCTGCATGCTCACACCTCCACTAATCTCCTGCACATATTGAGTGCTTTTCCCTGATCATCAAAACTCTTCAGCCTCTCTGGTGGTTCACTCCACACATTCAGCATCACTGGGTGTTCTGCTGAGATTCCTCAACCTCTCTGGCAGTTGAGACTCCTCGTCTTCTCTGGCACAGTCGAGCTTATGCCTTCTGGTTCAGTTACAGACTTCAACGCTCATCCATCTGTCAATCCCTCTAGGAATCCTCTTTCTTCACTGGGCGAAGCTTAGTGACTCTTCATCTCCTCTGGCGATCACACAGAAGTGTCTTCGAGTCCTCTAGCAGAAACCATCAATGGTTTCTGGAAGTTCACTGTGTCGAGCTACAATAGCCCTCCGATCTTGTTCAAATTCACCTATACCGTTGGATTGATTCCATGGGATCTTGCATTCATTTAGGAATTTTGGCATTCGACACTTCAGCATTTGTGTGACCATGCATCTCGACATCCCCAGTCGCGATCCCCGAAATAGAGCTTGGTTGCTCTAGCTCTTTCCTCCATCTCTCGCTGATGTGACCAAGGGTTGTGACCACGGTCTTATGCATAAGGTGCTTTCGCGATTTCTCATTTTGTGAGTCTGGAGATGAGATATATCGAATCTCCAAGTCACGATCCCCAAAACCCTGAAATGGCGTGGGATCAATGGTCCCTATCAACAGTTGATCTGACGGTTCAGATCATTTCGCGATTTCTCATATCGCGATTTCGACATTCCTGTGGTGAATGTTCTTGATGCTTCCAACTCCCGATCCGCGAAACTCCGAAAGGGAGTTGGATCAATGGTCCACATAACCCCTAGAGATGGACGGTTGATGGGATTTCAGCGTTTCGCAATTCGACATTTCGGGACTCCTGATGCTGAGAGTTTCTTGACATCTCTATCTCCCAATTTCCGAAACTCCAAAGTGGTGTAAACCTGCTGACGTCACACCTGTCGAATACCTGCCACGTGTCACCCTGATTCGTGACTTACATGTGCTTGAAATGTTGAATCCGTCTGACACTTGTCATTACCTGGTTGTGCCACATGTTCCTAGCTGACATGGTTTGCTGACGTGAGTCAGATCGATGGTCCAGATCACATCTTGATCTGACGGCTGCGATTAAATCGTAATATCGCATATCGCGATTTCGGGATTCCTGTGGTTATTATTCTTTGACATCTTCAACTCTCAATCCGCGAAACTCCGAAATGGAGTTGGATCAATGGTGAAGATCATATCTTGATCTGACGGCTGTGGTTAAGTCGCAATTTCACATATTGCGATTTCGAGAGGTTAGGGAACCCCGTTCCTTTGACTATCCAGTCAGTGAAATGTTGATCTGTGTCCACGTGTCCTGCCTGAAGATGGATGGTCCTCCTTCTTTCGGGATTTTGTGAGCCCTCTACTCCTTGCACTTTAAAGAATATGCAGGTTCTCCTTGATCCGACGATGGTCAGACCCTGCACTCAGATCTAACACCCGAGATCTATCCTGCATATCTGCGTGCTCCTCTTGTCTACATTGAGATCTAACGGTCATCGGGAATTCAGGATGGGATCCAACGATCATTGACGCTTCTCCTCCGAGCTTACGCATCATCCTTACTTGGAATAATTTCTAAGTGTCAAAGGCCTCGACCTTTGATCCGCCTGTGATCCTAAGTGCGCTATCTCTCTTGAGCTTTAGCAATGAGTTAACTTCATCCCTGGTGCACATCTACACACTGCATTCGAATCTGCGCTAAGTCATCCTGAGCTTACTTTGTTCCTGTTTTTCCATCGATGCACACTTTGATCCTGCCATCAATGACAAGCGCATACTTCCTATAAAGCATTGCCTATAAGGCATGCCAACCATCCTCTGCACTATCTCTTCTGATCTTATCGAGCTTGCTCTGTAGCGTCTTCCTAGACTACTTCTGATGCCCATCTGTTACATTCTTCCTATACTCATGCCATCGTCATTGTTGTACTTGCCATCAATGACAAGCATACGCTACCTGTTAAACATTTTCCAACAATCTCCCCCTATGGCATTGATGGCAACTAAGACACCCGAATTCTTTTCTCCCCCTTTGATGTCAATGTCAAAGAAGAGACATGCTCCCCCTGAGCTATTGCAGTAATTTTAGGAGGCATTATATATTCAAACAATACAAAAATCCCCCTAACACGATGGAATCTTTTAGGTGTGAAACGAAATGACACCCAACTTCTGTCTGAGATATTCAAACGGTGTCTTGGCTAGGGGTTTAGTAAAGATGTCTGCAATTTGTTCTGTAGTGGGAATGTAATGTACCTGAACAATCTGATTGGTGACCTGCTCTCTCAGAAAATGATATTTTATGGGAATATGCTTGGTCTTGGAGTGGAAGACGGGATTTTTAGACACACTGATGGCACTAGTGTTATCACAATGAATTGGGATCGATGCAGTGTATTTTACCTCTAAGTCTGCAAGTGTCTGAATCATCCAAAATACCTGAGTGCAACAGGTAGCAGCAGCAATGTACTCTACCTTTGTGGTTGATAAAGAAATGGAACCTTGCTTTTTACTAAGCCATGCTACTAAAGAATCACCCAGGAAGGATGCTCCTCCACTGGTGCTTTTTCTCTCATCGACACAGTTTGCCCAATCTGCATCTGAGTAAGCAGTTAACTGAAAATTATGATTTCTAGGATACCACAGGCCATAATTCATTGTTTCTTTTAAATATCTGAATATCCTTTTGACAGCTTTCAAATGACTCTGTTTGGGTGCAACCTAATATCGTCCTACCATTCCTATAACATGCATTATGTATGGGCGAGATGTTGTGATGTACAACAGGCTTCCTATCATTGATCGATATGAGCTTTGATCAACATCAGGTGAATCATCATCCTTGCTTATTTTACATCTAGTTACCATAGGTGTACCCACAGGTTTAGAATCTTCCATTTGAAACCTTTTCAACATTTCTCTTAGATATTTTTCTTGAGAAATGAACATCCCTTCGGGTCTCTGAGTAATTTGCAGACCAAGAAAAAATGACAGTTCTCCTATCATAGACATTTCAAATTTAGACTCCATGGCAGAAGCAAACCATTGTACCAGTGAATCCTTATTACATCCAAAGATGATGTCATCTACATAGACCAGTACGATGAGAAAATCATTATCCTCTGTTTTAATATACAGATTGTTGTCAGTTGTTCCTCTCTTGAACCCTTTGTCTTTGAGATACGTATCCAGTCTGTGATACTAGGCTCGAGGGGCTTGTTTTAAACCATATAAATCTTTCTTCAGCTTGCATACTAAGTCAGGGTTATCAGAAAATTTGAAACCCTCTGGTTGTTCCATATATACTTCTTCACTTAAATCTCCATTGAGAAAGGATGACTTGACATCCATTTGGTAGACTTTAAATCTTTTATGACAAGCATAGGCAAGAAACATTCTGATAGCTTCTAATCTTGCTATGGGCGCAAATGTTTCATCAAAATCTAGTCCTTCTATATGAGCATAGCCTTTACAGACTAACCTTGCTTTTTTCCTGATAGTTTGTCCTTGCTCATTCAACTTATTCTTAAAGATCCATTTGGAGCCAATGACGTTTTTACCTTCAGGTCTTTGAACCATCTCCCACGTATTGTTTTTCTCAATCTTATCTAGTTCTTCATTCATTGCTTTAACCCAGTGATCATCTTTACTGGCTTCATTAAAATTCTTGGGTTCCATCATGGATATGAAGGCTGTATGAGATTGTTCGGTGTTTTTGATTAGCTTTCTTATGGTTTGTACACCTTTGTCTTTTTCCCCAATTATCTGACTTGCAAGATGATTCTTTTGAATGATTCTGGAGGAGGAATTTGTAGTTGAATGCTGATTTGAGTCTCTCTGAGTGTCTGAGTCTTTATCTGATTCAGAGTCTTCATTTTCTTATTCTTGGACCTCTTCATCTTCAGCTTTAGCTATGTCTTCTATAGAAGACTCATTACTGTACACCTCTCTTGCTGGGATTCCTTCATCAATTTTTACA
The DNA here is from genome assembly GCA_009831015.1 of Picea engelmannii. Lineage (NCBI taxonomy): Eukaryota > Viridiplantae > Streptophyta > Pinopsida > Pinales > Pinaceae > Picea > Picea engelmannii. The sequence goes on from ML784171.1 coordinate 86,920, forward strand.
TCAATACAGTCAACCATTTTATCCAGCCTCTTATTATAGCATCTATATCCTTTACTATTTGTAGCATACCCTAAGAAAATACCTTCATCAGCCCTGTCGTCATATTTGCCGAGGTTCTCATCATTATTCTTTATGTAACATTTACTCCCAAAGACTCTGAAGTGCTTGATTGAGGCAGGTCTTCCAAACCATAGTTCATAAGGTGTCTTGTCACTTTGTGGTCTAAGGTGGGATTTGTTAAGCACATGGACTGCTGTGTGTATTGCTTCTACCCAATAGGTTTGACCAATGTTCTTCTCGTTCATCATTGACCTGGCCATTTCCTGCACTGTTCTGTTTTTCCTCTCAACTACTCCATTTTGTTGCGGAGTTCTTGGGATTGTGTATTCTCTCTTGATCCCATGCTCATCGTAGAATTCCTTGAAGTCTCTTGACATAAACTCTCCTCCCCGGTCTGATATTACTGCCTTTAACCTCTTCCCTGTTTGAGTCTTAGTTAAAGCCTTGAATATTTTAAACTTCTCAAATGCTTCAGCTTTTTCTTTGAGAAAGGCAACCCAAGTAAGTCTGTGGTAATCATTGATAATCAACATGAAGTAGTTTTCTTTCCCTGTGCCTTCCTGTCTTGATGGTCCACATAAATCCATATGAACTAGTTGGAGTGGTTTCTCTGTTGAAGTAAAGCTCTTGGACTTAAACTGTGTCCTGTTTTGCTTCCCTACTTGACAGGGTTTACACATTGAATCTTGGGGCTTTGAAATTCTCGGAAGATCTTTTACTGCCTCGAGGTTTTTGAGTTTGATTAAGTGGTCAAAGTTTAGATGTCCAAGTCTCCTATGCCATAACCATATTTTATCATGTTTGCTTAGATGACAGTCTTCTCTATTTTCTTTCAGCACATATACATTATTTTCTGTCCTTATGCCTTTGGCCACCACTTGTCCTGAGTTTACAGACTTTATATTGCATTCCTTGGACGTGAACAACACCTCACATCCTCTATCACACATTTGACTTACACTAAGTAGATTATGTTTCAACCCATCCACAAGTAGAACATCTTGGGATTTTCCTTTTCCATTACTTAAGCTCACCATCCCTTTTCCTTTTATTTTTCGTGGAGCATCATTTCCAAAGGTTACGGTTCCTGATTTGCTTTCACTTAGAGATAGAAACTTGCCTTTGTCTCCCGTCATGTGTTTGGAGCATCCACTATATATATACCAAGGGTTCGTTTTTCTTTGAGCAGACAATACTAATCCACACTTGTTACTTTCCTTCTTCTTCCAAA
>ML784171.1:100044-145520 GCA_009831015.1 Picea engelmannii
AGATAATTCAATCCTAATCCAAGGAGAAGATCATGGAGATTTGGTTGTCATATCTTATCCAAGATATATGAGAGATATGTGTGAGGATTTGAAGGGATTATATTTTGTAATAAAGGGAAATGGGTTGAGAGAAAAGTGGATCTGCAATTATGAGATGTTTATCTCCTTTTCAAAGATCTCATGTATAAAAGAGAGTGCCTTCTCTTCATGAAGAGGAGGAGAATCATTATTATGTAGATTCAAAAGAGGATTCATTATTATGTAGATTAAGGGAATTGTTATGAGATAGGTTCTTGAGGAGAATTGTTATGATGTAGATTGGATTCATGAAGAGACTCCTTTTGTAAGCCTACCTGTTGAAGATTAATGCAAGTTTGGATTCAGTGATTTTGTCTCTTTTAGAAGTTATCATGTATTGATCTAAGAGCTTCCATGTTAGCATCAACAAGGGCCACCGATCCAGCTTGGTAAGCTTATTGTAAATTGTTAGTGTAGATTTTCATTTCATGTATCTGTTACTTTGATTTCATGTTATTTTGTTTGATTTCACTCTTCGAATGTATTGCAAAGTGTGGTAATGCAGGAACGGTTGGATCTCCATATTTCACCATACATGAGCTTTAATGGAGCATCCTACTTGTTTTTTTAGTTGCTCCAGGAGATAGAATCAAAGTTCATCTTTTCTTTTCATGAGCCATCAATGAACATGTCCATCACTTGAGCAAGAGTTTTGCTTATTTATGAGTTTTGCTTTCCAGCTTTCGAATTCTGTGAAGATTGTGATTTTTAAAAGTGTGTTGTTTTCTAAATGGTTTTCTTATATATACTAAACAAACATAGGAACCTATCTGTTATTGGCACATATAGTGCATCAACTCTATTGATTACGAATCCTAGTTGATAATTTATGTTTAGTAATATATTATGCATATAATTGCACCAACATCAGTCATTAATTCAATCAAAACTTCTTCAACTACTTTCTCTGTGGCACTAAGCTTGTCTGAAATACAAGCTCGGGGTCAATTAGATCGGGTGTGAACTGAATTCAGAGATTGTAATGAAGGGTATGGGAACACGATAATGATCACAGTGCAAAATAATCTCAGGCGGTGGGCTCAAATTCTTAGTTAGAAAAAAGTATTCTCGGTGTGTGGCATGGCGTACTAAGTAAGAAACTTAGCAACGATCTACTTTCAATGGGTATGAGGCATCATTAACTCATGCTCTGTCTGTTATGGTGTGGTCTGACGGTCTAGTGGCGAACCATCAATGCTTTTCAACCCATTTAGAGAGGCAATTGAATGGTTATATCGGCTTTCAATGACTATATTGCTTCGCCTCGACAAAGTGGCCTATGTCGCTGGTCTGCTATCTCGACGAAGTTCAAGTTCTGCAATTTTTCCATTCTGCGAGGTTCCCTCTGGAATATTATGTAGCATGTCGATCTTATCTCTCTTTTTACTTAGCTTCCTATCCTTCTTTCCAGTGATCTTCATCTCGGTGATTCTCTTCCCATTTTGATTCTTATTTTCCTTTGACATAGTCACTTCGTGCTGCTAAGATTCACTCCTAATAATCAGGGGTAATACTTATTCTATATTTGAGATAGATACTGCAATCTTCTATGAGTCCTCTAGTGCTCTTGCAACTTTTACATCTGGGCTCCGGATGTCAAAAAGCTTTGATTTGTTTTCCTATTCTTCAATCAACTGGGCGATCCTTCTGGTCATGAAATTTGTTAACTCTTGTCTCTGTTGTTCTAAAACCTTTTATTTTCCCTTCTTTATGGATTGATCTCTCTTAATCCAAGGTTTTCCAAGTAACATAGTAAACAGGGTGTTTTCCTCAATAAACTTGATAATCTTAAAATATTCCTTTGTCAAAGTTCCATTAGTATTCATAGATATCTGAGTGAGCCTTCCACATAGTTTCACCAGTTTTCCTCTGAATAGCCCTATTCCTCTTAATGAAGGGATCATAGCAGGCCTTCCTATAGATTCCCAAGTTCTCTCTAGCATAATGTTCACTCGTGTTTCTTCATCAAGAACACAGTCAATGTCGAAGTCCCATATTCTTACTTCGATGCATTATTTTTCTTTAAATATCTCTAATAACCTAAAATGTTGGTGGTCGTTCAAGGTGTCTTTCATCTGTAGTAATAGCTTCTCGGATTCTTTCTAGGGTTCGGCTATTTCTGGAGCTGCCTTAGGGTTTTCTTCATTCAGATTCATTCTTTCAAGCTTAGCAATCATTCTAGGCAAATCCAATACTTCATGGTCCAAATCTTTGCAACATAGGCAACTAGATCTTCCACCAGGGCATTCCTTAGAAAGATGTCCCAGTCTTCTACAATTGTAACATAGGGTTAATCCTTTCTTCCTTTTAAATGAGCCCCAACCTCTTCTTTACTATAAACTAGGATCATGGTAACTAGCATGAAAAAAATTATTTCTAGGATCCTACATCCATTTGTTAGTCCAAACATTCTTTCTATGCATAGGTATAACATATCTATCATTGTACTTATCATATCTATTCATGTCACGCTTTCTTTCATCTACCAGAGCCCTAGTTTTCAATCTAGGAAAAAATCTATCAAACATACCTAGATCCATACTCTAGAAACAAAAAATTTCACTTATTTTACTTTTGCAGAGTACAAAGCTTCCAGATCTAAAAACTTTTGACTATTATTACCTTTATCAGAGTACAAAGCTTATATATCTTACCTTTTTTCTGCAGATCTGACCTCTTTTCTTCAGAAACTTCCACTTTTACCTTTCTTAGAGCACAAAGCATTCATATCTTGCTTCTTTTATTCAGATCTGGCCTTCTTTCTTTAACACAAATATTTTTAGATCAAGTGGAATACTGTGCACTAGGGCACAGATCCTTGCATAGAGCTTCCGCAGTTTTAGGATGAATCTTTGCACAAAGCTTCATTTTCCTCAGTTCCCAGTAATAAAAGTTTCAGGTCCCGACAATGGAACCATTTGTTGGCACAGGGGCAGACCCAAGATTCAATGCTACAACAACGCACCAACAAAACCCTAACTACCGACCCTTTTGGCAACACCTGTGAAGTAGATGAAGTCTCACCCAAGATAGAGGCAGGGGTGGTTGCAAGACTCAGGTGTCTGCAACCTTAGCTGGGACACAGATCTATGATTATATTTCTTACAGAACACTTAGCATCGATTATTCATCAATATTCAACCCTTATTATACTTCGCATATAGCACAAAGCATCACAACATTTACTTAGATATAAGGTATTTTATTACTTAGCAACAACAAAACAAATCAGATCCTGTAGATCAACACTAAGCATATTTGTACATGTCAAATATAGCATTCACACATATCTAATAAGCACCAAGCATAAGTAGATCTATCTAAATATATCAAAGCACTTTGCAAAAGCAGGGACAACACATCAAGTCAAAGCACAAAGATAACACATAGATTTACGTGGTTCACCCCCTTCCCTAGGGCTACGTCCACCAACTCTTATTCTTTATTAGCGTCTCCAATCAGTTACAGGCACAAATCCATCAAAAACCCTTCCTATCATAGGACATAATATCTGCGTAGCTCGCTAGATCCTTCTTCCTTGCGCTTACAACACAAAGCCTTCTATAAATTCTACAACAACTTGCACTTAGCTCTATAAACCTTCTACAGTATTGCACATAGAACTTACATAGACTATTATCACTTAGAATACATCACATCGATACAATCCTCCTCTACTAGATGCCTAGATGCTTATTTATACATTACAAAAGTGGGCCTAAACGTGGGTAAACCCACGGGCCGACATCCCTTTCCCATTACACTGTCCCAAAACCCAAAAAAGCACCCGAAAGTGGGTCGAGATCCCTTGATCTCTACTTTTTCTGGCACTCCATATTTGACAAGTTGTCGAAGTCCCAAAAATGGTCAAATATGACAAAGTAACTTCAAAACTTGGTCAAGGGCCAACATGCCTCTAACACTCACCTGTGGCGTGTCCCGAGTCACTCTGATCTGAGCAATTCTTCTTCGAACGCCTCGATCTTGGCTTAAGCTACTTCAACCTGTTGCAGTGCGATGGCCTCTTGTTCAATGAACTCCTGGATGAGTGCATCATTGAATGGTCCCTCTAAGCGTTGTTCTGTTGTACTCACAACCTGTTCAAGTTCTACTCCTTGGTTTTCAACATCAGTGAACAGTTGGCATGCCTTTTATTGCACTGGTTGAAGTCATTGAGAGACTTCCATTACTTTACTCTGAAGTGTGTGTACCTGTTGTTGGGTTGTGTGTTGCTCTGAAAACCTCTTCATTCTCTCGACTGGTGACAAGGCCTTCTGCTACACTTGTAACGTGTCTGCTTGCTCCTTTGCATGTTGGAGCTGTGACTCTAACGCCTGTAACTCTGGATTTTCCATGATTTTTTCATACGTTTGAGCGCTTATAGAGCTCATCTGCTTGTATTCCAAGGGAAAGGATTTTAATCGGTCAACTACGTTGTGGGAAGTTTCCTCTCTTAGATATTGTATTTCTTGAGGAGTCTCAGGCACAGTGTGAAGTTCCAAGTCTGCGATGCACTGCTGAAGCTGCTAGATCACTCCTTCCAGTTGTGCCACCTTCTGTGGAACCCATTCTTCTGTCTGGACTTCAATGTTTGTCACAGAGTGAAGTTCTCTATGAACCCATTCATGTACTTCAAGTTGCTCTGCGAGCAACTGTTCCTTGTCTTTCTCTAGCACTTCTTTCTCTTCCTCCCACTTTGCTTGAAGAGCTAGTTTTTCTCATTCTGCATTACTTCTCTGTTCTTGCAGATCTTCATATGCCTGCGCCAAAGCTTGGGTGGCTTGCGTTGTATCTTCTTGAGCTCGTCGAAGGTGAGCTTCAACTTTATCGATGATCTAGTGCAATTGGGATGAATTATCTTTTGGTTCTTCTATTCCACTTGTCGAGGGCGCAATAGAAATTGCACAACTGGATTGTAATGCCTACTGCACCTCTTGAAGTTCACCCTTGATTCGACTGAATACCTCCTCTTGCTTCGCTTCTTTCTTTTCTGCGATCTCCAGTGAAGCATAATTCAACGCAACGACTAAGAAGTCGAAGTCATATGGGATGAGGGTAGTCTTAAACATAGTCCTGGTGGCTTTATCTTTCTTCCGGGACAAAGGCTTTGGTGGGGTAACCTTCCTTTTCTTGGATGGATCCTCCTCCTCTCTAGGCGGAGTAACTTCGCCTTTGTTTTGCTCGACTTCTGTGCCACCTAGCTCTCCACCATCATCTCCCTTCTCAGGTGAGATCGAAATGGTATTCGCCGATGTGCTATGGACATCATGTACTTCACGATCTTTCTTCATCTTGCTTGGTCCAGGTGTGTCCAACATAGTTTCAGGACTATCCACATTGGACATCTCTGTGGGTTCCACTAGAACAAGGAGGTTTGTCGACCATTCCTTGGTAATTTCCTTCAAATCATCTTATATCAACTTGTAATATGACTGGAGCTATTTTTTATGCTCATCAGTGCATGCTGTAATATAGGTGAAGTGGCGGTCCGTGTTGAATTTCATTAAGGGTCTAAACCTATGAAGTGTGTTCGGGGTGATGCATGGTGTAGACTGGATTGCGATCTTCAACTGGTTGTAATAGGCATGGAAAACGACATTGGACTGCCACTGCTTGTTCATGTGGCTGGAATACCACAGCGTACAGAACTTCGCGGCCAGTGGTTCGAAGGGTTCAATATCCAAGAAAGTGGCACTTTTTGGTAGCTCCCAGGCAATGAAAGTGACCAGTATGAGAATCCAACTAAAGTGGAACTCATACCCTTTGTCTTGTGCTTCTCTACAATCAAGCTCTAGTTGATTGACAAGGTACTGCACCCAGTTCATCTCTAGTCCCTCTGTGCACTTCCCTGCGAGGTCGACCATGAATCCGGTCACTTGAGTTGGTATATTCTTACGAACTAGCTTGCCCACGATCAACTTGTTGGAGTTACTTCATACACGCCTAGGATTTATTTTTCCTAAGGTTATTCCTTGTTTATTAGTCATAATTAGTCATTATCCGGTCTCCTATATTTTAGGGGAGAATATTCCACCTGGAGAATATTCTCTTTTAGTTGACACTTCAGTTTGACTAGTTTAGTTGAGTTTAGATGTTGCATTGGTTTTGTCACCATGAAACATTTGGATCATCACCAACTCACTACTCTTTGTTCAGTCAGTTAACTGAAGACTAGTTGACTAGTTAACTCAGCTAGGTGGAAGTTCACTCCCGTAACTGCCTGAGAGACTAAACTAGGTGGAAGTTTACTCTTGTAACTATTGGTGTGTGTCCATATCAATCTAGACCACCACTATGTCTCATTACTTACTCATTTATTCTATATATATTGTAAATTATTCACTCATTGAGTGTGAAATACGGTTAATGAGAATTCTTCCATTCTTTCTATCTTGCTTCTTCTTTATTAATTTCTCTCTGCAATGTGTGTAGTATTTTATAGCTAGATCTATTATATGCAGGTTCAACACATTTACATGGTATCAGAGCCGACGGACTGCTAAGCAAAATCTACACCAAAATTGTTTGCAGGTACAAAAGATTGAAAACAACAAAAAGATGGATTATTCGCCGAAAATACTTCTCATGCCTAATAACTATTTGGAATGGAAGACAAAGATTCTACTTCATCTTAGATGCAGAGGCTTGTACCAAATAACCATGGAAATGGAATTAGAGCCCGATTCTGTCGATGAGAAAAATGATTTTCTCAATAGACAAGATATGGCCATAGGAAGTATCGGCATGTCTATTTCTCCCGAACGTTTCCATCAAGTATATGAAGAATCACAAGGATTAAATCCAAATGAATTATGGACCAGATTGGAGGTTCTATTTAGGAATAAAGAATATTGTGAAGATTTCATGCAGGAGGTCAAACAAATAGAGCCAGAAGAGAAGCCATGAGAAGATCAAGCCTCTTATTATGAAGAGTCTTCTACAAAAGTTTTTGCAGAAATTAGTATTCCAATAATTGAAGATGATGTCTACTCCATTTCAGATTTATTTTCTGAAATTCATGTGGAATATATATGGCATGCATCTCAGGAGTCACATGCAGACACTTTTGCATGCACCATGCATGCATCTCAGTAGTCAAAAAGGGAGCCTCTCACATCAGATGCCATTCTGATATTTTCTGAGAAACATTTGCAGAAACAAATTGGATATTTGAATTCCTCTAGAGAAAATATCCAATTTCAAAAAACAAATCATCTGAAACGAAGTCCGGAAAGTGAAGTTATGATCATTTTAAAATAAACAAAATTTCAGCATTTTTCTGGAAACGGTTGTACGGTTTTCAAAATTTCATCCAAAATTTATTTGGATATTATTCATTACAAGAAGATAAAGTGGATATGTGTGGAAATATCAATGATGCATATACTTCATCAGATCCATGTAGACATCTACATCTTCAACAAAATCTTCAAAGAGTACAAACTTGAACAGTTGTGAGGTCTTCTTGGAGTGAATGACATGGTTGCTTAGCAACTACCTTTTGTTCCTTATCATTTTTTATTTTATGCATTGTAATTTGAGGGGGGGTTTTGGTCCCATGAGGTTTTCCCTCTTTCCTCATTTAGTTCAATGTATCTTTTGTATTTCAGTACCTAACATGGCCTCGTAGTCAGGACCCATTATTTATTTTCACCATAATGATGTTCAGGGGGGGTGTTGGAGTTACTTCACACACACCTAGGATTTATTTTTCCTAAGTTTATTCCTTGTTTATTAGTCATAATTAGTCATTATCCAGTCTCCTATATTTTAGGGGAGAATATTCCACTTAGAGAATATTCTCTTTCAGTTGACACTTCAGTTTGACTAGTTGAGTTGAATTTAGATGTTGCATTGGTTTTGTCACCATGAAACATTGGGATCATCAAAACCTCACAACTCTTTGTTCAGTCAGTTAACTGAAGACTAGTTGACTAGTTAACTCAACTAGGTGGCAGTTCAATCCCGTAACTGCCTGAGAGACTAGACTAGGTGGCAGTTTACTCTTGTAACTATTGGTGTGTGTCCAGATCAATCTAGACCACCACTATGGCTCATTACTTACTCATTTATTCTATATATATTGTAAATTATTCACTCATTGAGTGTGAAATACGGTTAATGAGAATTCTTCCATTCTTTCTATCTTACTTCTTCTTTCTTAATTTCTCTCTGCAAATGTGTGTAGTATTTTCTGGCTATATCTATTATGTGCAGGTTCAACACATTTACACTACTGACAGGAAAGGAGCATTGCACCACTCTGGATAGAAGCTACCTTGTAGCCTCGCGTTCGCTTCTTGACATCTCCATAAGTTTCTTTAATTCTCTGCGCTAATTCTCGGTTTGAGGTCTTTCCAGGGTAGAAATCATGTGGGTCAGGGCCTTTCATACTAATCCCTATGATCTGATTGATCAAGGTTAGATCTACAGTGATGCGTTGGTTCAGCCATAGGTATCTGTCGTGATAGCACGACAATAGTAAATTTACACATGCATTCACCTCCTGATGTCGTCTGAAGTGCGGAATATTCATCACGTTGAGCAGCGTGTACTACGCGAGGTTCTAGGTCAATGAATGTGGGATGATATTGGAATTCTTGCCTTTAGTCCTGATTAGATAATTGTGTGGGGCGAGCATGCTGTAAGCCTTCCAGTCGCCAAGGTTGAAGTCACTAAACTTCAATGCTGCGAGTTTATCTTGGTTGGCATGAACTGCGCACACCCCTTTTGGAAGGTACGCAGTGATCAAAGTATACTTGAAGTCTTGAATGACACTATCACGGTTGATGGCACCACTGAGAGGTGGTAGGTAAGCCAATAAAATGCGCGAAATAAGCTTGGTGTTCGCAATGTGGTCTCTATGCTTTTTTCTTGTCTCTGTTGTGGTTCTGGAAGTTCCTGCTTCGCGAGTAGATGAGGGAGAATATTGGACTCCTCCTATTGATGATGCTTGCACACCTTTAGACATCCTTTTTTTAGACATGACTCTCTCATTCATTAAGTCAATCAAAACTTCTTCGACTACTTTCTCTGCGACGCTGAGCTCATTCGACATACAACCTCGGGGTTAATTAGATCGAGTGTGAATTGAATTCAGAGACTGCAATGGAGGGTATGGGAACAAGGAAATGATCAGAGTGAAAAATAATCTTAGGTTGTGGGCTCAAATTATTAGTTATAAAAAATTATTCTCGGTGCGTGGCACGACGGACTAAGTAAGAAACTTAGCAACGGTCTGCTTGCAACAGGTATGAGGCGTCATTAACTCATGTTCTATCTGTTATGGTGCGGTCTGATGGTCTAGTGACAAACCGTCAATTCTTTTTGACCCGTTCAGAGAGACAGTTGAATGGTTATATCGGCTTCCAATGGCTATATTGCTTCGCCTGGGCGAAGTGGCCTATGTCGTTGGTCTGATATATTGGTGAAGTTCAATTTATTCAAGTTTTCCATTCCTCAAGGTTCCCTCTGGAATATTCTGTAGCCTGTCGATCTTAACTCTCTTTTTACTTATCTTCCTAGCCTTCTTTCTAGTGAGCTTTGTCTCAGTGATTCTCTTTCCATTCTGATTCTTATTTTCCTTGGACATAGTCACTTTGTGCTGCTAAGATTCTCTCCTAAGAATCAAGGGTAATACTTCTTCTATATTTGAGACAGATACTGTAATATTCTGTGAGTCCTCTAGTGCTCTTGCAAGTTGACATCTGAGATCCGGGTGTCAAATAGCTTCGATTTGTTTTCCTATTCTTCAATCAACCACGTGATCCTTCTGGTCATGAAATCTGTTAACTCTTGTCCCTATTGTTCTAAAACCTTTTCATATTCCTTCTTTTTGTCTTGATCTCTCTCAATACAAGGTTTTCCAAGTAACATAGTAAATGGGGCATTGTCCTCAATAAACTTGATAATCTCAAAATCTTCGTCTATCGAACTTCCATTAGCATTCATAGATATCTGAGTGAGACTTCCACATAGGCTCACCAATTTTCCTCTGAATATCCTTATTCCTCTTAATGAAGGGATCATAATAAGCCTTCCTATAGCTTCCCAAGTTCTCTCTGGCATAATGTTCACTGGTGTTTCTTCATCAATAACAAAGTCAATGTCAAAGTCCCCTATTCTTACTTCGATGCATTCTTTTTCTTTAAAGATATTTGATAATCTAAAATGTCGGTGGTCATTCAAGGTGTCTTTCATTTATAGTAATACCTTCCCAGATTATTTCTGGGGTTCATCTATTTATGGAGTTGCCTTAGGTTTTTCTTCATTCGTATTCATTCTTTCAAGATTAGCAATCATTCTAGGGCAATCCAATACTTCATGGTCCAAAGCTTTGCAACATAGGCAACTAGATCTTCCACCAGGGAATTCCTTAGCAAGATGTCCCAGTCTTCTACAATTGTAACATAGGGTTAATCCTCTCTTCCTTTTAAATGATCCTGAGCCTCTTTTGTACTGCGCACTAGGATCATGGTAACTATCTTGTAAAAAAATATTTCTAGGATCCTGCATCCATTTGTTAGTCTAAACATTCTTTCTATGCATAGGTATATCATATCTGTCACTGTACTTATCATATCTATTCATATCAGGCTTTCTTTCATCTATTAGAGCCCTAGTTTGCAAGCTAGGACAAAATCTATCAAACATACCTAGATCCATACTCTAGAAACAAAACATTTCACTTATTTTACTTTTGCAGAGCACAAAGCTTCCAGATCTAAAAACTTTTGACTATTCTTACCTTTATCAGAGTACAAATCTTACAGATCTTACCTATTTTTTGTAGATCTGATCTCTTTTCTTCAAAAACTTCCACTTTTACCTTTCTTAGAGCAAAAAACATTCATATCTCGCTTCTTTTATTCAGATCTAGCCTTCTTTCTTTAACACAAATCTTTTTAGATCAAGTGGAATACTGCACACTAGGGCACAGATCCTTGCACAAAAATTCCACAGTTTCAGGACGAATCTTTTCACAAAGTTTCCTCTTCCTCAGTTCCCAGCAATCACAGTTTCAAGTACCAACAATGGAACCATTTGTTGGCACAGGGGCAGACCCATGGTTCAATGCTACAACAGCGCACCAAAAAAACCCTAACTACCGGCCCTTTTGGCAACACCTGCGAAACAGATGAAGTCTCACTTGAGGTAGAGGCAGGGGTGATTGCAAGACTCGGGTGTCTGCAACCTTAGCTAGGATACAGATATGTGATTATATTTCTTACAAAACACTTAGCATCGATTATTCATCAATAGTCAACCCTTATTATACTTCACAGATAACACAGAGCATCGCAGCGTTTACTTAGATATAAGGTATTTTATCACTTAGCAACAACAAAACAGATCAAATATTGTAGATCAACACTAAGCATATTTGTACATGTCAGATATAGCATTCACACATATCTAAGAAGCACCAAGTGTAAGTAGATCTATCTAAATATATCAAAGCACTTTGCAAAAGCAGGGACAACACATCAAGTCAAAGAACAAAGCATAACACATAGATTTACATGGTTCACCCCCTTCTCTGGGGCTACATCCACCAACTCTTCTTCTTTATTAATGTCTCCAATCGGTTACAGGCACAAAGCCACCAAAAACCCTTCCTCGCATAGGAAATAAGATCTTCGCAGCTCGCTAGATCCTTCTTCCTTGCGCTTAGAGCACAAAGCCTTCTATAACTTGTACAACAACCTGCACTTAGCTCTGTAAACCTTCTACAGTCTTGCATAGATAAATTACATAGACTATTACCACTTAGCTTACATCACATCAATACAATCCTCCTCTACTAGATGCCTAGATGTTTATTTATACATTACAAAAGTGGGCCTAAACGTGGGTAAACCCACGGGCCGATATCAATTTCCCATTACATTGTCCCAAAACCCAAAAAGGGACCCGAAAGTGGGCTGAGATCCCTTGATCTCTGCTTCGTCTGATGCTCCATCTTCGATATGTTGTCCAAGTCCAAAAAATGGTCAAATATGACCAAGTAACTTCAAAACTTGGTCAAGGGCCAATTGGCCCCCAACAATCACCTGTGACTCATCCCGAGTCACTCTGGTTTGAGCAATTCTTCTTCGAACGACTCAATCTTGGATTGAGTTGCTTTGACCTACTGCAGTGTGACGACCTCTTTTTTAGTGAACTCTTGGATGAGTGCATCACTGAATGGTCCCTCTAGGTGTTGTTCTGCTGTACATTCAACTTGTTCAAGTTCTACTCCTTGGTTTTCAACTTCAGTGAATAGTTGGCATGCCTTTTCTTGCACTGGTTGAAGTCGTTGAGAGACTTACATCACATTACTCTGAAGCATGTGTACATGTTGTTGGGCCATGTGTTTCTCTAGAAACCTCTTCATTCTCTCGAATGGTGACAAGGCCTTCAGCTGCACTTGTAACATGTCTGCTTTCTTCTTTGCGTGTTGGAGTTGTTACTCTAATGCCTGTAACTCTAGATTTTCCATGAGATTTTCATACATATGAGCACTTCTGGAGATCAGCTGCTTGTATACCAAGGCAAAGTCTTTTAATCAGTCAAATTCATTGCGGGCATATGCCTCTCTTAGATCTCTTATTTCTTGAGGAGGCTCGGGCAGAGTGCGAATTTCCAGGTCTGCGATGCATTGTTGAAGCAGCTGGATCACTCCTTCCAGTTGTGGAACCCATTCTTCTATCTGGACTTCTATGACTATCACAGAACGAAGTTCTCTGTGAACCCATTCCTGTACTTCAAGTTTCTCTGCGAACAACTATTCCTTATCTTGTTGTAGCGCTTCTTTCTCTTCCTCCCACTTTTCTTGAAGAGCTAGTTTTTCTCATTCTGCAGTATTGCGTTATTCTAGAAGATCTTCCTGTGCCTGCGCCAAAGCTTGGGTGGCTTGCATTGTCTCTTCCTGAGCTTTTCAAAGGTGAGATTCAACTTTATCGACGATCTGCTGCAATTGGGCTGGCTTATCTATTGGTTCTTCTATTCCACTTGTCAAGGGCACAATAGAAACTGTGTGGCTATATTGTAATGCATGTTGCACCTCTTTAAGTTCACCCTTGATTCAGCTGAATACCTCTTGCTGCTTCACTTCTTGCTTTTCTGCGATCTCCAATGAAGCGTCATTCAACACAACGACTAAGAAGTCGAAGTTGTATGGGGTGAGGGTAGTCTTAAACATAGTCCCGGTGGCTTTAGATTTCTTCCGAGATGAAGGCTTTGGTGGGGTAACCTTCCTTTTCTTGGATGGATCCTCCTCCTCTCTAGGTGGAGTAACTTTGCCTTTGTTTTTATTGACTTTTGTGCCACATAGATCTCCACCATCATCTCCCTGCTCAGGTGAGATTGAAGTGGCCTTCGTCGATGTGCTATGGACATCATGTACTTCACCATATTTCTTCATCTTGCTTGGTCCAGGTGTGTCCGTCATAGTTTTGGGACTATCCACATTGGACATCTCTATGGGTTCCGCTTGAACAAGGAGGTCCACCGACCATTCCTTGGTAATTTCCTCCAAGTCATCTTCTGTCAACTTGCAATATGACTGGAGCTATTGTTTATGCTCATCAGTGTGTGCTATAATATAGGTGAAGTGGGGGTCCGCACTAAATTTCATTAAGGGTCTAAACCTATGAAGTGTGTTCAGGGTGATATGCATGATAGAGTAGATTGTGATATTCAACTGGTTGTAATAGGCATGGAAGACAACATTGGACTGCCACTCCTTGTTCATGTCGCTAGAATACCACAATGTACATAACTTCATGGCCAATGGTTCGAAGGGTTTGATATCCTGGAAAGAGGTGACTTATGGTAGTTCCCAGGCAATGAAAGTGATCAGTATGAGAATCCAACTAAAGTGGAACTCATACCCTTGGTCTTGCACTTCTCTGCAATCAAGCTCTATTTGATTGACAAGGTAAGATACTCTTTAGTGTTTCTGGATTTAGTTGAGGTTTTTGGGTAGTTTAAAAGATTAGATTTTTTGTCTTTCTTTGTCTGTCTGTTTTCTGTTAGGTTTGAGCTAGCAGGGAACCTAGTTCTTTATACCAGTTTTTCCTTGAATGTTGCTCGACGGTAATTATCAGGACACACAGAGGTACACGTGGCCTGCAGAAGGCCTGCACACATGTGCCCGCGCCCTAACCTCTTACAACCCGCGTGTGAATGCTAGATGTAGAGGTTTCAGTAGCGTGTAGGTTTAGAGAACTTTAAGAGGCAGTCCTCCTCTTCCCTGTCAGAATTATACATTCTCAGGGGGTTTTCTCGATCCTGTCTGAGTCTTGCTAGTTTACAGTCTTGTCTCAGTTTGTCTTTTTGTGTTTTGTTATTCCTTGCAATTATTTTTCTTTTCTGTTAGAAGAAGCATCCAAGCCTTCAAGAGACCCTGGTTATCAATACTAGAGGCCTCTTCCTAGTCTGGGCTGCCTCTGTTTATTTTTGTCTTAGAATTTATACATACACGTGGCCTGTACAAGGCCAGACCGCGTGTACATGCTACCTGTTTAAGCTCATCACGCGTTTACCCGCATGCTGTTTTAGTGACAGTAGCGTGCTTGACAGGCTGTCTTTTAATCAGGGTGGGGCAGTCATCCCCTCCTTTGATGAGAAGCATTCCTCTTAGGTGTTTGAGTCTAGGGTTGAACAGTCAGTAGGTTAGGTCCTCTTACCTTTAGCCTGCTTTTTCTTAGTTGATAGTTGACAAGAAAACATAAAAAGAAAAATTTTTGTTTTATGGTTTTTAGGCAAGCTTAAGAGTCTTTGTTTTCTTTATCGCCATTGTGTGCCTTTACTTTGATTCTTTGCGATCTGCGCTTTAAGCCAGAATTTGTCTTTCTTGGTTTCGTGCTTGTCGGTATTTTCCCTTTGTTGCTTTATTAGCACTTAAATAAATAAAAAAAGAAAAAAAAATATTTTCATTTTCTTCTTTGTTTGAAGATTGTGTTTCTGCATCAATAGCTAGGGAGAAGTATTTTTGTTCATAAGTTTTTGCAATGCATTTAGAGCATAAGTAGCTCATAGTCGAGCGAAATTCCTTTATGTTTGATGCATGAAATCTTAGAAAAATTGAAAAGAAAAAGAAGTCTTTCTTTGTGAAAAGTTGTTGATTTTTGCATTTAGTAAAAGCATTTTGTTTCTAGCTTTTTTCATTCATTTTTTCTTTGAGTCTTTACACATCATCAGTTTCACCTTCATACCCCATGACATAAAAATTCCCATAAAAAAAACACTAATTTAAAATCTATTAATCTTTTTTTTTGTAAGGTTCATACACTAGTTCAGGACTAGGGCCTTGGATTAGGTTGGAGAGGAAACTCTCCAAGGCCACTCAAAACCAAACATTGGAGTCTTTGATAGGGAGTGTAGAAGTCCAGTTTCATGGAAGTTATCTGGGACCCCCCTCTAACACAGGGGATAAACACGAGGTCGCGTAAGGAAAGGTAGCAGAGATAACCCCTCCAAAGCCGGACCAAGCGTAGTGGAGAACACATATCGAGGGCTTGTTTTTGGATTCTGTCGTTTGCATTTTCCACGGGGCTTTGTGGGTCTCGAATCCGTTCGAGGTCCTCAGTTGTATTCTGGACCATTTACTCTCGATACCCTTGACAGGTTTCGGGCTTGATACCCTACTCATTGTGGTCTACCCGACTTTCGACTGTACCCGCCTGGTGACTTTTCGCGTCCTGGCAAACTAGTTGCCAATCTTTTTAGGGACATACACAGGTGACTGCGGGGGTATACCGTGGTACCTAGGACAGACATCGAGCCACGCTTTTCCGAGTATACCCAGAGGGTGCTTCCGTTTTCGATTTTCACTTGCACCGGTAAGTTGCTCTAGTGTTGTTTGTTGTAACTGTTCTTCCAACTAGTTTAGTGGTTGCTTGTCTTATCTCTTAGGGGCTTCTTTTTTTAGTGTGTGTTACTGTTTGAACATGTAGAATACCTTAGCATGTCTTGGATATTCTCACATAGTGGAGGATCCCGAGCTCCACCAGTCACGAAGGCTTTTGGGCCTGCCACCGGTTATACTGGAGCCACCCCCGCCACCATTGAGGCAGAAGATAGACCAACAAGGGTCTTTCGAAGCAACCGGGTTACAAACCATTGTGCCCGAAAAACTCCCAGAGGAATCAACCGCCAATCTTGGCTCAGTTGAAACCCCAACCACTGATACTTGGCCACCAGTTATTGTACCTATCCAATTTTACGAAAGCTTGTTAGTGCCTCACATAGCTATGGCAACAAATGTTGTTACTTCCTCTGGGAATTCTTCTATTCCCACCACAGTTGCTACCATAGGAGAAGCATCTCCTAACTTGTCGTCATCGGTCTGAGCCACCATGGTCTCGGCCGCAACTACGTTGCACAGTGGACCGATCCCATCTATCACGGTGGCCACACCTCCCTTCACACCTAGTGCAACAGGCCCTCCGTTTTCATACGGTATGCCTAGTTCAGGTACAAGTCCTGCACTCACTTACTCCACTTTACAGACTTTGGGTCTGGGGGCAGGGAGCTCTAACGCTCCTCTGCAAGGTCAACTTGGGGGCATTCCTATCCCTTTTAACGCTTTTCCTTACACTGGAGGTCACATCTCTCCTTCGTCCCCTTCGCTTGGTGGTCTACATCAGCAGTCCGCCGAGCCGCCTACACACACTAGTTCATTTGGTGCCGGGAGTTAAGGAACACCTGCGCAAACTATGCCGGTAGGTTCATCACCGTTTGTTTGGAATGGGACGTTTGGTAACAACACTTTTGCATCCACCACTTTCCCATCTGGGGGCACTCCCATTTTTGGACAGTCTACTCTGGCGCAGGGTACTATTCCTGCGTCGGGGACACATATAGCAGGACCTTGGAATTCAGGACAAGGCTCTGTTCCCTCCTTTGGAATTTCATTCTGGGGTAATTCTTTCCACAGTCAATGGAACCCTGGACAGACTTCTATGCCTCTCCCATCAGGACCGGCATGGGATAATCCTTCCCAAATTCCTTCAAACACGATGCATCTCCAACATCCTATGTCCTTTATGGGGAATCAGCCAATGATGTCTCCATAGATGCAAAATCCTTACGCTGGTCAGGGCCATGGTTTCTACCAGAATCCGGGCCAGGAGCCAAACTTTTCCTGGCAACCTAGTGCCAGTCAAACTCCAGGACCCTTTTTCCCAGGCTATCAGAAGCAACCCAAACTACCATTCCTGGCGACGTTACACTTGCCAGATTTGACAAGGTTGTTAAATGATCCTATTTGTCACGATCCACGTTGGCCTCCTATGCCAACGAAGTTTCCTTTGGACATTCCAAAGTTCAAGGCCAAGCCTAACGAAGATCCAGGTGATCACGTGACTACTTTCCATCTTTGGTGTTCATCTAACTCATTGAAAGATGACTCCGTACAATTGCGATTGTTTCAACGCACTCTTATTGGGAGTGTCGTGAAATGGTACATTGAGCTCGATCGCTCAAGATACTCTTCTTTTGGTGAACTGGCGATGGCCTTCCTTAACCATTTCCAGTTACCTATGAGATATGACGCTGGCACAGAGCTACTTGCCAATTTCGAACAGACAACAGTGGACCATATCTCTGATCATATCTGAGAGTGGAGACACCGAAAGAGTCTAATCAAAGTACCAGTCCCACCAACATTCCTTCTTGAGTGGTTCCTTAAGTCTTTAGTACCACAATTATCCAAATACGTCATGACTTCAGGAGTTTTCTCCGAAGAAGATGCCATCATGAGGGCTCAACAGTTTGAGCTCATCTATTCTCAGTTTGGTTTATTATACAACATCCTTCCGGATGCACCACGTTCGATACTGGATAAAACTAGACAGAGAGTTGGACCACATGATGATGGTATTGTTGGTTCATCACAAACCAAGCCCGCTGAACAATTGACAAATCAATTGCAACAGTTATCTATACAACACTCAGTGGCCAGCCAGACTACTACTTTGGTTTCTCCTCCTACCCAAACATCGAAAGTACACTCCGTGCAGATGACTAACCCAAAGGCCACCCAGCAGCCTGAAGGGAAGAAAAAACAACGGAAAAAGGGTAAGGGCGAGAAAAAACCCACTGATAATGCTGACGAGGGAACCACGGAAAAACGGAAGGCGAGGTATCCATGCAACTTGTGTGCGGAGGACCACCTGACCCATCTTTGTCCTCGACTTGCAGAGGCCCAAAAGTTTGTCACACAGCAACAGCAGGCAGTGTTGACTAATCCATTTCAACATGGGCAAAATCTAACTCAAGCCTCTACAAGCACGAAAGGGGGAAGTCAAGGACCCCCTCCATCTTCGAACAACCCCACGAATGTATATATGGTGAAAGGTGATGCTTTTCTATCAACTAGAGCACATGCCTATAGTCAACCAAACACTTCCGAGAAGGGAAAAGAAGTTGAACTCCCATCTCTTCCTCTAAAAATTTAGAAGACGTTGGGAGAAACACCGACATGCATTCCAAAGGGTGCATTTAAGAAAGCTTCTCACAACCCAAAGGCAAGGGCCGCCCAGAATTACTCTATGGTGGAGGATTTATCACAAACCCCTTGTGCGATGTCTGCTTTGGAAGTCCTCCAAAGTTGCCCTGCTCAGAGGAAAGCCTTGTTAACAGCTTTGGTCTCTACTGAGACTTGTAATCCAGGTACCATCATGTTAGATACAACCGACTTAAAACCTCGTCTGCCTTACCACGTATCATTTCATATGGTAGTGGCTCATCCCATGAAAATTTTTACACGGAATATCTTCTGCATGGTGGTCGACGAGGGTGCCTCGACATGCGTTATGTCGTTAGCATGTTGGAAGGCCATTGGCCAGCCCGCTTTGTCTCCATCACCTACTCTCCTCATTGCGTTCGACGGTCGTTCTTTCCGACCACATGGCATCATTCCTTCTTTCCCTGTGCAGTTAGGAGGGAAGACTGTGTGTGTCGAAGTAGAGGTAGTCGATGCTCCCCTCGACTATAATCTCTTTTTAGGACAGAGTTGGACTTATGCTATACAAGCTGTGGTTGCTACAGTTTTCCGAGTCTTTTTGTTTCCACATGAGGGTCAGATAGTGACCATTGATCAATTGTCCTTCTCTAGACCTGACCCAGCTTTGGGGGCATCCACGGTTCCCATGATTGATAATCCTCAACTAGGTGTCGTTAACGTAGGAGTTGGTTTTATGCCCGTCCTTGATGGGTACCTTCGATTACCCACCTCCTCATGACGATGTCAAGTTTATATCTAATCACCATAAGGTTGATATTTTTCAAGTTTCGTCGTTCCGCACGACTTACTTTTAGGATCCTTGGACTCGTCCTTCCCCATCAGCCTTGATGGATGAGACAGGGCACCCTGGCATGTCCATGCCCTTGTCAGCCACTGAAGTAGCATACTCTTTAGTGTAGAAAGCTTCAGCTAACCCTGGTCTGACTCCCGCACAAGATTTAGATCCACCTCTAGAGCCTATTTGGGCTTAGGGTTCTCTTGCTAACGTTGATTTGTTAGACTTAGTCTTGCCTTCTGACGAAGCAGTAATCGAAGCAATGACTAGTCCAGACAAACCTTGGGAAGATCTTCATCACAGATCATATTTCCTCCCAAAGTTAAGCCGAATCAAAGCAGGATAATTCACCGTGACTATGACTGGAGATAGGTCTTGTCATACTAATCCCTTAGCTACACACAAGATCTATGCTGAGGGTAATATGGCAACCGTTGATGAAACGATACCTATCAATATCTGCAGAACCCCTGGCATCATAGAAAATGTTTTCGTCGGAGCATACAGCTCCCCCGAGGAGATGCCAGGCATCAACCCACAAAGAGTCTATCATGAGCTAACTTTGTTGTTTTTCAAGCTCACTTTGAGATCCGAAAGCAACATCCGGCGAGACTGCATTTATGCTTTTCGATCTCGTCTGGATTAACTAAGAAAAGTAACCATTATGGAGTCTTCTTTAAGCCCTTTTCAGACTCCTTAAATATGAAAAGATTTCCGAGTGACCTTGTTTCTTCACACTCGTTAAATTGGTCCAGAAGAACGTTCCTTAAACGGGTCTCCTTTTAAGCCCTTTTCAGACCCTCTAAAAATGAAAAGATTGCCGAGCGATCTTGTGACCTTTCACGCTCATTAAACTGAAATTTGAAGTCACGTCTGTCCGATGGTAGTTTTTCTTCTTCTGTCCTCCAACTGCTTTGCGTTAATTCTCCTTAGGCTTGAGGAAAGGCTAAAGGGTTGGGACAATGGATTCGGCAAATGGGCAGAGTTTCTTCGCTATAATTTTCCTCTTTCAACTGGTACCCCTACCCCTTCTTTTATAGGCTAGAAGGAGCTAGGGTTTTGGACGAACCCTCGGCCATGCATGGCCGGGAGTTTCAGTTAACTGACCCATAGCTTTTTGTCCCATCGGCAACTTTCCTTTTTTTCGTGATTCTAAAGGTACACGTGGGCTGTAGTGGGCCTGCTAGCATGTACTTTTTGATACACGCGGGCTGTAGTGGGCCTGCTAGCATGTACTTTTAAAAATGGAGTTTTTAGAAGAGTTGTTCAGTAGTTTTTGGAAAAGAAGGGATATGAGTTGGCCTGATGCCAGGTAAGCATGTGTGGTGCAATTTAGGGTTATAACAACACTTCCCTGCGAGGTCGACCACGAATCCGATCACTTGAGTTGGTTTATTCTTACGAACTAGATTGCACGCGATCAGCTGACAGGAAAGGAGCATTGTGACACTCTGGATAGAGGCTACCTTGTAGCCTCACATTCCCTTCTCGACATCACCATAATTTTATTTAATTCTCTGCACTAATGATCGGACTGAGGTCTTTCCAGGGTAGAACTCCTCTGGGTCAGGGCCTTACATACTAAGCCCTGTGATCTGATTGATCAAGGTCAGATCTACAGTGATGCGTCAGTTCATCCATAGGTATTCGTTGTGATAGAATGACAGTAGTAACTTTACACATGCATTCACCTCCTGATGTTGTCTAAAGTGAGGAATCTTCATCACTTTGAGCAGGGTGGACTGCACGAGGTTCTGTGTCCATGACTACGTGATTATATTGGAATTCTTGCCTTTAGTCCTGGTTAGATACTTGTGTGGGGCGAGCATGCTGTAAGCCTTCCGTTCACCAAGGTTGAAGTCACTAAACTTCAATGTTGTGAGCTTATCTTGGTTGGAACGAACTGTGTGCACCCCTTTCGGAAGGTACGTAGTGATCAAAGTATACTTGAAGTCGCGAGGGACACTTTCATGGTTGGTGGTGCCACTGAGAGGTGGTAGGTAAGCCAACAAAATGTGCGGAATAATCTTGGCGTTCACAATGTCGTCTCTGTGCTTTAATCTTGTCTCTATCATAGTTCTAAAAGTTCCTGGCAGGATGATTTTAAGGATGGAAATTTATTTTAAAATGTAGAAACCTTGGCGAATCTTACTAATCCTTCATATGCCAACTATAAATGTTTGGCGATATTTTTGTAAAAATATTCAAATTTCCAAGGATTTTATATAGTTTTTATAAACTTTTGGCGATTTTTAAGGTAAAATAATTTTATCCTATAGAATTTGGGCGAATCATTTTTAAAATAGTGAATCTCGTTTTTGGAAAAACCATGGAAAATTAGCCCATGAGAGAAATTTAGCCCCTAAAATCATCCATGGAACTTCCTGCTCCATAAGAAGTTGAGGGAGAAGATTGGACTCCTCCTGTTGATGACTCTTGCACACCTGCAGACATCCTTATTTCTGACATGACTCTCTCAGTCATTACGTCAATCAAAACTTCTTCGACTAATTTCTCTGCGGCGCTGAACTCGTCCAGCATACAAGCTCAGGATCAATTAGATCGGGTGTGAACTAAATTCAAAGACTGCAATGGAGGGTATAGGAACAAGGCAATGATCACAGTGAAAAATAATCTCAGGCTATGGGCTCAAGTTCTTTGTTAGAAAAATGTATTCTCGGTGCATGGCATGACGGACTAAGTAAGAAAATTAGCAACAGTCTGCTTGCAACGGGTATGAGGCATCATTAACTCATGTTATGTCCATTATGGTGCAGTCTGACAGTCTAGTGGTGAACCATCAATTCTTTTTGACCCATTTGGAGCGACAGTCGAATGGTTATATCAGCTTCCAACAGCTATATTGATTTGCCTCGGTGAAGTGGCCTATGTCGCTGGTCTGATATATCGACGAAGTTCAATTTCTGTAAGTTTTTCGTTCTGCAAGGTTCCCTCTGGAATATTTTGTAGCCTATTGATCTTAGCTCTCTTTTTACTTAGCTTCCTAGCCTTCTTTCTAGTGAGCTTCATCTCAGTGATTCTCTTCCCATTCTGATTCTTATTTTCCTTGGACATAGGCACTTTATGCTGCTGAGATTCTCTCCTAAGACTCATGGGTAATAATTCTTTTATATTTGAGACATATACTGCAATCTTCTATGAGTCCTCTAGTTCTCTTACAACTTTGACATCTAGGCTCCGGGTGTCAAATAGCTTCGATTTGTTTTCCTGTTCTTCAATCAACTGCGCAATCCTTCTGGTCATGAAATTTGTTAACTCTTGTCACTGTTGTTCTAAAACCTTTTCTTCTTCCTTCTTTCTGGCTTGATCTCTATCAATCCAAGGTTTTCCAAGTAACATAGTAAATGGGGCGTTGTCCTCAATAAATTTGATAATCCCAAAATCTTCCTCTGTCGAAGTTCCATTAGCATTCATAGATATCTAAGTGAGCCTTCTACATAGGTTCACCAGTTTTCCTCTGAATAGCCCTACTCCTCTTAATGAAGGGATCATAGCAAGCCTTCCTATAGCTTCCCAAGTTCTCTCCGGCATAATGTTCACTGGTGTTTCTTCATCAAGAACAAATTCAATGTCGAAGTCCCCTATTCTTACTTCGATGCAGTCTTTTTCTTTAAATATCTCTGATAACCTAAAATGTCGGTGGTCGTTCAAGGTGTTTTTCATCTATAGTAATACCTTCTCGGATTCTTTCTAGGGTTTGGCTATTTCTGGAGCCGCCCTAGGGTTTTCTTCATTCAGATTCATTCTTTCAATCGTAGCAATCATTCTAGGGAAATCCAATACTTCATGGTCCAAATCTTTGAAACATATGCAACTAGATCTTCCACCAGGGCATTCCTTAGCAAGATGTCTCAGTCTTCTACAACTGTAACATTGGTTTAATCCTCTCTTCCTTTTAAATGATCTGAGCCTCTTCTGTACTGTGCACTAGAATCATGGTAACTAGCTTGAAAAAAATTCTTTCTAGGATCCTTCATCCATTTGTTAGTCCAAACATTCTTTCTATGCATAGGTATAACATATCTATCACTGTACTTATCAGATATTTTCATATTAGGATTTCTTTCATCTAGCAGATCCCTAGTTTTCAAGCTAGGACATAATCTATCAAAAATACATAGATCCATACTCTAGAAAAAAAAAAATCACTTATTTTACTTTTGTAGAGCACAAAGCTTCTAGATATAAAAACTTTTGACTATTCTTACCTTTATCAGAGTACAGAGCTTACAGATATTACCTCTTTTCTACATATTTGGCCTCTTTTCTTCAGAAACTTCCACTTTTACCTTTCTTAGAGAACAAAGCATTCAGATCTCACTTCTTTTCTTCAGATCTAGCCTTCTTTCTTTAACACAAAGCTTTTTAGATCAAGTGGAATACTGTGCACTAGGGCACAGATCCTTGCACAGAGATTCTGTAGTTTTAGGATGAATATTTTCACGAAGCTTCCTTTTCCTCAGTTCCCAACAATAGTAGTTTCAGGTGCTGACAACGGAACCATTTGTTGGCATAGGGGCAGACCCAAGGTTCAATGCTACAACAACGCACCAACAAAATCCTAACTACCGGCCCTTTCGGCAACACCTGCGAAGCAGATGAAGTCTCACCTAAGGTAGAGGCAGGGGTGGTTGCAAGACTCAGGTGTTTGTAGCCTTAGTTTGGACACAGATATGTGATTATATTTCTTACAGAACACTTAGCATCAATTATTCATCAATATTCAACCCTTATTATACTTCGCAGATAGCACAGAGCATCACAGCGTTTACTTAGATATAAGGTCTTTTATCACTTAGCAACAACAAAACATATCAGATCTTGTATATCAGCACTAGGCATCTTTGTACATGTCAGATATAGCATTCACACATATCTAAGAATCACCAAGCGTAAGTATATCTATCTAAATATATCAAATCACTTTGCAAAAGAAGGGACAACACATCAAGTCAAAGGACAAAACATAACACACAGATTTATGTGGTTCACCCCCTTCCCTGGGGCTACGTCCACCAAATCTTCTTCTTTATTAGTGTCTCCAATCTGTTACAGGCACAAAGCCACCAAAAATCCTTCCTCGCATAGGACAGAAGATCTCCACAGCTCACTAGATCCTTCTTCCTTGCGCTTAGAGAAAAAAGCCTTCTATAACTTCTACAACAACTTGCACTTAGCTCTGTAAACCTTCTACAATATTGCACATAGAACTTACATAGACTATTAGCACTTATCTTACATCGCATCGATACAATCCTCCTCTACTAGATGCCTAGATGTTTATTTATACATTACAAAAGTGGGCCTAAACGTGGGAAAACCCACGGGCAGATATCCCTTTCCCATTACATTGCCCCAAAACGCAAAATGGGACTCGAAAGTGGGCTGAGATCCCTTGATCTCTACATCATCTAGCGCTCCATCTTTGATAGGCTGTCAAAGTCCCAAAAACGGTCAAATATGACCAAGTAACTTCAAAACTTGGTCAAGGGCCAACAGGCCCCCAACACTCACCTGTGACTCGTCTCGAGTCACTCTGGTCTGATCAATTCTACTTTGAATGCCTCGAGCTTGTCTCAAGCTGCTTCGACCTGCTGCATTGCGACATCCTCTTTTTCAGTGAAATCCTAGATGAGTGCATCACTGAATTGTCCATCTAGGCGTTGTTCTGTTGTACTCACAACTTGTTCAAGTTCTACTCCTTGGTTTTCAAATTCGGTGAACAGTTGGCATGCCTTTTCTTGCACTGGTTGAAGTCATTGAGAGACTTCCATTACTTTACTCTGAAGCTTGTGTACCTACTGTTAGGCCGTGTGTTTATCTGGAAACCTCTTCATTCTCTCGACTGGTGACAAGGCCTTTAGCTGCGCTTGTAACGTGTTTACCTATTGCTTTGCGTGTTGGAGTTGTCACTCTAACGCCTGTAACTTTGGATTTTCCATGAGTTTTTCATAAATCTGAGCGCTTCTGGAGCTCAGCTACTTGTATTCCAAGGCTAAGGATTTTAATTGGTCAAATGCGTTGTAGGCAGTTGCCTCTCTTAGATCTCTTATTTCTTGAGGAGTCTCGGGCACAATGCGAATTTCCAGGTCTTTGATGCGCTGTTGAAGCTGCTGGATCACTCCTTATGTTTGTGCCACCTATTGTGGAACCTGTTCTTCTGTCTGGATTTTGATGACTGTCACAGAGTGAATTTCTCTATGAATCCATTCCTGTACTTCAAGTTTCTCTGGGATCAACTGTTCCTTGTCTTGTTGTACCGTTGCTTTCTCTTCCTCCCACTTTTCTTGAAGAGCTATTTTTTCTCGTTCTGCATTACTACGTTGTTCTATCAGATATTCCTGTGCCTACGCCAAAGCTTGGGTGGCTTGCGTTGTCTCTTCCTGAGCTCTTCAAAGGAAAGATTCAACTTTATCGGTGATCTGGTGTAATTGGGATGGCTCATCTCTTGTTTCTTTTGTTCCACTTGTCGAAGGTGCAATAGAAACTACGTGGCTGGATTGTAATGCCTGCTGCACCTCTTGAATTTCACCCTTGATTCGGCTAAATACCTCCTCCTACTTCACTTATTTCTTTTCTGCGATCTCTAGTGAAGCTTCATTCAACGTAGTGACTAAGAAGTCGAAGTCATCTAGGGTCAGGGTAGTCTTAAACATAGTGCTGGTGGCTTTAGATTTCTTCTGGGACGAAGGATTTGGTGGGGTAACCTTCCTTTTCTTGGATGGATCCTCCTCCTCTATAGGAGGAGTAACTTCACCTTTGTTTTGCTCGAATTTTGTACCACCTAGCTCTCCACCATCATCTCCCTGCTCAGGTGAGATCAATGTGGTCTTCGCCGATGTGCTATGGACATCATGTACTTCATCATCTTTCTTCATCTTGCTTGGTCTAGGTGTGCCCGGCATAGTTTCAGGACTATCCACATTGGACATCTCTGCAGTGTCCGCTGGAACAAGGAGGTCCTCCAACCATTCCTTGGTAATCTCATCCAAGTCATCTTCTATCAACTTGTAATATGACTAGAGCTATTGTTTATGATCATAAGCACGCGCTGTAATATAGGTGAAGTGGTGGTCCGCGCTTAATTTAATTAAGGGTCTAAACCTGTGAAGTGTGTTTGGGGTGATGCGCAGTGTAGACTGGATTGCGATCTTCAACTGGTTGTATTAGGCGTGGAAGATGACATTGGACTGCCACTGCTTGTTCATGTCGCTGGAATACCACAACATACAGAACTTTGCGGCCAGTGGTTCGAAGTGTTCGATATCCAGGAAAGTGGCGCCTTCTGGTAGCTCCCAGGCAATGAAAGCGATCAGTATGAGAAGCCAACTAAAGTGGAACTCATGCCCTTGGTCTTGCACTTCTATACAATCAATATCTAGTTGATTGATAAGGTACTGCGCCCAGTTCATATGTAGTCCCTCTGCGCACTTCCCTGCGAGGTCGACCATGAATCCAGTCACTTGAGTTGGTCTATTCTTATGAACTAGATTACCCGTGATCAATTGATAGGCAAGGTGCACTGTGACACTCTGGATAGAGGCTACCTTGCAGCCTCGTGTGCGCTTCTCAACATCGCCATAAGTTTCTTTAATTCTCTGCACTAATGCTCGGTCTGAGGTCTTTCTATGGTAGAACTCCTGTGGGTCATGGCCTTGCATACTAAGCCCTGTGATCCAATTGATCAAGGTCGGATATACAGTGATGCATCATTTCATCCATAGGTATTCACCGTGATATCATGACAGTAGTAACTTTACACATGCATTCACCTATTGATGTTGTCTGAAGTGCGTAATATTCATTACGTTGAGCATCATGGATTGCGTGAGCTTCTAGGTCCATGACTGCAGGATCATATTGGAATTCTTGCCTTTAGTCCTGGTTAGATACTTGTGCAGGGCGAGCATGTTGTAAGCCTTCTGATCACCAAGTTTGAAGTCACTAAAATTCAATGCTACAAGCTTATATTGGTTGGCATGAACTACATGCACCCCAAATTAATGATCCGACACATTAGTCATTTTCTACATAATTCTAGAATTGTCAACTTTTCCCCTTTTGCACTTTTTCCAGATAGATGTTTTTGCTAAAAATGTTATCTTTCAAATGTATAAATACTGGAAAATTTTCAATATTTTGTTTTCCAAATTATTGAGAAGAATAAAATCTGAAAAAGGATTTTTTTTTCTATTTTTGAAGTCTTGAGTCACTTTACCTCCATTCACAATTCCCAAAATCACTGAAATAAGTCTCCTAGAATAGTGAATTTTGGCCTATTTCTTCATCTCCACTCCAAAACCTTTAGAATTTGGCCAATTGATCCGCTATATTTCTTTGTGGCTGCTCATAATATAAACTATCAAAATTTCATCGTCAACAAACTCCTATTAGGTGAGTATCCTTCTCCTCTTCAAAAAACACTAATTGCAATTTTTTGAAATTATGGAGTAGAATAAAAAAACCACCCTCATTGGCACTTTCATAGTCCTCACCACTATAGAATTACATATGAAATTTCAACTATAATGTATTCTCATGTTATGGCCAAAACAAGAAACTGGCTCCAAACATTTAGTTATTTATTTATTTATTTATTATGTTGATGTGGCATGGCATGTGGTTGTACTAATGTGGCACTAGTGTCCACCTATAGCCTACATAGCACCCACTAGTTCTAACATGCCATTCTTTTCTTTCCACACCTTCCATGTCATGTTCCAATTGCATAAGAGTCGGTATACTTATGGACTATTGATCACTAAGTGGAGAAGATATCTCAATTGTTCACAGAAACATGTTCTCTCTCCTCCATACCTTTTTCCCATTTACTACAATGACATATGAGCTATTCAAAACTTTTTTTGATTACATATTGGTTGTTGAGGGAATTCTAGTCTCTCCCATCTATACCTTTTTCCATTCCCTGTGATGATATTTGGACCATTCATGGTTTTTCCTTATTAGATCTCGGTTATTTGCAACATTTCATTTTCTTCATTTTTCGAACATCCCCAAATTCCATGATGAGATATGAGCTATAAATACCCTCCTTCCAAACTGATATAGACCATTCATAGTAAATTTATTTCCATCACCTCCACAGTTTACAAACCATTTTGAGAATATCTCCACCATAGATTTATATCTAGTGATTCAATTTGGACCATTCATGGCTCCTCCAAAACTTCAAGTTCCATACAAATGCCATGACCAATATGTGTCAATTCAAGCTTCTGTCATTTCATAGAATTGGCATTGTTTACAAATTTTTGCAATTTTCCCATTTTACCATATAACAGTGAAGAAATACAATGAGCATAGCTCCCGTTATGACCATCAAAATTTCATAATCTTTTCCCACCCTTTTTACTAAATTTGGTAAAAACTTAGATCAAATGACGTTTTGGGTTATTTTTCATATTTTATAGAATACTTTAACCCACTTTTATATAGTTTTATCATTTTTAGTCATTAAAAGGCCTAATAGACCAAAGTTTTAGTACAATATGATGGTTTGAGTTGATATGTTGTAGGGAGGATGATTAGAATAGCATTTTTCGTTCCCACTAAGTTCGCTTTTTCTGACTTTGGAGGTAATGTTATAATTACTAACATATAGGGTAGGATCATTTCTACCTTGCATTTTTCATTTTCAATGACCAGTTATACATATGCCTTAGGGTCAACCCCACTTATTGGTGACACAAGTCTCTCCAACCATTTTTAAATATTGTTCAATTTGTGGTAGAGCCTATCATCATGGGCATCCTAGTTTAGAACATGCTTTTCCTTTTGGTGCCCATGATGAAGTTTTTCTTAGGCTCGAGAGTCTTGTTAGTTCGTACATGACATTGCATTGAAAACCTCATGTTCTTCTCAATATTTTTCTGGTTTTTTCCCCGTAGTGATCCCATACTTTCATGTCAAGTTGTAATTCTACATTTCATTTTACCACTCATGCTTTTGATCCTAATGTCAGATTCAACTTGTTGTTTCTTAAACCATTTATGCATTCTCATTAGTTGCTATAATTGCAAGTTTTTTCTTTAAAATTTGACACCTATAACCTAGGAATAAACATTCCCCCGAGTGTCCATATCCTAAACATGCTTCCTTTCATTGAGTATAGGTATGTTCCTTGCACTTGGAACTAGTTTTCTTTCCTGTGACACTCATCTCCTCCATGTTTTTTAGCATTCTTTTATTATTTTTCAGGATTTCCAATATGAAAAAGATAAAATAATAAAATAAAAAAAGAAGAGAATGAGAATGAGTCTTTTTTATCCTTATTGGCAGCAAGTGAGTCACCTCTAAATAAAGCACAAATATTTGCGTAAAGTCTCAACAATTTGGGTTAGTATGGCTTTAGGAAACTGAAATGGTTACACAGAGTTGTCACTCCTTTGACTGGTTATTATTGCAGTCACTATGGAGAGTCTTTCATTGCCTCCTGCATCATAGACTTATGTCAATTTCCATTTTCAGTCTATGTTGTCTTAGTCACATAATATGTCGTGTTTTTTTTAGAGGAAGTTTTAGCATGTGTTGGTCATTCTGCAGAATTCTAGGCTTTGCAAGTCAGACTTCCTATGTATCAAGTACACCTTAGAATCAAGAGTATATTTGTATTATAATCATGCTGGTATGGAGGGTTCTCATTGACTTCCTATTGGCAGGTTAATCCCTTATCAAATTGTACTTTGGGCCTATTTACATCATTGATAGGTGACCTTGTGCTCACCAGATGAAATTCCATCATTGGTCACTGACTGAGTGGTTTCCCTTGTGTTCTATGGAAAGAACATTATTCACACATTGGGATTCATGAAGTACCTTGGATTCCATTTGTCCCCATTGGTGGTTTCCTGGCCTTTTCCAATAGTCTTCATTATTGGTTGTTATTCAAAGGGTCTCTTTCGTCTGCTATTTATATCTGGTACAAATGAGTGATCCATATTTTATGAGTAGAATAAAATGAATACATATTATTAAAATATTCATAACACATAATAATAGAGATACAGTAAAACTAGTTTTCTATTTAATAATGAAATAAAATGAAACTGTAAAATGCAGCAGAAAACAAGCTTGCTAGAATGGTAGCGGTTTATCTCTGAGAAGAGATGTGACGAATGTGCTCATTCGCCAGAAGATTATTACAATGAGGATATGAAGGCATTTTTACAATAAACAGGAATGTCAAAAACCCTAGACATCCAAAAACCTAACCCTAGGATATGAAGCGCGAAAATTCATGTGGGCCTCATTTGGGTAAGTCAGTACATCAACTTCCCAGGGTGGTAACTTTTGCATACGATCTTCGTTTTAGGTGCACGATAGCCCGTTGGAAAGGTATCATAGAGGAGATTAATTTTGGGGGATAAATCATGCCTTCAGTTATCATTGAGAATCTATATCTTTAAAAATCTTCATTTAGGCCCTCAAAATGGCCCTGGAAATTAAAACTGCTAAAAATAGTAAATTGCCAAAATTGCCAGAAAATTGTTTTGAGCGAGTTGGAAAAGGTGGGTGGCCACCGATATACACTTGGATCAATCATCCCTCCTTAGGAATAAATTTTCTCCATTGCGTTGAGTTCCCCCATCAGATGAGGAAATTTTTGCTGAATTTGGCCCCGGGTGAGCCACTTTCCTTGGTGCAGGAGCTACCCTGCTTTGACGACTCGATAAAGATGGATCTTTTGTTGTTGAGTGCCCTTGATATGTGTGTCCAAAATCTGATCATTGGATGCCTGTTGCATGTAGT
Organism: Picea engelmannii; assembly: GCA_009831015.1. NCBI lineage: Eukaryota > Viridiplantae > Streptophyta > Pinopsida > Pinales > Pinaceae > Picea > Picea engelmannii. The sequence goes on from ML784171.1 coordinate 131,202, forward strand.
CAGGGTTGATCTCTGTTGGTGTCAACTTCTCTACTATCTCTGAGGTGTCCAATAATGGTGGGAAATATGGTCGAAGGAGAGCCACATTGAAGACTCGGTGTAGGCCAAAGAAAGGGGGGATGTTGAGCTCAAAAGAATTGTCACCCACAGCCTTGGTGATGGTGTAAGACCCATAATGGAGTGGGAAAAGCTTCTGATGGGGCCCTATAAGTATTTCTTTCTGCAAGTGTGACCAAACGTTGTCTCCCACCTGAAAATTATGTGGCACCCGATGTTGATCATGGCGTTGCTTATACTTGGCATTAGAATTCTGTAGAATATCCTAAAACTGTTGGTAGACGTGTTGGATCCGCTCAATGAACCAAGTAGCTTTGTCATCTTCTGGTGGAGTAGGGGATGATTTAGCCGAGGTGGTCACCAGGAGTAGTGCAATATCCATGGGGCCAAATGGTTGGAAACCCAACCCCACCTAAAAGGAGTTGTGGTCAGTTGAGATATGCAGGGCTCGATTGTAGCTATGTTGGACATAGGGAATACTCTCATCCCATGTGAAGGGGTGTTTTGAATTATACATGCGAAGGATATGTACGATCATCAGATTGATGACCTTAGTTTGGCCATTTGTCTGGGGGTGGAAGGCAATGGATTTGGTGAGCTTGGTATCTAGCAGTGACCAGAGGCTTGACCAGAATGTGCTAAGGAACCGACTGTCATGGTCTAAGATAATGGTTTGTGGGATCCAAAAATGTACCCATACTCGTTCAAAGAAGATCTTGGCAAGTTCTTCTACTTTGATTTTCTTCTTACAGGTGGCTAGAATTTCCATCCTGGAAAAGCGATCAACAACAACAAAAACACAGTCATTTCCCCTCTTGGTGGACGGGAGGCACTACATTTAGTCCATTGATATGGATTCCCACGGCTTGTCAGGAGTAGGAAGAGGGGTGTACAGACCTTGTTTCTTAGTGGTCGATTTGGAAATAGCACAAGCGGTGCAGGACCTGATATACTTGCCAACATCCTGTCGAAGTTTCGGCCAGTAGAAATGTTTCTGCAGCATTTCCACTGTCTTTTCGATGCCAAAGTGTCCTACCACCCAACTATAGTGAGATTCCCAAATCATCTTCTCACGCTCGCTTTATGGAACACAAAGATGGCCCAGACGACACAACAAACCATCTTGAAGATGGAAATTAGCGACCACTGAGTTCGCGCCCAACATTTGGTAGGTGGTGGAGAAGTCAGGGTCTGTCTCGTAGAGGTGGTACCATCTGGAGGTCTCATGGACACAAGAGTCTAGAACCATGGTGAGTGTCGTAACTAGAGGTCGGATAAGGCAATCAACAACTCAGTTGGTACTTCTTATTTTATAGTGTGGATGAATGTCTCCTTTCCAAGAATGTAATGTATCCACTAGAGGCAGGCTTGCACAATGGAGTACATTTATTTGTCGTATGTATGGTACTTACAAAAAACATCTAATAGTGTCTCACTGTGATATGCCATGAGGTGGCCGTGTTGAGTTAGAACAACCCCCACAACATAGTATGAAGCATCTATCTCGATCTCAAAGGGATGTTGAAGGTCCAATAATCAAAGTACTGGGGATGAGCACAAACGATTCTTCAAGTCATCGAAGGCTTGTTGTTGGGACAGACCCCACACAAATTTTTCCTTACCGGCACCCCTAGTTACTTGGCTAAGGGCCCATGCGATATGAGAGAATCCCAACACGAACCTGTGATAGAAATTGGTGAAGCCCAAGAAAATACGAAGCTCAGTGAGGGTGGTTGGTGCTGGCCAATCACGGATGACCTGGATCTTGGCAGGATCCACATGCACACCATGTTGATCAATGATGTATCCTAATTAATTGACCATGTCCATGCCGAAGGAGAATTTTTCCAAGTTTGCATATAGTTTGTGTTGTTGCAGGGTGTGCAGAACCTACTGGATATGCTGCAAGTATTCCACCCAAGTCTTGTTGTATATGAGGATGTCATCCAGATACACCACTACAAATTTTTTGGTGAAATTTCATAGGATATCATCCATCATCCTCATAAAATTTGATGGAGCGTTTTTCAAACCAAAGGGCATGACCATCCATGCAAAAAGACCTTCTTTTGACTTGAAGGCGGTCTTCCATACATCTGTCTGTTATATTGGGACCTGGTGGTAACTAGACTTCAGATCAATCTTACTGAAGTATTTGGCCCCCATGAGCTGATCAAGGAGGTCGTCAATTCGGGGAATCGAGTACCGGTTTCAGACTGTGATTTTATTTAGGGCCTGATAATCAATGTAGAGTCGCCAAGTCCCATATTTATTCTGCACCAACACGATTGGGTTCCCACAAGGCGATGAGATGGGCCGTATGTGCCCCTTGTGGAGAATTTCTTGGATTTTCCTCTTGATCTCCTCTTTTTCTAATAGAGAGCGGAGGTAGACTGGCCCATAGGGTAGCGGTGCGCCTGGGGTCAGATCAATGGGATGCTTGACCTAGCAGTGCAGAGGTACCTCGATAGGAGAGGAGAAGATATCTGAGTATTCTTCCACAACCTTATCCACTTTCTTCTGTTGTGTGGAGATATCAGTCATGGAGGCCCTCAATGTGGCTGGGACCTTTTGCTCACTCTGAGAGAGAATCACGAAGAAGAAAAATTTCCCGATCTAAGAGATAAAATTCCTACATTTATTGGCAGGGATCAAGGAAATAACACTAGGAGGGACTGCCTTGAGTATCCTGTAGAATTTCCTGTTCAAAGTAATAATAACACTACGATGCCTAGACTCATATACAACATGAGGTTTCCATAAATAAGTTTGGCCCAAAATAACATTACAAACTTCGAGAGGAGAAACATCACACAATACCTCATCTTTGAAGGGATTGATGTTGTACGAAATTCGACACTGTTGGCTGACGCAGAGATCGCTTCCTTGGTGGAGCCATCCAATGGTGTAGGGTTATGGGTACAGCATTGTCGGTAGGGCCATATGCTTGAAGACCTATGCTAAGATGAGGTTCTTCTATCTACCGCTATCAACGATGAAGTGAAACGAGGTTCCTTTTACCCACATCTGTGAATGGAAGAGGCGCTCGCCTTCTTCTGGCTCATCTAGTTCACCAGGCTGGAGCTTGGTGGTAGCAACGGTGGCACTAGGTTTCACGTCAATGATATGTCTTGCCCTTTCTAGTTCTAACTAAGAGTCAGAACCCACATCTGATTTAGAGGCTTTCACTTTGGCCACCAGCGATTGCTTTGAGCGGCAGTCGACAATGTTATTCCAAGGGCTCTTATGGAAGTCGCACCACTTCTCGGTATCTTTCTTTGTCTTTCCGGTGTCCTTCTTTGCTTGCGGATTGGAATGGTTGTCCTAATATTTTCCATATTTGCTATGTCCTTTGTTTTGTGGGTTGGGGCTGCCCCTTCCTGGGCTTTGCTGTGAGGGGTTCCCAGGCCCAAATTTCCACGTCTTTTGTTTGAGCTTCTGCTCGATTTTGACAGCATATCGGTAGGTCGTGCCCAAGGACGAGATGTAAAAAATTTCCATTTTGGTCTAGATGTATATATGTATATAACCACGATACTTGAGTACCATATGTCGCTCTGAATCGTTGATACCCAGCTTGGTGCGCAATGTATGGAAGATATTTGTGAACTTTGGCACTGCTTGGTCTCTTTCTTGCCGCAGTGTGGTCCATTTGGTATACAAGTCGTCATAACTTTTGACAGGGTAGTATTTTTCCTTAATAGCATCCCTTAAGGATTCCCAGGTGGCTGCAACTATAAATAATGAGGGTTCCTCTATTTCCTTTTTCTCACAGAAATTTTCCCACCAATCTTTGACATGGGGAACGACTTTGAGGAGTGCAAAAGTAATCTTTTCTCTATTAAAAAAGTTATGGAAAAAAAAATACCCTTATAGTAGATTCAACCACTTGTCTACAACATATGTGTCTATCTCACCTTCAAATATAGGAATATTGAAGTTGATTTTTACCTTGAAGGGGGCGGCTCCTCCGCTCGAGGAAGATGCGTCACCTGTTGGCAGCCATCGAAGGATTTGCGTGAAACTATCCATCATCTCGTTCCTCTGTTGCATGAGGGATTCCTCAAGAAAAATTTTGAAAGGATCTCCTATCTCGTCATATTTATTTTCGCCTACCATGAGAGGTCGCTTGGACGTGTGAGAGCTTTTTTCCTCAAGAGAAACAAGCTCAAGACCCAATTATTTGTACCCTGACCTCGTTGGGGACATGCATTAAGACGACAAGGAGAAGACCACTCTGATACCACTGATCCAGATTTTATGAGAAGAAATAAATGAACACAGATGATTAAAATATGTTTAACACATAATAAAAGAGATACAGTAAAACTGGTTTTCTATTCAATAACGAAATAAGATGAAACTGTAAAATGCAGTGGAAAACAAGCTTGCTTGAATTATGGCGGCTTATGTCTGAGAAGAGATGTGACGATTGTGCTCATTCACCAGAAGATGATTACAATGAGGCTCTGAAGGAATTTTTACAATAAACAGGAATGTAAAAAACCTTAGACATCCAAAAACCTAACCCTAGGAGATGAAGCGTGAAAAGTCATGTGGGCCTCGTTTGGGTAAGCCGGTACATCAACTTCTCAGGGTCATAACTTTTGCATACGATCTTAGTTTTAGGCGCACGATAGCCCGTTGGAAAGGTATATTCGAGGATATTCATTTTGAGGGATCAATCATGCCTTCAGATATCATTGAAAATATTGATCCTGAAAAACCTTCATTTAGGCCCTCAAAATGGCCCCGGAAGTTAAAACTGCGAAAAATAGTAAATTGCCAAAATTGCCAGAAAATATTTTTGAGCGAGTTAGAAAAGGTGGGTGGCCACCAATATCCACCTATATAAATGAGAGATGTACCTAGTGGTTTTATTTTCACTCATTTTTGTGAGTCCTTCCAAACATTTGGCCTTCTACTACTTCTCATATTGGATGATGGGGGATGCCTTAATGCCCTCCTTCCAACGTATATCTTCCTATTGAATACAACACATCTTGCTCTAGGATAGGGATATAGATTAATTATTAGTACCTTGGGGCATGCAGTAATCAGTGGTATGTTCCCTCACTATTGATAGTAGGAATACATCGATGTCCCTTGATTTATAGATTCTACCAGGTGTTCAGCATTAGATCCTCTATTCACACTTGTTAGAATTTTTGGAAAGTTAGTTGTCATTGATGTCAACTCTAGATGAAATACAAAAGCATTGATTTAAAATCTATATGAACTCTATAAGCATTGATGTCAACCCTATTCAACCGTAGAAGAAGCCCTGGAAATATGGATAAGTGGTTGTGAAGCCCCAGAGGTATGTTCATGAAGGTCAAAGTTGTTTGAGGAATAAGAGCATGAAGGAAAATGTAAATGCATGTAACACAATCATAGATGGATATTCCTTGTCATGTCATTTCCAACGGTAGGTGGTATGTCACATGGTTCCTCACGGTTGAGGAGTTTGTTGATTAATTGGGTTGGTTTTCATTGATGTCAACCCTTGAAGCAAGTCTAGTAGCAAATTTAGGTATCCCCAATAGTATGGTTAAGGGACTAATGTTTGTTTGAGCTATAAAGGCATGGAGATCAATGTATTTGTAGGTAATACTATTTTATATGGATATTACATGTCATGCCATTTACGGTGATATGTGTAACGTCACATAACTCCTCACGGTTAGAGAGTTATGGCCTTATGAAGTTGGATAACCCTCATGAGTTATCTAGAAGCCCCTAGAAGGTCAAAGAAGCCAATTTATTCTAGAAGCTCCTAGAAGAAGTTTACTAGTCAAAGTGGTTGTAACTAGGAGTTAATCATGAGTTAAGTTGTTGGAAAAAGAAAATAATTAGAAATAAATTAGTTCCAACTAGAAGTGGTGAGTTTACTATTTGTGGATAAAGTGGTTGTAAGTGGACAAAGTTATTAGAAGTGGGTTAGCCCTAAAATAAGGAAGTTGAGTAAAGTTGGTTAGAAGGTAACCCCTTGAGGAAGCTACTTGGAGAGTATAAATAAGAGAGCAAGGGTCTCCTATTAGCACCTATTGAGCACATTGAATGTCTTTATTTTGTGAATTTTTATGGACAGGTATCATTCAAAAATATTTATCAGCAAGTCTGAAGCAACGACAAAGTTGCAGTTATGAAGGGTCGAGACTGTGGGTATTGAACTAGGGTCCATAGTGGGAAAAAGCGTGGATACACATGGGTAAATTGAATAAAAAGTGTGGATCTTTTGCCAAAGATGAAAAAGAAGATCTAATCTATCATCAGTGACAAATTGTAGGGATGAGAAGTGACTACAGGAAGGTGTGAAAATGATCTGGTAGAGCAGAACCTTCTACAAAAATTAAAAGGTATCTTATATTCTTGTTGTAGTTGGTTATTGGTAATGACCTAGGGTTTGGTCATGGAAGATAAATCATGTACCCTTGAGGGTTTGTAGGATGGTTGGTACTTGTTGCATGAGGCAGATCTACAGTGGTATATTTCTAGTGTATTGGCTTGATATGGTTGGGACACTCCACAATATAGTTTTTTATATTACATATTGTGATTTTGGAGGATATTTTAGGAATCCTAGTTGAAGAGTGCTAGTGAAGATATTGGTACAGTTTGAGGTTGCATTACAATTAGGGTTTACTATATGATGGATGTAATGGTTTCCTACATATAATGAATGGTTCATGTTTTATGTATGGAACTTGGTTAGTGAGGTATTATTGATTTCAGTTCATCGTATATACTTTTGGCATAGGATATGTGACATATATGATCATATCTGAGACTACAGTGATGAGTTCCAGTATCAGGTTCAATAGTGACAATTGACAAAGGAAAAAATAGTGAAGTTGAGAGAGTTACTAGTAATCTGTGATTTGTTGTGAAGAAGGTCATGAACATCTATGATTTGCAGTTAAGAGAAGCATGGATACCCGTGTGTTGCAATATAGATAGGTCTCGGATATATAAGAAGGTTTTGAAGAAGTTTGGTATAGGTTGGTTACATGTTGTTGGAATAGATTGGTATAGGTTTACAGTGGTATATTTCATAGTGACAGTGTGGCAATGGTTTCATCAGTTATTTGACACTTATATTTTAGGGTGGTTGGACAGAGAAAGGATAGGTGGTTGTAGCCACCTTTCAGTTGTAGTCAGATAACATAGGGGGTTGTAGACACCTTCTGGTTGTAGCCAGAGAATTGGGGAGTTAGAGATTCCCTCACGTTGTAGCCTGAAAATATAGGGGGTTAGAGCCTCCTTCCAGTTGCAGCTGGAGAACAAAGGAAGTTGGTGCTTCCAATGAATATAATTCTTAAATAAATATAACAAAAAGTATTCTGTGTTTTTTTCTGCATTGGGTTTCCACGCAAAAATATTGGTGTACTGTGTATGTGTATGATTTTTCATTGTTCATGGTTTATTTATTCAGCACTTGTTGAATGATAATGGTAAATTGATCATAAATATAAACATCACTTATATAGTGGTTAAAAATGATTAAAAATCTCTATTATTGATTCACACCCCCCCGTCCCCTCTCAGTAATCCAACAATTGGAATCAGAGCAAGGTTCCTTCAAGAATCAGTTTAAAGACTAAAAGGTAGATCATGAAGAGAAACAATATGTATAAAAATGGAATACCACAATTTGATGGAAAAAAATATGCATTCTGGAGAAGAAGGATGAAAACATATGTACAAGCATAGGGATTTGAGGTTTGGAAATCAGTAGTAGATGGATATAAATAACCCTTGTTCCTCGAATAAATGAAAATGGAAGGAAACTCAATCTAAATAATTCAAAAGCCAAAAATGCTATCCTGAATGGTCTGGTTGATTCAGTATATGTCAAATTTATGCATTGCAACTCCACAAAGGAGATTTCAAACAAACTTTAGAATGTTTATGAAGGAGACACAAAAATCAAGGAAGCAAAGCTTCAAAATTACAAAGGTCAATTTGAACAGCTGAAGATGAAGGAAGATGAAAATATCATAACTTACTTTTTACGAGTTGATGAAATAGTGAATGCAATTAGAGGATTGGGAGAAGAAGTTGATGAATCTATAATTGTTCAAAAAGTACTAAGATCTCTCCCAATGAGATTTGATACTAATATCTCAACACTAGAAGAAAGAACATATCTGGTTTCAATAAGCATGGATGAACTACATGGAATATTCACAACCTATGAAATGAGAACAAAATAGGAGAATCCAATTACAAAAGAATAATAATTCAAAGAGTCCAAGAAGTCAAAGAAAAAGGAAAAGTCACATAGTAGCAATAGTGACATCTTAGAAGACGATGAAGAAGTAGCCAACTTTGCTAGAAGAGTAAAAAAGTGAACCAACAAATATAGAGGTAACCTTCCATTGATTTGTTTTAATTGTGATGGTATTGGTCATTTCACTAAAAATGTGCCCATAAGAAAAATAAATTGAATAAACAAAATGATTCAAATAGAAAACAAATATACAAAGGCAAAAGAACCAAAAATATTTTTTTCAAGAAACGCTTTTGCTCCAAAGAAGACAGCACCTCATCAGGTGAAGATGAAGTCAGTGAAAGTGATACATAAAGGGTTCTATTTATGGAAGTAGAAGATTCCGATGAAGAAGGCACCAAAGAAGAAAATGAAGAGGCAGAAGTTGACTATAGAGAGGAACTGTTGAGTTCCATAGAAGTTATAAAAAAGGAAAAGAAGAAAAATAAGTCACTACAGACAGAACTAAAAAGAAAAGAGGAAGCTCAAAATTCCAACTTCGAAGAACTAGAGAAGATGATCACTAAATCAAAAATCCAAGTTGAAGAAGCACTCAAAGAACGGTTGGAAGAAAAAGACAGGATCATTGGAGGTTTGGAAGCAAAGATTGTCACATTGAGAAAAGACCTTCAAAATAAAAACATGCAGGATAGCTCTAAAGTTTTGGATGACATTATTAACAGTCAAATGCCACATCATGACAAGTCTAGACTAGGATACAATCAGACAGAAAAGGGATCAAGATCCAAAAAAACAAATCAAGAAACACAACCAAGAAGCTATGCAGAGACAATCAAAGGAGACAATACGTTTTACAAGGAATATCATAGAGACACTCCTCCATCCAGAAGATTCAGATTTCAGAATAAGTGACAGTCAGAAACAAGAAGGCCTCAATAAGAAGAAAGGTTCATAAGAGTAAATCATTTTATAAGACCTACAGCTCCCAGGTATCAAACTATTATTCTTGTTTTATGTTATTCATGTAACAATTTTGGACATAAAGTTGTGAATTGCAGAGAAAATAACAGGAACAGAGACAACCATGAAATTTATGCATGAAATGATTATTCAAGAAGGCCTAGTGAAACACAGAACAAAAGATACAACAGGTTTGAATATTTGAGTACTGAGATGGAATGCTACAAGTGCAACAACTTTATACACATGGCCAAAGATTGTATAATGAAAGTTTCTCCAAGAGAATCAAAACAGAATAACAATAGTCACAGACAGGAACCTCAAAGAATATGGATAAGGAAGCATAATCAGTTCAACAATGAAGAATGCACACTTTATCTACAATCCAAACACAAGAAATGTGGTTGGTATGTTGACAGTGGCTACTCAAAGCACATGACATGTGATAAGGACAGGTTTCTAACCTTGAGAAAGGAAAGATATGGACTAGTCTCCTTTGGAAACGATGACTCAACTAGAATCATTGGAAGAGGCATAGTCATAATTGGAAATAAGGATACAAAGGTAGAGAATGTTCTACTAGTGGAATATATGAAACACAATATTATGATTGTAAGTCAAATGTGTGACCAAGGCCACAAACTTGTGTTTGATTCATAGAATTGTGAGATAAGAAAAGAAAGTTCAGGTCGAATAGTTGAAACAGTTGTAATAAATTCAAGCAACATATATGTATTAAGTGAAATTGGAAATGAAAAATGTTGTCTAGGGAAGGAAGATGAACTTTTTCTATGGTACAGAATAATGGGTCACATAAAATTTGATAACCTTTTCAAAGTCAACAAAAAGGAAGCAGTCAGAGAAATTCCCCAGATCACAAAACCAACCAACACTTTATGCAAGTATTTTCAACAAGGTAACCAAACCAATACTAGCTTCAAGTCAAAGGATTACTCCACAACAAAGCCACTGAAAATTGTGCATATTGATCTAGTTGGAACAACTAGAAAAAAAGGATTGAAAGGTGAGAAACATTTTATGTTGTTGGTTGATGATTATACAAGGATGAGTACAATTGTTTTTCTTAGGAAGAAGCTAGAAGCATTAGAGAACTTCAAGATATTCAAGGAAATGGTTGAAAATGAAATAGATTCAAAAATAAAATGTTTGAGATGACAATGGAGGAGATTTTAATTCAAAGTAATTTATGGATTTCTATGGCAAGCATGGGATAAAAAGGCATTTCTCCATTTCTAGGACACCACAATATAATGGAGTCGTCGAAAGGAAGAACAAGACAGTACAGAAAACGGCTCGAACTATGTTAATGGATTCCAAGTTGAAAGACATATTTTGGGCACATGTAGTGCATACATCAATTCATATTCAAAACTAAGTAATGCTCAGAAACAACAGTGATAAAACTACCTACAAGCTATGGAAAGGAAGACCAACGAATGTGAAGCACTTCAAGTGTTTTGGAAGAAAATTCTACATCAAAAGAGAAGATGGCAGAATGGGAAAGTTTGATTCTCGTGTGGACAAAGGAATACTTGTTCGGTACTCAAGAAAAATGAAAGAATACAAATGTTTCAATATAAGGCTCAAAAAAGTTGTGGAAAGCATCAATGTGACATTTTATGAGACAAGTGGACAAAAATTAAAGGAAGCAAAAAATGAGTCAATGGAACAGGTTCACGAAGAAGAAGCAAAGGAATAATAAGTATCAAAAGGGGAAGCTTAAGAAGAACAGTTAGAAGAAGAAGAGAAAGAACAAAAATATCTTCAAGTACCTCCAAAGACACCTAGAAAACAAATACAGAAGAATCATCCATTATATCATATTATCAAGAACAAAGAAGCAGGAGTTGATACTAGAAGAAGAATTCATTCACCAGAACAACTGCACCTAACACTCTTATCTTTGATTGAGCCAAGTAGCTTTGAAGAATCCAACAAGGATGAATTACGGATAAAATACATGGATGAAGAGTTGGATTAGATAGAGAAGAATGGAACTTGGTAATTGGTTCCATGGTACAAGAATGTGATCGAAACAATGTGGGTCTTCATAAAAAAATTGAATGAATATGGACAAGTTACCAGGAACAAATCTATATTGGTATGTAAAGGATACGCTCAGGTTGAAGGTATCGACTTTGAAGAAACATTTTCCCCAGTTTCCAGAATGGAAGAAATCAGATTGATCATAGCTTATGCATTTTCCAAGAATATTACAGTGTATCAGATAGACATGAAATCATCCTTCCTGAATGGGGATCTAGAAGAGGAAGTATACATTGAGCAACCAGAAGGATTTCAGTTGTCAGAAAATGAAAATTATGTTTGTAGGTTGAAGAAGGCCTTGTATGGTCTCAAATGGGCTCTCAGAGCATGGTATTCCAAATTGGACAGATATTTGTAGCAGCAAGGGTCCAGGAAAGGAAATGCAGACAACAACCTCTACATCAAGGTAAATCAAGATAGTATTTTGTTAATTGAATCTTATGTTGATGATATTATCTTTGGAAGTGATGGTGAAAGGATGAGCCAAAAATTTGCAAAGGATATGCAGAATGAATTTGAAATGTCATTACTTGGAGAATTATCCTTCTTTTTGGGTCTTCGGATATGTCAAAGCAACCAAGGAATTTTTATTTCTCAAACCAAGTATATCATAGAAATGATAAAGAGGTTCGGAATGGAAGATTGCAAATGTGTAAATACTCTTATGCATACCAGTTGTAAGTTAAGTAAAGATGATGATTCAAAGTCTACCGATCAGGGGAAATATAGGTCAATGATTGACATCCTACTTTATGTGACAACATCAAGACCAGATGTAATGCAAACAGTTGGACATGTGGCACGATTTCAAGCAACACCAAAGGAATCACATGTTCTAGAAGTAAAGAGGATATTCATATATCTCAAGGGTACAAAATAATTTGGATTATGGTATCCAAAAGGAAAGGATCTATCACTTATTTCCTGTTGAAATAATGTAACTGCGAAGAGCATTCTTATTATTATTGTTATTTTATTATTAGGATTAATCCCCATTGTGGATTAATCATGTCGGTAATTGTATAAGGACCAAATCCCCTTTTGCGGATTGGTCATCGGTCAATTATAAAGGGCAGAATAAGAAGTCAGCCCCAAAAGTTATTATTGAAGACCCAGAATTAATTAAAGGTGGGTTTACCCACCCAAAGTGAGAGAACGACCCTATTAGTGAAACCCTTTCACACGTGTCAATCTTGTATAAATAGGAGGCTAGCGCATCACTTCTAAAACAACTCACTTGCTCATTATCTTATGAGGCAAGCTGCAATTACCAGTTAGAGAGAGGAGAAAAAGAGTGGTGCATCTTTTGGGGAGGACTATCTGTATTGGTTTGAGTTATCTCTTGAACATTGTATAATCTATTTATGATAAGGAAGTTTTTGTTGGGTTTTCTTCCCCTAGAGGGTTTCCCGGGATAAATGTTGTGTCTCTTGTGAATGTGTATTTCTTAGTGATCTTTTTCTTATCTATTGAAATGAAAATAACTATAATAATGGAATAAACATTTACATGGTGTCAGAGCCAACCTGAATAAAGAACAATTTGCAAGAGGAAAAACATCACTGTTGCAGCACCTGCAAATTAGTGTTTTGCAAAAGTAACTCTTTTCAGCTCCCTAAACATCTAGAAAGTTGCACCCTCCCCCTAGGATCAATTTGGCACCTAGAGCACACCTTTTCAGTGGCTGGATCTCCCGGAAAGTGAAACCCTAGTTTCACAAAAGTACCAGAAGTACCAGAAAACCAGTACTAGAAGTACCAGAGTACCAGAAGTACCAGAAGCACCAGTCCAAAAATCCACAGATCAGATTTGACGAGGTAAAAATTGGATTTTCTCAAATCCAAGGACACCAGGCTACTCGCCTCAGCCAAGTGCACCTCCTGGTAAGGTCAAAATTTGATTTTAAGAATTTTCAATTTTTGGTTATTTTCGTTTCCTCAAGTACAAGATGTCTACAAGCACAAAGCTTGTTGAGAAACTAGAAGGCATAGACAACTTCTGTGCCTAGAAGTATAGGATTGGTCTGATCCTTGCAGAGAATGACCTAGCAAGATTTATCAAAGAAGAAGTGGAGGAACCTGAAGATGCCATAGAGAAAGCGAAGCATCAGAAGGACTCAATCAGGGCTCAAAGAATCATTGTAGATTCAATCAAAGACCACCTAATCCCGTATGTATCGTCCAAGAAAACTCTGAAGGAGATGTTTGATGCTCTAAGCAAACTATATGAAGGAAAGAACATCAATCAAAAGATGAATCTAAGAACTCAATTGAAGAATACCAAGATGCATAAAGGAGAAATGATTCAAGAATATTTCTCCCGAATCTCAGAAATAAAAGAACAGTTGAAAGCAATTGGAGACACCATCGACGAAGACAAATTTGTAATAACAGCCCTAAATGGCCTTGCAAGACCTCGGGATGCTTTCATCTAGTCAGTATGTGGCAGAAAGGAGAAACTACAGTTTGAGAGCCTATGGGAAGAATGCACCCAAGAAGAGACAAGGGTAGCCAACCGTGAAGCACTACTAGCAAGGGACAATGATCAAACCCTAGCTACTCATACAAAAGGAGGAAGGAAGAAACCCTACTTCAAAAGGGAATCTCATAGAGAACCGCAACCATCAAACAAATTCAACAACCAAGAATCTCATTCAAGAAATTTTCAGAAGAAAGGACAACGCAAGGGACGAGATCTCTCATCTATACAATGCTATTATTGTGATAAGATGGGACACAAGGCGAATAATTGTCCATTCAAAAGAGAAGAGTACAAGAGGAAGCACAAAAGGAAACATGCTCACATTGCCGAAGATGAAGAATCACCTATGAATATGATTAAGGACCATGTCTTGATCTCATCTCTCTCAGGATCTGTATCACCTGGAGAGGACACATGGCTCATTGATAGCGGTGCATCAAAACATATGACAGGTAAGAAAAATACTCTCTCTTGTATTTCAGAAAAGAAGTTTTCTCATAAAGTAACTCTTGGAGATGATT
>ML784171.1:148589-160333 GCA_009831015.1 Picea engelmannii
CGACATGGTACAGAGAGGAGCCTTGAAGCTCCAGTACATTAGCACGGATGAACAGGTTGCTGACGTGTTGACTAAGCCTCTATCTCGTGTAAAGTTTGAACACTTTCGAGATAAGCTTGGTATAGTCCAAAAGGACCCTCCCTAAAAGGAGGAGTATATATATTCCTTGTTTTTGACCTCATTGTTAGATGTAAAGCAAGATCAGTCATGCTTCTGACCTCGTTGTTAGACGTAAAGCATGACACTGTGTGATCCTTTCTTCTGACCTCGCTATTAGACGTAAATCAAGATGAGTCATGCTTCTGACCTCGATGTTAGACATGAAGCATGACACTGTGTGATCCTTGCTTCTGACCTTGCTGTTAGACGTAAAGAAACATGAGTCATGCTTCTGACCTTGTTGTTAGACATAAAGCATGACGTTGTGTGATCCTTGCTTCTGACCTCGCTATTAGACATAAAGCAAGATGAGTCATGCTTCTGACCTCGTTGTTAGATGTAAAGCATGACATCGTTGATTCCTTGCTTCTAACCTAGTTGTTAGATGTAAATAAATATGATCCCTCACTTCTGACCTCGTTGTTAGACGTAAAGAAAGATGAGTCATGCTTCTGACCTCGCTGTTAGACGTAAAGCATGACGTTGTGATTCCTCGCTTCTGACCTAGTTGTTATATGTAAAGCGAGATGATGATATTCCTTGCTTCTGACCTAGTTGTTAGACGTAAAGCAAGATGTGACTGACACTGAGCTACCAGCTTAACAGCTGTGACATTGAGCCAGTGTAGTACTTCTAGCCTAGTGTTGTGATGAGGTATCATTTTTATTGATACATATTTGATGCAGATGATGATAGCATTCTTTCGAGAATGATGATGTTACCGATGAAGAAAACTTCCAATGACTCGTAAATATGCTAGCCAATGTTTCAATATGATATTGACGATATTATCCTCCTGATGCCACTGATGATGAAGACCTCTCTCGCCTGACGCTGATGAAGAATACCCTTCCTGTTAAGGGGGAGTGTTGAAATAATGTAACTGTGAAGAGCATTCTTATTATTATTGTTATTTTATTATTAGGATTAATCCCCATTGTGGATTAATCATGTCGGTAATTGTATAAGGACCAAATCTTGTTTTGCGTATTGGTCATCGGACAATTATAAAGGGAAGAATAAGAAGTCAGCCCCAGCAGTTGTTATTGAAGACCCAGAATTAATTAAAGGTGGGTTTACCCACCCAGAGTGAGAGGTCGGCCCTGCCAGTGAAACCCTTTCACACGTGCCAGTCTTGTATAAATAGGAGGCTAGCGCCTCACTTTACCAGTTAGAGAGAGGAGAAGAAGAGTGGCGCATCTTTTGGGGAGGACTATCTGTATTGGTTTGAGTTATCTCTTGAACATTGTATAAGATATTTATGATAAGAAAGTTTTTGCTGGGTTTTCTTCCCCTAGAGGGTTTCCCAGGATAAATGTTGTGTCTCTTGTGAATGTATATTTCTTAGTGATCTTGTTCTTATCTATTGAAATGCAAAGAACTATAATAATGGCATAAACATTAACATTTCCTACACAGATGCAGATTGGGCATGTTGCATTGATGACCGAAGAAGTACAAGTGGAGCAACGTTCTACTTGGGTGAGTGTCTGGTATCTTGGATGAGAAAGAAACAATCATCAATATCATTGTCTATAGACGAAGCATAGTATATTGCAACAACAACATGTTGTACACGGGTTCTATGGATGAAACAAACTTTGACAGATACACAAGTTGAGTATGATGAGCCCATTCCAATATATTGTAATAATACAAGTTCCATCATTATCTCAAAGAATCCAGTGATGCACTCCAAGATAAAGCACATTCCAATCAAGTATCATTTTCTACAGGAATAGGTTGCAGAGATGAACATTCGAGTTGAGTATGTTGGGACCAAAGAACAGATTGCAGACATATTTACAAAACTACTTCCAAGGGAAGCCTTTGAGTATATTTTTCAAAAACTTGGCATAGTTTATGTCCCACAATGAATTTTGAATGTTATTCTTATATGTCTTATATTTACATGAGTAAGAACCATAAAAAGTACAGTTCATTTTGGGGAGAGTTCAGTCAGGGGGAGAAACCCCGTGGAAAACTCAGTTAGGGGGAGAAACCCCGACGAGAAGATACATTTTCCATTAATGTCAAAGGGGGGGATATTTATCATATGCATGGATAGATTAATTCGATTCTTGGAAATAGAGCAAAGAGGCATGATTCTAGGGGGAGTGATGATCACAGGGGGAGCATGAGTGATATGAATTCAGTGTTGCATCAGAGTGTTTCCATGAATTCCAAAGGGGGATATTGTTGATTAATTGGGTTGGTTGTCATTTATTTCAACCCTTGAATCAAGTATGGTAGAAAATTTTAGTATCCCCAACAATATGGTTAAGGGAATAACATTTGTTTGAGGTATACTGGTATGAATATTAGTGTATTTTTAGGTAAGACTATTATAGATGGATAGTACATGTCTTTCATTTATGGTGATATCTGTAACATCACATAACTCCTCACAGTTAGAGAGTTATGGCCTTTTGAAGTTGGAAAACCCTCATGAGTTATATAGAAGCCCCCAGAAGGTCAAAGAAGTCAATTTATTCTAGAATCTCCTAGAATAAGTTTACTAGTCAAAGTGGTTGTAACTAGGAGTTAATCATGAGTTAATTTGTTCTAAAAAGAAAATAATTAAAAACAAATTAGTTGCAACTAGAAGTGGTGAGTTTACTATTTGTGGATAAAGTGGTTGTAAGTGGACAAAGTGGTTAGAAGTGGGTTAACCCTAAAAGAAGGAAGTTGAGAAAAGACGTTTAGAAGGTAACCCGTTCAAGAAGCTACTTGGAGAGTATAAATATGAGAGAAAGGGTCTCCTATTAGCACCTGTTGAGCACATTGAATATATTTATTTTTTGAATTGTTATCGGTAGGTATCATTGAAAAATATTTAGTAGTGAGTCTGAAGAAACGAAAAATTTGCAGGTACGGAAGGTCGATACGGTGGGTACCAAACTAGGGTTTTCCTGAATACATCCGCAGGTTGCATTAATAGAAGGGAGTCGACATCCACAGGCCACAGTGGGACAAAGCACAGATACCCGCAGGTTTACTGAAGACAAAGAGTGGATCTATTGCCAAATATGAAAAAGAAGATTTGATCTATCATCAATGAAAAGTTGCAGGGATGAGAAGTGACTAAAGGAAGGTGTGACTATGATCTGGTACAATAGAAACTTCTATAGAAATTAAAAGGTATGTTATATGCTTTTGTAGTTGGTTATTTGTAATGCCATAGGGTTTGGTTATGGAAGATAAAGCATGTACCCCTGAGGGTTTGTAGGTTGGTCGGTACTTGTTGTATGAGGCAGATCTACAATGGTATATTTCTGGTGTATTCTCTTTCTATGGTTGGCACATTCTATAAGATGGTTTTTTATAGTACATCTTGCGATTTTCGAGCATATTTGAGGCATCTTGGTTGAAGAGTGTTAATGAATATATTGGTACATTTTGAGGCTACATTACAGTTATGGTTTACTGTATGATGGATGTAAATATTTCCTACATCTAATGAAATCCACATCCACTTGGTTGGTGAGGTATTACTAATTTTAGTTCATGGTATATACTTTTGGCATAGGGTATGTGACATATATGATCATATTTGAGACTACAGTGATGAGTTCCAGTATCAGGTTCAACAGTGACAGTTGATAAAGGAACAAATAGTGAAGTTGAGAGAGTTAGTAGTAAGCCATGAGTTGCAGTGAAGAAGGTCGCGGACATCTATGAGTTGCAGTTAAGAGAAGTGTGGATACCCATGTGTTGCAGTATAGACAAGGCATGGATCTACAGGAAGGTTTTGAATAAGTTTGGTACAAGTTGGTTATAATTTGTTGGCACAGACTGGTACAAGTTTATAGTGGTATATTTCACAATGATAGTGTGGCAGTGGTTTCATCAATTATTTGACACTTATATTTCAAGGCAGTTGGATGGGGAAAGGATAGGTGGTTGTAGCCACCTTTCGGTTGTATCCGTAGAACATAGGGGGTTGTACCCTCCTTCTAGTTGTGGCCAGAGAATTAACAAGTTGGAGATTTCCTCGGGTTGTAGACTGGAAATATAGGGGACTGGAGCCTCCTTCCAATTGCAGCTGGAGAACAAAGGAAGTTGGTGCTTCCAATGAATGTAATTCTTAAAGACATATAAGAAAACGTAATCAGTGATTTTTTCCCACACTGAGTTTAGACATAAAAATACTAGTGTACTATGTATGTGTGTGATTTCTCATTTTTCATGGTTTATTTATTATACACTTTGTTATGAGGAAAATCTCTCTATGGCTAGGGTAAACCACAACAAACAAGTATGACTGCAAAAATCAACTCAATTCCAGCATATGCTATATAAACCAATGTGAAAGAGATAGAAGGAAGAGGCCTACCTCATCCAAATGTTTGTTGATGTCCACCATTGAGCACTTCGACCCAAAGCTTTATACCTGCAACAAGTTATCAAAAAACAAGCAGAGAAAGCATATAGTGATAATATAAAAGGTTAGCACATTAGATAGCATAATCCATTAATATACAAAACAAACATGTCCATGGATAATAACTCATATATTTGCATGATATCAATTGGACGGGAAAGGAGTATTTCTATTAATAAATGATCAACAGGAGTGAAAACATTACAGACTTCTATGTCGGCATGGTTCGGAACCAAGAAACCGAGTTATTTCCAAATGGGCCTCCACCACTTCAATCCTCCACCAAAGGAAAGCTCATATAAGGGAGACAAAGAGGTTCTCCATCAATAAGGGAAGAGCTTGGGGGGCTGAACAATGTGTTCAGACTTAAATGACAAAGGGATGTAGACTCAATATGAAGTAAATAATTTCTCCAGAGTAACTTTTCTCTCAAAGTTGAATTCTCTCTCCTTTTCCATAGCTCAGAATTGGCTTCTTTATATCCTTCAAAATGAAACTAAAGGGCCGAGTCGGAACATTTCCAGTACATGGAAGGCCAAGGATTAGAGATCTTTTGTCGTGACATGGAAACCAAACATTTAATTTTGATTTTTTGGCACAAATCCCGATGTATGTGGGCTATAGTGGAGCAACCAGTGTATATGCTTGTTGTATAGCTTGCAAGGTGCATACAAGTGGAAATTTTTTTATTTTTGTCTCTGGATTTATCAATCAGGGAAAGTAAGTCTGCATGGGGGAATGGAATAAGGCCCTCTCTGCAAGATTGCATAGGTTGAGGCAAATATTTCTCTAACATATGCCGCCTAATGTGTGAGGTCAAAGGAGTATCTGCGATGGCTGAAATACATTATAAATAACCCAGGAGTAGAGTGGTAGAGAACCAGTTGGATGAACTCGATCGCTCATTACATTTTGCACTGACTTTGCATACATGGCTGCCAAAAATACACTACAAATCCATGTGAAAATATACCAAATAAGTGTTTGTGTCCATGAATAGGCAAATACAAATGCGGTTACATGCCAATAGTTGTCATGGTCACGAACAAGGCCCAGTAGAACCAGTATCAAAACCAATCTGAAGATATCTGTATACCATGGAGTACAATATAATCTCCCATGATCACTAAATTCATATAGGTACTGGTCCAATGAAAAGGAAGTAACAGCTCAAGAAAGTTGTGGCCACATAGTGATGTCTTCAAGTCTTCTACACAATCTACCAAAGGTGCAAGTCTACATCATGTGAATAAAGGAGTTGAGGTCGAACATAATGAGACATCATTTGATTACTGGTCATTGATGTATACCATTAAAAAATGTGAGACAGCCTACCGATAATGAAAGTAGGTATCAAGGCACCGAGTACATTCTTACAAGTGTGAATAAAGGAGTTGGTGTCGAACAACTGAAGAATCCATCGATCAGGAGACATTGATGTATTACCAACTATTGATGGTGAGACATCCTGCCACTAATGACTGCAAGCCTCAAGGTACTCATAAGACTCTAGGCATCTTTTCCATAATAAATGGGCTGATGTCAATGGAAAGAGACCGGCTGAAAGGAGAGCATTAAGGCATCTCCCATCAGTTAGCATGAGGTACAAAGAAGGAGCTTCATGATTTGGTGGAAATCGAACGAAGAACAAGTTCATGAACCAACAACCCTGTGCATCTTTTGTGTGTGCCAAGTGCAAGAGGTACACAAAAAATACCCTCTGAATAGGAGCCAATGATGAAAAACTACTGACAAAGGCGAGAAAACCACCAATAAGGCTAATGGAATCCAAGACACTACACGAATCCTAATGTGTAAATATATTTATTGTCGTCGAACACAAGGGAAACCACCCAGTCAATGACCAATGATGAAATGTCAACTGTTGGGTTCAAGGTTACCTACCAATGATGAAAGTAGGGCTAGGGTGTGTGATAGGACTACAGTATCATGTGATTCTGAGACAAACTGAGGGTATGGCCAACATGCAAAGTCAAGAGTTCTGAGAAGTGGCTGAAACAGGTTGATAGACTTCCTTTGAACAAGAGCATGAGACATATGGTGGACTCTTGCAGCATAGACCCAATGATAAAATCATGAGATGTAGGAGGAATCAATGAATTTCTCTGTAGAGACTGGAAGAGTAACCATTCGATAGAGAAGACTTTGTAACGATCTCATCTTCCTAAGGTTGTGCTAAATCCAAAATTATGATGAATGGACTCAAATAACTTTGTGATCTATTGAAAGGCGACACGAATGTTGTCGATATAATATAATACTCCCCTCATGCCCGAATTTATTTTTTTTTCATAAAAAATGAATGCTATGATACAGAGGAGGAAACGAGTGACGTAAGTAAGAAAAACTAGTTCTAGCAGTGGAACGTACCTATGATCAATGCAGGGAAGTGCATGCGGGATATGGACACTCAAGGGAATGTTCCCTCCTAGGTATAGGGTGTCAAATTGCGAAGGATATAAACAAGTCTCTACTTGGTTGAGGATGCAAAACTGCTGAGGAAAATGGTTTGTAACTCAAAGAGAGAATCGACGATAGGCTAAATACTGCAAGCAAGGGAATGAGATGCAATCACAACTTAATGCCAAAAAAAGTCCCTTTTTATGTATTTTAGTCTACTTGGTGTGAAAAAGGGATAAATTTGTGCCAAATAGACGTCTTTTCAAAACCATTTTATGAGTGTGAAAAAGACAAGTTCATTTGGTGATCTTTTCACTTTTTGATAACGAGTCGAAAAAGAGATTAACTAAGACTCATGATCTTTCAAATCCAATTTAACGAGTGTGAAAGGGACAAATCACTCGGCAATATTTTCTATTTTAGACGAGTCGAAAAAGAGATTAAATTAAACTCGTTTAGGCTATTCTAATCAACATGTAATGGGGGAGGCCAAGGCTCTTGTACCTTCCTTCTGCGGAATGATAGTATCTTACGAATAGCCGACATATCTTGGGAAAACCCAAAGATATCCAAGTTGAGGAGGATAACGAACTAACTAAGTATATAGTCTCTGTGATAGATTGTACAATGTCTCTTAATGGAAAGGACATAGGTAGGGGTATTGGATACCCCATAGGACTATCCTAGTTGAAGGTAATCTCCTCAAAACCTAGAGGGAGAGGACTCGGGGAAAGTAGAACTATCTCTCATTCAGAAGATGCAATATCAGGGATTCTGACGACGTGGTTGAAGGATGCATTACCCCCTGCAAAGGGGGTAGGATTGATCAGAGATTTCACTGGTATGAACACTTCTTCAATTCTAGGTTGAAGAGGATGCATGATAATAGGGATAGGGGATACATCACCCTTGAAAATGGGGGTGTGATCAAGAGAATATTTCAACGGTGTTACTGTCGTGTCAATTGGAGGAACAAGGTGTGGAGAAACTATAGACGCCTCACAATACGAAGGGCCCTTAGGTGAGACCCATGCTTCTGGTATCCTAGTCGTGGCTTGACATAAATGAGTAAGATGACTTCCTTCACAAGTCCTGCAAAGGAGTTTAGGATTATGTCTGAGGTGTCTGGGCTTCTCAATTCCCCCAGTGTCATTCACAAACGTTGGTGACATACTCTCAACATGACAGGTAGAGGCGTGAGAGTCATCTCCTACATGACATACAAAGGTTGGAGACACGACATTGATAGGACTTGTGGTGATTAGAGTGATGCCCCCAGCATGACTAGCAGCAGTCGGGTACGGATTGTCAAAAAAACTAGAGGAAGTAGTTGACCCATCCCCATCATAATTGACAGAGGTTGGAGATGGAGCTCCAGTATGACTAACAGTGACTAGGCTAGTGGTAGGCTGTGGCTTTTGATGCCAAGGTCCAAGGAAATATTGACTTTGAAACATTGAAGGCCAGGAGGGATCTTGGTTTACCCCCTGTCCCTGTCGGGGAAGGTAGTATCCTCCATTTAATTGATTCAAAGAATTTTGAATGGGCATCATCAATGAAGTCTGTGAAGAGATGGAAGTATGATAGGGAATATTCGAGTGATGATATATGTTTCCCCCTTGTGAAGGGGTTTCGTGAAGTGGCTAGCCTGAACCGTAAAATTGATTCTCCTCATATGAAACACCCGGGGATACATGAGGACTTGCCATGGAAAAAGTGTCCAAATGAACCGATATGGTGGACGGAGGATACATGGATGGAGTGTAGTAGGTAGAATAAGAACCCATCTGAGTATGGGCTCCCGAAAGAGCATAACTAGGATTGCATCCGTAAGAGGGGAGGTTCCAACCTCCCGTCGTAAAAGCAGGTTGAGCGACATGACTCATATCAAAATAAGACATAGGCATTGGGGCCATGTTTCCCTCGGATCCAATGCTAGGATTCACATGAGCGGACCAGGGAGAGTATTGCATGGGTGAAGGCATATCAACAGAAAAATGGCTAGAGGCCCAAGGAGTGGATTGAGTATCATAGTTTTTCATACCATTATAAAAAACAGGAGGATTCATCCCCATGAACTGAGTAGGAATCATGGGGTAAGAAGAAGTAAACAAGGGAGCCAAAGGGACTCCACTATCCATAATAAAGAGAACTCAGTACAAACTCTTAAGGTCAACTAGTAAGCAAAGAGCATACCAAAAGTCAAACAGCCAATATGCATGCAAACAAGGTAAAGTGGATGAGTGGCCTCCCTCCCTAAAGAAGGCATGTCTCGCCCAAGAGGGGCCTAAGACTCCCTGCTAAAGATCAGAGGTAATAGAATCAGTTATAAGGTCCCTCGTGGGCTTAACAACCAGTCAGTCAGATCCCCCCAGAGAGGTAATCCTCCATAAAGGCTATGTGATGTCTGACCCTTATCTGACCCAAGGTACCTGTAGAATAACATCTGCAAGTAACCTATGAGACACCTAAGTCAAGCAACTAATAAACCACTGTATAATCGATGCACAAGCGAGCATTCGTAAGTCAGGTCCATCGTATGGGCAGGGTAGCAAAGCCCAAAACCTTGAAATCACTGCCTCTCACGGAGGTAAAGGCACTAGAAAGATCCCCAGAAATATCTCTGACACTAGGAAGGTATCGAGGGGATATCCCTTTAACCAACTTCACGCGACAACGTGATTAACTCTGGTGTGAGCGGAGCCTCCTGATCTTACCAATTATACAATGGATTTCTCCACTCCCTGACTCAGACACATATGTTGATTCAATTGCCTTGGAGACGTTTACTCACAAAATCATATTCCAAGGCACTAAATCCTAGGCTAGTTTGTGCACCCTAGAAAATAAAATCGTTACTAATAAATTTTAAATTATAACATTGATTTTATGGTCGTGATTACTAAAAAAGGTATGGTGATGAAACTCATGGTGTAATGACTCTGCAAGAAAGTAAATATGAAAATAATGTGAAGTCCTAACTTTAACTTTTAATGTATGATATGCTCCTAAAAGCAATGCACTTTTCAAATTCAACTCAACAATTCAGAAGTAAAAATTATACCTTTCACTGTATGCATTAAGCTAATGATAAAAACTCAAAATACAGAAATGCCAAGCAATGCAAAATGCCTATTTTTTTTGTATTTTCAATATATCAAAACTGAAAATGCATGGATTGAAAAGTAACTTGATATATAGCCCTATTGTGTATAAAATAGAGATAACTCAAGAAGGATATCAAGCAATGAAACACCTAGCCCAATGTAAAAGGAAAATAAAAATGAAAAAAATAAGAGAAAAACTTTGCCCAAAAATTCAACCAAAAAAAGGGGTTTCCTGTCATCCCATAGGCACTCAACAGGGACTACAGAGACCTAACAAGGCTCAACAACCATCAAATCCCACCCAGAAAACACTAGACCAAGAAAATAGGAAAGGAAAAGAGGTGCACGCGACTGTTTGGGAAAACAGAGCATATATACGCAGCTTGCAATGAGACAGCCTGCGTGTATACGTGACTGTCAAGGCAAAAAGTGCGTATATGCTTTGAAACAAGGCTAGGAAAGGGAGGAAAGGATGAATACTCAGAACCAGAGTGAACATGATCTTCCAAGCAATGTTACGACAAGAACCACAATAGAAATGAGATAAATCTAAGGAGAAAAGTACTTCAAACCCTAAGAAAGAAGATTCATCTCCAGTATGGTCGCTAATTTTGTTGCGAGGAAAATCTCTCTATGGCTAGGGTAAACCACAACAGACAGGTATGACTACAGAAATCAACTCATTTACAGTATATTCTATATAAACCAATGTGAAAGAGATATAAGGAAGTGTCCTACCTCGTCCAAATGTTTGATGATGTCCACCGTTGAGCACTTCGACCCAAAGCTTTATACCTGCAACAAGTTCTCAAGAAACAAGCAGAGAAAGAATATAGTGATAATATAAAAGGTTAGCACATTATATAGCATAATCCATTAATATACAAAACAAACATGCCCATGGATAATAACTCATATATTTGCAAGATATCAATTGGATGGGAAAGGAGTATTTCTATTAATAAATGATCAGCAGAAGTGAAAACATTACAGACTTCCGTGTCAGCACGGTTCGGAACCAAGAAACTGAGTTCCTTCCAACTGGGCCTCCACCACTTCAATCCTC
This sequence comes from Picea engelmannii, assembly GCA_009831015.1. NCBI lineage: Eukaryota > Viridiplantae > Streptophyta > Pinopsida > Pinales > Pinaceae > Picea > Picea engelmannii. The sequence continues at coordinate 159,727 of ML784171.1, forward strand.
CACCAAAGGCAAGCTCATATAAGGGATACAAAGAGGTTTTCCATCAATAAGGGAATATCTTGGGGAGCTGAACAATGTGTTCAAACTTAAAGGACAAAGGGGTGCAGACTCAATATGAAGTAAATAATTTCTCTAGAGTAACTTTGCTCTCAAAGTTGAATTCTCTCTCCTTTTCCATAGCTCAGAATTGGCTTCTTTATAGCCTTCAAAATTCAACTAAAGGGTCGAGTCGAAACATTTCCAGTACATGGAAGGCCAAGCATCAGAGATCTCATGTCGTGACATGGAAACCCGACATTTAATTTTTATTTTCTGGCACAAATCTCGATGTACGCAGGTTGTAGTGGAGAAGCCAACGTATACGCTTGTTGTATATCTTGCAAGGTGTGTACAAGTGGAAAAATATTTATTTTTGTCTCTATATTTATCAATCAGGGAAAGTAAGTCTACATGGGGGAATTAAATAAGGCCCTCTCTACAAGATTGCATAGGGTGAGGCAAATATTTCTCTCACGCACTTGTTGAATGATAATGGTAAATTAATCATAAAAATAAACAACACTTATATATTGTGGTTAAAAAGGATTAAAATGCTCTATTATTGATT
>ML784171.1:191204-202647 GCA_009831015.1 Picea engelmannii
TAAATGCTCATATTTCACTGATAATATGACATGTGTTGTACCTTTCTTGACCAGCTCGTGGTTGTCGTCCTTGTTTTTTAAACAAGTTCTCCTTTGCATCCTCTATTAGCGCCTTCCACTCTTTCTCGAGAACCATGGGAGGGCACTCGTTCTTGAGGTCTATTTGCAATTTATCCCTATACTAGGCCCTGGTGTATTTTAAATTCTCGTCGGCTAACTTTGTAACCACTTTCTTGTTGAAAGTGTTGTCGAACAAGTTTACCATGTGATCTATTAAATCATCTTTCTTTTTTCTATCTTGGCCATTCGACAGTGTGCAAATGGTGGGGCCAAACAGCTACAATGCTTTGTCATGTAAGTTTCTATAGAAAACATTGTTTCTTGCAGAAACATGTTATCCATTAATTTATAATAATCTCAACAAATGTCCATTTCAATTTCATGAAAAAAATGAATCAATTAATGGGACAATTACCTTCAATATTTTGAATCTTGATAGGAACACATGCGTCATCCACCAGAAAGGTGACATATAGTGATCCAGTGCTTTTAATTAGTTCTTCTCCATGCAGAATAGTATCTTGTCTATCTACACTATGTTCCTCTCTGGAGTCATCATGTGGAGTCCCAGGCTCCGGCATGTCATGCCAGTCAAAATCATTTCTCTCATAAATGGATTCAAGGGGAACCTCAGGAGGCTCAAAAAGCCTCACTTGCACTTTGTTATGCCGACCTTTTTTTTGCATTGGACCATCACTTCTACCTATAGCAGTTGCAGGATTGATAGGTTCCCCATGCACGGGGTTTAAAAACTCCTACAAACGGAAAAAAATTCTTTATCAAATCATATACAAAATATAAAACTAAAAAATGGATATCAAATTTTCATAGCTAATAAAAATATGTGAAGATCTCACTTACCCCAAAATTAGTAATTGTATTTTGTAGCTCTACAATTCTTGCCCTGTCCTCTAATGTCAGGGGTATTTTGCTAATCAAACCTAGATATTCTATGTTATCCTTCTTCAAGGCCTTTGTTACAGTTGTCATTAGGTCAGTCGAATAAAATATTTCGTCCTCATCAATATCCTCTATGGGAGCCTTCCCACGTTGACCATGCCACAGTACATTGATGAATAAAATTAATGAGATGAACTTTAACAATTGGGAAATTTAGTTGTTGTAGTCATAAGTTGTTACTGTATTTAACATTTACCTGGTGAGGCACTGCGGGTGCCTTTCCATGGTCACCCTGGACAGATGTAAAGGGTGATTTTCGGACACGGTCACCCTGGACAGATGTTGACACAAAAAATCAATCAACAAAATTTATGAAATTCACCTGTAACATTAAAAAAATGAAATATTGCAGTAATATCAGAAAAACAATAACAAAATTTCAGAAATTTAGTTGTTGTAGTCATAATTTGTTACTGTATTTAACATTTACTTGGTGAGGCACTACGGGTGCCTTTCCACGGTCACCCTGGACAGATGTAGCGGGTGAAACTCGAACACGGTCACCCTGGACAAAAGTTGACACAATAAATCAATCAACAAAAGTTATGAAATTCACCTGTAACATTTAAAAAATGAAATATTGGAGTAATATCAGAAAAAAAAAAATAATGAAATTTCAGAAATTTGGTTGTTGTAGTCATAAGTTGTTACTGTATTTAACATTTACCTGTTGAGGCACAGTGGTTTCCTTTCCACGATCACCCTGGAGAGATGTAGCGGGTGATTTTCTACCACGGTCACCCTGGACAGATGTTGACACAATAAATCAATCAATAAAAGTTATAAAAATCACCTGTAACATTAAGAAAATGAAATATTGCAGTAATAACAGAAAAAAAAATAATGAAATATCTGAAATTTAGTTGTTGTAGTCATAATTTTTTATTGTATTTAAAATTTACCTGCTGAGGCGAAGTGGGTGCCTTTCCACGGTCACCCTAGATAGATGTTGAGACAAAAAATTAATCAACAAGAGCTATGAAAGTAATTGTAAAAAAATTATGTAGTAAAAATTTGAAATATTGCAGCAATAAATTGTAACAATGATTGATCAAAGGTTGAGTTGAATGGTATGTAAGATATTTACCCCCATAGTCGCACCCCCTCCATCTATTCGATTTAAGTTGTAATCGATCAACAACTCTTTACCTAGAACTATTGTTTTTGTTGCACATACAAATATATGATTTCCTTCACGTGCCTCAAATATGCAATTTGGTTTCTTATTTGTTGCCACTGGTCGTGTACTATTTATAAAGCCCGCAATGTTTCCAGTAGCTTTTGGCATTCCATCAATATACGTAGTTGCCCCTTTATTTTGATTGTTATCTAGTAGTTGTATATAATTTTCGACAACTCTATATCTCCGCATACTTTGCGTATATCAGACCAACATCAACCAGTGATTGTATTTGTATAATGGTCTGGCATACTCCATCAATTCAGTTACAGTGCCATAGCCGACCTTTATGCCATCCATGGAAAATAACCCCAATCCATGTAAGGATGAAGGAGCAATGTGATACATCCTCCCACCGATGAAGAAATCTGTGTCCACTTCAGGTAGCTCCTTAGGTGCCCATCATTGCACTAGATGTTTATACCTCAAGGGAAACTCAATGTCACCTATGCTCTCAGCATCATAACTACACGACCCTCCATTGGAAATAAAAAATTGCATGCGTATACAAAATATTTTCCTTACCTTTTCCAACCTAGTTGATATAGAACCGGTAGATCTAGTACAACATGTCTCACTTTCAACCTCTCTTAGTATATCTTGATCATCACTCGAGGAATATATATCCGACAGATACCTATTTGGTGTCACCTACACTCGTTAAAACAAGAAGATAAGTTATCATGCCAATATACATTTTTGGTACCAAGATAGTTTCATATAGTTGCATAAGTTGCATTGTTGCATAAAGTTGCATATAGTTGCATATAAGTTGCATAAATTTGCATATATTTGCATATCCCTCAACACTCAGTGGAGAAATGGATTTGATACCCATCAAAGAGTTCGAGTGGGTATCGATATTTTGGAAATCCATGATCCTGGAATTTCACATATTGGGAAAGCGCCTTTAGTGGCTGGTGGAGAATGGAGGAAAGGTTCAAGTTGGAAATAATGTTGGGGTTGGTTGTGATAGATATTACAATATTATCGAGTTATTGTTTAATCCATTGTATTCATAGGGTGTAATGGTTTTGATGAAGTTGTACAAACTATAAAGGAAAGGGTTGTGATCTTCTATATGGAAGACTGTGAAGGCATTGAACCTAAGAGGAGACAATGGGATGGAAGGAGGGGGTTTCCTCTCTCGATCTTGTCCAAGGACCTAAGACCCATACCCAGTAATAAAAATATCCTATTGATTCCCATACTCCCACTTGAATTCCAAAGATACCCTCGAGAGGTCATCTATGGTGGTTTGAGGTGTCATTCATTAAATTTGAGCCCTAGAAGTTGCATAAAACCTTGAGAGATTGGGTGTGCTAGTTTGAGGTGTCATGTTTGGCCATGGGTGCCTAGAATCTTTGTACTTCAACTAAGCCTTAGGTTCCCCCCTCAACCATATCAAGGCCTTCAGACCCATAGCTAATGCTCAAAACCTTGTGAGATCACTAACATCATTTCTTAGAGGCCAAGGATACCCCTCTGGAGTTTATGTGTGGTACTTTGAGGCATTGTTCATGGAGCTAGATGACTCAAAGATTTATTTAGAACCTAAGGCATGGAATTCTTTCCTATATAATTTCCAATACCTTGAGACACATACCCACTACTCAAAAACACCTAGTGGCACCGACATCCCCAAACATAGGTTGGAATACCCTCAAAAGGCCTTGTGTGGTTATACGAGGCATCCTTATTGGCCCCAACTCATTGAAATCTTCCTTTAAGGCCTAAAGTTCATGTTTCCTCCATTGACCATGTCAAGGCCCCAAGACCCATACCTAGTGATCAAGAATGTTAGTGTTACCTATATACCTAATTGGCAAAGGATGCCTTCGAGAGGTCATTTTTGGTGGTTCAAGGTGTTATTTATGGGAAGAATAAGAAGTGGGTTGTGAAGAAGATTGTAGCAAAGAAGAGAAATAGATGACTTGGTGATTGCACATCAAAATAAACCTTCACATATTTTGGTAGTTGAACTCAAGGATAAATATGAAGCACTAAACTCTTTGGTTGTTGTTTTTGAAGAAAAACCTCTCAAATCCAGCCATGTAAAGCATGACGATAAGTCTCGAAAGGATTATTCAATACGGAACCAGCCAATCCTTTTATCACATGAGATATGAGACCTTGATATTGCAGATCTGGAATGTGATGATAAAGCTCTTGAAGATCTTGTTACACCTCAAAAAGAGGAATGTATTGTAGATCATGATAGGAAGAATGATGAAGGCCTTGAAGAGTTGGTTGCACTTCATGAAGAAGATTCGTTAGCACATCCAAAGAATGAATATCTTGAAGAACCCATTGCATCTCAAGAATAAGACTTGAATAATGAGAGTTGTGAAGTTTCTATTGAGGATGACGTACTCTCTCTTGTTCCTAAAGAAGAATATTGTGATGCTCTTACCTACTTGCATGAGGAAGACATTTCAATAGCCACCACATTTTCCATCCTCAACAAGGGTTTGGTAAGTCATTGTGATATTCCATTTCAAATTTATAAATATAGTGAAAAATCTTTTCAATATTTGAAGAGGATACATCCTAAGAAGAAACCTTGGAAGATGAATATTTTTGAGATGTTGCCATTTTCTTATTTGATGAAAAACATGGTAGCCAAAACCATGATGACATTGGCACCTTTTGCTTGGTTAGGAGACGTAGATGGGATATAGATTATTGTTTTTTTCTTGGAGATCCCATCGACTATGACATAGATAACAAGAATGTGATGGCAGAGGGCATGGATCTACACCTTCCATTTCCAATCAACTTTGAGGTCAACTTCATGAGGTATGAGAAGAACAATTCAAATTTTTTTTCTCTTGATTTGGGGCAGGCTACAGCCAAAGGATGTTGAGGTAGGTGAAGCACTTTATATTGTTCTTGGTCAACATCCTTTTGATTTTAGTAGGCAAAGAGATTTGTTGCTTCATGAGGAAAAATTTCATCATAAAATGATGGTTCATAAAGAAAACTTCCACCAATTTTCCCTTTTTATGCACAAAAAATCATCAGAGCTGTGCATTTTTGGGGCTGCAATATACTTGGAATAGCAGCATGGACAATGTGTGATATATGGTACCATGTTTCGGCCATCCATAAGGGGGAAGAAATCTCTAGAATATGATCTAATTTATTATTTTTAGATCTGAACTCACCTGCCATATGACATGTAGAGGATTGATAGAGGTCAGTGAAAGAGAGCAGTTAATTTTTGCAGATTTATGTTGAAGTCGCTTTCTAATCCCTTGTTTCTTGAGGCTATGACATTGAATGTTTATGGAAGCAAGGGAAGGTCATTGGAGCTTTCCAATCATCCTTTGAAGATCCCTTTTGTATGTTTTAGTTATGATTGATTATTTGAGAGTGGGTTTTCCTATTCTTATCCCAAAGATTGTTTGTATATCGGCCCTATCCAACAGTGGATGGACTTTTCATGCAGTGGAATAAATCAACCCAAATATGAAATTGAAATTCCATTATGTCATCAACGATCATACTCATTCTTCATCAACACATCTTTATAGGTTTCATCATACACATGGGGGAAACTCACTGTTTCAATGTTTTGGTTTATTAACAAACATGGATAGATTTCTCATGATTTATGATCTGATTGCATGGTTACATTGGCTCTTTGATTACAATTAGAATTATATCTTAATATTGTTAGAGTAGGCTATGAAGAATAAATTCGATGTTTTCATTGTGCAAGCATTATGTTTTATTTATGCTATGTTCCCTTTGGCATCTTGGCTCGTGCCTTATTTGTACACCCTCTTGAGAGTGAGTAGTTAGATCTGAGCACTCTCAATTTTTTTTTGTAATAAATTCAAATTGGAGACTTGTACTGGGAGTGACAAAGATGTGAATGTTTGGATCCATCACACCATCTATTTCCAACGTTCCTAATTTTTTTGCAGGTACATCATGCACATCGAAAACTCTTAGAGATTCTGGAGTTATCTTGCACCCTGCAAGAGTGTGTAGTCCCCATATGGAGCCAAATTTTACAGCCTGAAAATGCAAGGTTCATTCGCATTTTCAGAGGCATTGTTTTCAACAACACTTTACTCGGAGATGTGAACTTTGGGAGCTTGGTACACGTCATTAGCATTGTATTTCCAATCTAGTTTGAGCATCATCTGGTTTATCATGCATAGGAGAAATAGTTATGGAGATCCACGTGTTACCTTTCTTTCACATGTTGGAGCATGTCTACCTGTTTGAAGGTGTGTTTTGTTATTGATTTCACGTATTTGGAGTCACTATTGCACATGTGGAAATTGTTCACCATTTGGGACACTTATCTACATATTTTGATGCATGTTTCTCCATTGGAGGATGCCTTGGGGGGTGTATTCATAGTTCTCAAGCATGAATTACATATTTGTAGGCATTCCTCACCACCAAAGTGTCATCTCACAATGTATGAGGCATAAATTACATATATGGGGGGAATATGGACCCCTTGGCACATTCCACTGGCAAGACTACATACATGAAGATGAGCACCCACCTTCTAAGGAGGTATTGGAGAGTTTTACGACATACTTGATGGACAAATGCACACTCTTAGAGGAATGCCCTTCATTGGAGGGGTATAAATTGACTTGTTGACCATCCTAGAAAACCTTAATCATGGAAACATCACAAGAGCAAAGAAGAGTTCCACCTTTTGAGTCTTGTATGGCATAATTCATAGTGAATGGAGGGGTTATGATATATTTTGAGGGAACATTTCAATTATGGGATTGACACATGTCAGCAATGAAGCATCTAACACTTCCTCCAAGTCTAAAGAAGCACCTAGATGAGGAGTGCCTTGCAAGAGAGAAAGATATGTGTCACTCTAAAACTATTGCAGCATTTCTTTAATGGATTTCTTCGCCCACAATGAGGAGTGCCCTACTCCAAGGAGGCTACAAGACATTTTGTTGAGATTTGATTATTATTTCTTGGAGGAAAAGATGGATCTATTACCTGCTAGAGTATTCTTTGTAGTATTTTATTGAAAATTTGTTGAAGGGAGAAGCTATATAAGGAGAATTCCTCTCATTTGAGAGGTGGAAATTCAGGGGGGGCGAAAAACCCCCCTAAGGCCAAAGACTTTGTAATTGCAAGTGAAGGGAGCAAGGGTTTGATATATTGGAGCTTCCATTTTCTTCTTTCTCGTGGAGCTCATATGTATGTAAGGTTTCCATTTATGTATTGCTGCCACATTGTTTTGTAGAGGGTTGTTCTTTGTTGAAAGAGAGGTTGAAGTGTGGTTGTAAAACCCTCTTTAAAGTTTCACCCCTTTTGTATTAGATCTGAATCTCAATGTAATAAGGGGTTGTTCATTCAATAGAAGGCTATTCCTACTGCTCAAATTTTATATTTAATGCATTATATGCCTGCAATAAGTTGCATCGAAGGCAGAGAGGGGGGTCGAATGAGATTGAACTTGACCTTTCCAAGATCCACATAGTCAAAACTATTAGAAAAACAGGACCGCGGAGAAATAAAATAAAATAAATGCGGAAACAAAACATAGAAGATACACAATACAATAGAGACACAGATTTACGTGGTTCACCCAGTGTGGGCTACATCCACTAGAGAAATTGCCAGGTCCTTCCTTTATTATTATCCAGCAAATGAAGGGATACAACCTATAGCAAAACCCATTGTAACTTCATCTTCTATCTCTCATAGTCTCCTCTCTCAGAATATAATACTCACCAAAATGCATAGCCGCAATACATTTCCCTCATAACAGAGGGTTTCCTTTTAGGGAAAAAAACCCTAACATAATTTATATCGTTAGATCTGTGACCTTATAATGAACGGTCCAGATTTACAATGAAATTATAATATACATTTACAAGGCAATTTTTCCTTCGGGGGCTTTGCCCCCGAACCCGCCCTCTGCACTCCCCCGTGTGGAAGAGTGTACATACTTCTAGGGTGTAAATTCTTCATGGGGTATAAACACGACTAAAAGCAAGGTCCTCAGAATAAGGAAGATAATCAGGCTCCATAACCAACAATCTCCCACTTGGAGATTGATCTCAACAACTCCATCGTTGTTGTATATGCTGGACTCTGAACCTTCTTGGACCTAGCAAATTTCTCATCTTCATCTTCATTCTTGAAGACCAACTAAAACTGTGTAGGAACTTAGTTTCTCTCTAGTTACTCCCTTTGTTAACATGTCTGCAGGATTCTGGCTAGTGTGTATCTTTTCCAACTTCAAATGTCCATATTCCAAGGAAGATCATATGAAGTGGTACCTCAATTGTATATGCTTAGTCTTCGAATGTAGGGATGAGTTCTTTGCAAGATGAATTGCACTATCACTGTCACAGTACAACCTGCTATTCTCCTGCTTCTTTCCCAATTCACCCATAGACCTTTGTAACTAAATCATCTCTTTACCATCCTCTGTAGCAGAAACATACTCTGCCTCTGTTGTTGAAAGTGAAACAACCTTTTGCAGTTTCGAAATCCAACTTACTGTTGTTCCACGTATAGTAAAAACATACCATGTGGTGCTCCTACTGTTGTCTTTATCACCTACCATATCTGAATCAACATATACCTGTAGAAAAGTGTCTGAACCTCCAAAACATAATGCATGAGTAACAGTACCTCTCAAATACCTGAGAATCCACTTTGCTACCTTCCAATGTTCTTTACCTGGATTGTTCATATACCTGCTCACAACTCCCACTACATGTGCAATATATGGTCTTGTGCAAACCATTGCATACATCAAGCTGCCAACTGTTGATGAATAAGGGACCCTAGACATGTATTCTATCTCCTCCTGTGCCTTGGGACACATTTCCTTAGTTAATTTGAAATGGTTGGCCAAAGGTGTACTAATTGGTTTTACATTCTGCATTCTAAACCTCTCCAACACCTTCTTTGTGTACTCACCCTGAGACAATGTCAATTTGCGATTTTTTTTGTCTCTTGTTATTCTCATCCCAAGAATTTTCTTTGCAGCACCCAAATCCTTCATCTCAAATGAATTGGCTAATTTCTTCTTGAGCATATTTATATCCTACATATTAGACCCTGCAACAAGCATGTCATCTACATACAATAGCAAGATAATATAGCTTCCATTTTCTAGCCTTTTAAAATAAACACAGTGATCGGAATGACATCTACTATAACCATGTTCTATCATAAACCTATCAAACTTAAAATACCACTACCTTGGAGCTTTATTTAGGCCATACAAGCTCTTCTTCAACCTGCATACCAAATTCTCCTTCCCTTTGACCTCATACCCCTATGGCTACTACTGATCAGGGGATCAAATTTTGCTCAAAAATTCAAAGTGCTCGGAATCGCTTCAAATCGGAGGAGAGCATAGGCCTTGTCATTGCAAACCCAACGCAACTCATTTGGGTTCAAACAGACATCAGGAGCGAGAGATATAGAGATCTGTTCGAATCATCAAATAGGTAAAAAAAGGACGCTGACTGTACAGTCCGTACAGGCTGACGTGGCAGAGGTCGTACAGGTGACGTGGAATGATGTACAATCATCTATTGGCAGATGTGGTCGAATCGCAGTGCAACACGTGGCATTTAATGGTCGAATGGTGCGGTGCCACGTGGCCCAGTCATGGGATGCCACGTGGCACCGTTGTATTGGTTATTGGTTCAAAACTATATGGAGTCTGTGGGATTCGAACCCCGGACCTCCCCAACGGTCAAGCCTTTACAGAGTCCACCCTGCCAACGGACCACGCATTGTTCCTTGTTAACTATATGTGTTGAAATATATTTGAATTAATGTAATGTTTTATATGGCGGGGGGTCGGGCCGGGGCTTAGCCCCGACCCGTGGTTCTATTATTTTATACATATGACCATTACCATATCGTTTGCATGGGAGTTTGTATTACAAACGGAGCCCAGCCCCAGGTTTCACATATGACCACAGTTCAAACGCGCGTTGGTTTATACATTGCAAACGGTTAAGCCTCCGATCACATGAACCATGGCATGTGACCTTGCCACGGAGCGCGCGGGGAATTTGGTTTTAAAAACTTAGCCCTTTTATATTTGCACAAGGTCACATGGACCCATGTGCCCACGAGTTTGGTAGTTAGGGGTTGGCGCGCCCATAACCGTCCTACAGTCCGCACCATTTGTGTGGTTGCGTTCGGTGTCGGGTTTTTACGCTTTAAATGGCGTGTGTGCTAGGTTGAATGGACAAGGGTGCGTTTTGTAGATGCAGAGACAACAAGCTTGAAGGGGAGACTTCAAGGAAGCCTATCTTCTTCGTTTTTTGGCCAAACGAGGTACCAAAAAATCCCAGCTAGGGGTTTTTGGACATTCTGAAGCCATTGGAGCAGTCTATTTGGCAGTTTGAGCATTGTAAAGCACATTTTTGAGCACTTTTCGAAAATAATACAAATGATCCATTGGAAGCTGGACCAGGAGATGTAGCCCAAGAGAGGAATGAACTCCTTTATCATTTGTTGTGTTATGTGTTTTCTATTCATTGATTATGCTATTATTTATATGCATCTTGAATGAGTAAATCCTATAAATGATGTGTTGCAAATTTGATCCATTTTCTTTTAACACATAAATTTTAACTTGCAAATATTTTCAAGAATACAAGTCTTCTTCATTTTTATATCAAGTTGGTATCAGAGCACTGGTTTTTGAAGACTTGATTATTTGCAAGTGTTTTTTTTTTTTATGCTCACAAGGTTGAAACTCACAAGAGGAGAAGGTCAACTTGTGGAGCCAAGTTCTCATCCTTTAAGGAGGAAGCATATACAATCACCCCAAGTTTCAAGGAGGCATTCACCAAGTATGGCTCATGAAGAAAGTCATGACCATGTTCCTGTGGAAGATGAAGATCTCAGAAAGTCTTTCATGGAAATGAGAGAGATGATGAAGATCTTGATGGAAAGGAATGCAGGGTTGCAAGGTGAAGGCTCCAACCCTTCAAAGCATAAGGGAGACAGTGGTGATAAAAATCCAAATGGAAATGGAGGTAATGGTGCTTCTCCACCACCCTCTCCTCCATTTTATTCTTCTTCTTCTTCTTCTTCTACCAATTCAAGACTTCTTCCAAATTCTCCAAAGGGACATGGTAAAACTCCTTCGCAAATTCCTTCATTAAAGCTTGATATTAAATTTGAATTGCCAATATACAATGGAGAAGTTAATGCTGAGAAATTAGATAATTGGATACGTCAGATTGAGGTATATTGTAG
>ML784171.1:213285-223285 GCA_009831015.1 Picea engelmannii
CTTGTAATTTTTTGGCCATTTTGTATAGTTTTGACCCTTTTGTTGTGCTGTGGAATTAATCCTTGTGCCATGAATGACTCTTTTTCTGTGCTGACGATGCGGAGTTCTTGTCACCCTGTGCGGACGAAATTTCAGTGATAACACTAAGCCTTTCACAACCAAATATCGGAGGTGACTTTGCAAAAGGAATCATTAAAAACCTAGAAATTGCCTTTGATTCCTGCCCCAACACTCCCTTCTTGATATATGTGGTCGTTGTAGATGTCATGAGAAATTTGGGTATTATCCTTCACAAAGGACTTATAAAGAACTTAGATGGAATTTTTCATGAACGAAAATCCAAGGAAACTATCCCTCATCTTGAAGGAGGATTCTTCACCCTCTACAATGAACCTCTCATAGGCTCCCCATTTGAAACCTCTGATGAGTCAAGTGACCAACTCTTGTGTATCGATAGTGACCTCAATAATTGGTTTGTCCAAGAAGGGAAGTTAGATATCGACACCATTGAAGAAACTGAAGGAATATGGACCTTGTAGTTTGATGGATTCCACTCTGGATCAGGCGCTGGAATTGTCTTGACAGCCCCTTCCGGTGAAGTCTTTTACCATTCATATAGGAGGGAATACCATTGCACCAACAACATTGCCGAATATGAGGCCTTTATCCTAGGTCTCAACTTAGCAATTGACAAAGGCGTTACACACCTAAAGGCAAAAGGAGACTCAGACCTCATTGTATTGCAAGTTATGATGATATTTTCCACTTAAAATGAGAAGTTGAAGAGGTACTGAGACATGGCTCAATCCCTCTCAAAATCCTTCAGAATAGTGTCACTTGAACCCATTCCTTGAGAATAAAACCACGTGGTAGATGATTTGGCTATCTCTGCTTCTACCTTACAACCTTGTGAGGGACCTCTTCATGACTTATGCAAGATGGAGGTTCTCTTTAGACCTTCTATCCCCGATAATTTGGAATATTGGCAAGTTTTTGAGGATGACGATCAAATTATCAGGTTCATGGAGAACAACAAGGAGTTCACCGATTCAAAAATTAATTTCCTAGCTGATTCCATGAACCTGAAAGTTATTAACCTTCAAAGAAATACCTTGCCAAAGGGTTATGTTCCCCTAGAAAACCGCTTCGATAGGCATGATGTTTTCAAAGGAAAAACGCCCAACAAACAAGCTGATGAAGCCCTGGAATTAAATATCAGTACAGAAATAGATCCAAGAATGATCAAAATAGGTAAAGGCACCACCGATAAGGAAAGGATAGAGATTTTTTCACTTGTCAAGTAATTCAAGGACACCTTTGCTTGGAACTATGATGATTTGAAAGCTTATAGGGGGGACATTATCCAGCACGCTATACCTTTGGTAGAAGGAGCCAAACCTTTCCGACAAAAGATAAGACATATCAATCCAAAGTTGGCAAGACAAATACAGAAGGAACTCCAGAAGATGGTTGATGCTAGCATCATAACCCCTATCAGATATTTCTCTTGGATGTCAAATTTGGTAGTTGTTCGAAAGAAGAATGGTGACATACGTTTGTGTGTGGATTTCCATAACCTCAACCAATTGTCTTTGAAAGAAAATTACCCACTTCCAAACATGGAACATTTGCTTCAAAGGGTCATAGGGGTAGGTATGATGTCTATGCTGGATGGGTTTTCAGGATACAACCAAGTCTTGCTTAAAAGGGAAGACCAGCTCAAAACTGCATTTACCACACCATGGGGAACCTTTATGTACTTAAGAATGTCAGTGCCACTTTCCAAAGAGAAATGGATTTTTCCTTTAGGGACCTTATACAAAAAATCATAGAAATCTACCAGGATGACCTTACCATTGTGTCCAAAGATAGGAAATACCATCTCTCACACCTTAGGATTGTTTTCAAGTGATGCAGAAAGTATGGTATCTCGTTGAATCCCAAGAAATCCATTTTAGGTATTGATGAAGGAAATTTATTAGGTCATGTGGCTTCATAGGGAGGAGTTTCCATTGACCCCGAAAGAGTCCAATCAATAAAGTATGTATGCCCCCCAACCAACAAAAAATATTTAAAATCCTTTCTTGGAAAGATCAACTTTATTCATAGTTTTGTGCCAAACTTTGTCGAGAGGATAAAACCTTTGAGCGCCTTGCTAAACAAGGATGTTTCCTTCAAGTGGGATGATAAAACCAACAAGTCCTTTGAAGATATTAAACATGCTATCTCCCAATCTCATGTCTTGATCAACCCCGATTTCACACGAGATTTCATAATATTCTCGTTTTCATCCCAAGATACTATTGCTGGTGTCCTAATGCAAAAAGATGTTGATGACTATGAACATCCTATGGCTTTTATGAGAAAGTTCCTTAGAGATTTTGAGTTGAATTATTCTATCACTGAGAAACAATCGTATGCCCTAGTCAAGTCCCTCAAACACTTTAGAAACTATGTTAGCTACAATAAAATTAAGGATTATGTCCCATACCCAATCGTAAAGGATGTCTTATCACAACAAGATTGCATGGGTACCAGGGGAAAATGTGTTTCCAAAATCCAGGAGTATGAATTAGAAATAAAACCCACCAAAATAATAAAGGGACAAGGTTTAGCCCAGATGTTGACTGAGAGAAACCAAGAAGCCATACAAATGGGCGAGAGTGAGAAAATAAACGTGATGATCAGCGAATTAGAGCATGATGAGTGGTATTCTGATATCGTCTACTATATAAATAAATTGTCTTGCCCCAATCACCTAGTAGACTACAAAAGAAGGGCTTTGATATTGAAAGCTATGAAATATTGCTTGACTGAAGATGGACTTGGGTGGAGGAATCTTGACGGGGTCATACTTAGATGTGTGAACAAAGAAGAGGCAAAGAAGCTACTGGAAGAAATACACTCTGGATACTGTGTTGGGCACTTTGCAGCTCGTACTACTTCCCAAAAAATCCTAAGGGCTGGCTATTATTGGCCAACACTTTTTTCCAATACCCACCAACATGTCCGATCTTGCCAGCCCTGCTAGTACTTCTCTGGTAAACCAGAACTCCCAGCGCAACCCCTGAAACCCGTAGTAATAGAAGCACATTTTCAGCAGTGGGGTTTGGACTTTGTTGGTGAGTTTAAGGACAATTAAAGTAATGGATACTGGTGGATCCTAACAGCCACAGACTATTTCACTAGATGGGTCGAATCTATTCCTGCAAAGAAGGCCACTGAAGAAGTAGTCATGAATTTTATGGAAGACCGAATCATAACTAGGTTTAGTGTCCCTTCCAAGATCACTACAGACAATGCCAAAGATTTTATCTCACATGCTCTGGTAGAATTTTTCTTCAAATATGGCATTGTCCTATCCCATTCCTCCAACTATTACCCACAAGGGAACGGATTAGCAAAATCAACCAATAAAAACCTCATGAATATTTTGAAGAAGGTTGTGGGGGGGAATAAAAGATCCTGGGATAGAAAAATAAAGTATGTAGTATGGGCATACTGAATAACAACAAAAACTTCCATAGGAAAAACTCCTTTTGAGTTGGTATATGGACTAGAAGCAAAACTTCCTGTGCACCTCCGAATTCCTATCCTTCGTTTTGCTCAACAATATGCTACAGATGCAGAAGCAATCCAAGGAAGGATCAATCAACTAATAGAGATGGATGAGACGAGGAGGAGTGCCTTTGGTCAAATGGAAAGAAATCAAGAGAAGATAAAAAACACCTTTGACCATAGAGAAAAGGAAAGAAACTTCACCGAAGGAGATCTTGTACTGCTATGGGATAAGAGAAGGGAAAAACCTAGTATGCACAAGAAGCTTGACAGTTTATGGGCAGGTCCTTGTAAAATCATGAGTTGTGCAGGTATGAACTCTTTCAACCTAGAGACCAGGGAGGGAGAAGCCCTGAAGCTACCAGTAAATTCTTTACATATCAAGCGTTACTACCCACCGGTGACCTGACTTCACAGGTAAGTACAGGTGAGTAGGCATTTTGCATTCGTGTATTATGTCATTTGCATTGCATGTTAGTTTGCTTTTATATTCACATTGATTGATTGTTTTCCTTCAGTCTATATTTATATATACATGTATGTTGGGGTGTCATTACCACCCCAATTTTGTTACTGATACTTCTATCGAGATTGTGCAGGTCTGCAGGTTATGCCAGAGATGTTGAGGTTCTCATGCGCTCTACGGTGAGCACATGTCCCCGAGTTGGATCCAGATGTTATCCCCACTTTTTAGGGATAACTAGGAGATCATGTCTCAAGGCCCATAGGTCATAGACATGGAGTACCAAGAGCAGGATTGACTTGAGCATGGACCCGGAGGGCCTGCCTTTTCTTCATTCATCATCTTTTGTCTTGTCGGCAGCAACAACATCCATCACCATCAGCTTGATCCTGTATCAGAAGAGGTTCTTGCTCCATGAGGTAATTGGTCCAGGTATCATGGTATGTGTCACTTTTGATCATTGAAACCTTTAAATATATGCATCTAATTCCTTTTATCTCTAACAACTACTTGGATCTTACATTATCCCACTTGACCATGCTTGGGGAAATTGACAGGGTGCCCTAGCAAGCTTGTATCCATAGGTATTGGTTTGCCACTGGGGGAATTTATGAAAATCCATCATCCGCTCCCATCATAGCACCACTATTTCATCTTATCTCCCGCTTATTCATCCCATTCCCCTTGTCTGGGAATTAGGTTGACCTATTTGCATGATTTCACCTTATCTCGTGGGAAGAAGGGGCTAAAGTCCAAGAAGGTAAAAGTAGTTGGTAAAAGACAAAAGCCTAGAAATAAAACCTTGAGATGCTTCACCCAGGGATCCCCGAGAAGGCAGTAAAAATCCTCTCAGCTAGAAACAAGAGGGACCTGGAAAATAACAAAACAAGACCTAGTCAGAGGATACGGGGTCTCATCACGAGCTAACCTATTAGGTCCATGGGTACCTAACAGTATGACATTGCCACCATCTGGTTACCATGCCGGGGCAGTGACCTTTGGTTACATGGCCAAGGGAAAGGGGATCTCATCACGAGCCATCCTTCTCATCTATGTGAAAGTACTTGTGGGTAAAATTGTTAGATCTGGTCACCATGCCAAGGCAGTGTCCCCTGGTTAGTTCTTGAACAAACAAAAAAAGCAAATAAAAGAATAAAACAAGAATAAAAAGAATAAAGGAAAGAATGGGCTTGGAAAAAATACATCCATGACAGGTACAACTCGCCTTCTACAAAGGCACCCACGGGTAACACTTATGCATCCTTGGCCCTCACTACACCCACATGTTTGGACATCCCCTAAGCACATCACCTCACTTACATGGCTTGGATGAGATCTTTCTGGAAACTTTCCTTTTCTTGTGGACACTAGCCCAATAGGACGCCTTGTCCTTTTCTCCAATCTTGTATTGCAGGTTTTTGTAATGTCTTTGAGCTATTGACTAATGTATTAGGGTTTTACGCATATGTTTAATAATATTGATGATGAGATGTGATTGACATTTCTATTATCCCTGTGACTGATGAGCCCATGGAGGGCATAGCTTTTGATGTGCAGGACCATGCCTGATAGACAGGTACCATTTGGACCAGTACACATGGGGAGGTGACTAGTTCGGACCTCCATGGGGTTGAATATCCCACCAGATGGATGTTGAGACCCCATCAGGGGGCAGAGACATGACATAAATTGATCAGGGGTTTTGCACCTAAGAGGAAGAGGACGTTCCACCAGAGACACTCCTGGAGGACTAGACCTAGGGGGAATGACCCATTTTTAGTGGAACACTAGCCTTGGAAGGCTTAGGACATCCCCATCTTCACCATGACGTCATCCAACTTCATGGGCGCTTTTGGAGGCAGACTGTGCAGCAGTTGCACGTGTGGCATGTTGGAGAGGCCCCTGGGGGGCTAACGTTTTTCTCCTGGATGTCTCATTTGACCTAGAAAGGGCTAGCGCCTCTTTTGAAGGGGATTTTACTCTCTTTTCTACTCAATTAGGGTTTTAATTTGACAATTTAATGTAAAAACAGTATGATTTTGACATTATGGCCTTGTCGGCCTTTTTTATGACCTAAAAAGTAAATTAGGTCATTGATACACTATATATTGAGGGTTTTCACTCTCATTTTTTACAACAACTTACTCACTCAGAGTGAGGTCTGATTTTTAGCACCCCATTTGGGTTATCGGATGATTTGAGGAAGGCACACTTGTTGAAGGAAGAGATTTTTGGCATTTTATGGTGTTTTTCTTGAAGGAAGGTGTTACAAATAGGGTTTGCATGATTATTTCTTGATGAATTGTAAGTATTTTTCTGCAAAACTTCTTGATTGAATGGTTGTAGTCTTATTTTCTTACATGTATTTATAATTTGTTGAATAAAAACCCTAGGTGACAAGCACACAAGTAGGTCCTTGTCTCATGTCCCCTGATAGAAACGATTTCAACCATTGAAGGAGAAGAAGAGAGCCTAGCCATAGCTACACTCCTTTTTCTTCCTCCCTTTAGCTAGTCGTACCATTTTGACTTCAAGAGGAAGAGGACATCCCAGGCCTAGGTCATCTACACCTTGGGTCATTTTCTTTTAGGGTTTGATGAAAGAGCCTTGCCTTAGAAACACTCTCCCTCTTTAAGCCCTCTTGTCTTGATTTTGTATTTCATTTGAGATAGTTATTTGCCGGGAAGGAGGAGAGAGCATGAGGCCTTGCTTTAGCAACACCGGAGTGAGCCTCTCTCCCCTAGGGTTATGATTTTGAAGCCCTGCTTTAGCAGCACTTCAAAACTTATCCCTCTAGTCCTTTAAAATCTCACTTCCTTCAACTCGTGCATCCTTCATTTATGACTGCATTAAACCCTAAGGCACTAATCTAAAGCCTCAAACATTGAAGTAGAATTGGATCCAAACACTCTCAAACCTTTTGAATTGAAACCCTAACTACACTAGCCCTAACCTAGACTAACCTATTAACCCTAAGTTGCTGACGTCATCATTGAATATTTCATCTTTATTGAAACAACATTTTACTTTATGAGCAATTAAATGGTGGTTAAGGCATTAATTAAATAAAGTGTTGATTGGTTACATTGAATGTCGCATTGTTCTAGTATTTATTGGCAAAGTGACATTATCTTTTCATTTCTATTGTGTAAACACTGACTTCGTCAACATTTACTTTCAAATTGATTATATTGAATATCAGATAGTTCTTGATTGATATGAAGTACTAACCCATTGAAATAAGCTTGCAAGTATCAGTTTGTTGTTGTCTTGTTCCAGGCAGGTACTCTTCATTGGGTTTTACTTTATTATTGGTTGTTTAGCCGGAACTTCTGTTTGGTGGTGATCTGTAAAAGGGGAAAAAAACTTATCTTCATCCTATTAACCTTTTGCCTCTTCAAAACCCCAGGTCACCGAGGACGTCTCCCCTGGGCCTAACCTCCCTAAAGAGAAATAACCTGCCCATCATGGTGGCATTGGGTGGGATAGGTTCCTGTTATGCCAGTTTGGCCTTCTACCTTATAGCCTTTATGCCTAGCTACAAACTGTGCAATAACAGGATGCATGCACCCCAACTACCCCAACTACCTTCACCTAGATAATTCACAATCAAGGACACATGTTCTATCCCTCTCAGTCATGTTGATTGGATTAAACATCCCATAACAACCCCTGATGCATTTAAGGAAGAAAATATGGCTAGCATTTCACCCATCATCAAAGTGGATATCTTTGTTACACTTCGTGTTATTGATAACATTCTCTTAGGAGATGCATATCCCCCTAGAGAAATATTCCAATGAAAATATATTTCCAAGATTTTTACAACACATTTAATTGGTATTGTTTAAAATATCCTAAACTATATTTCACCATCATTGAGCATTACATCGACACATGGATCGGCATACCCCTTATATGATAGAAACAAAGATCTGTACACCCCTTAAAAGACATGTCCATCAAATAAGAGATTTATAAAGTTCATAAAGTAAAATCCATTTACCCAATTTCATATACCTCATGGGTATCCAACCTACTTGTACAAAAGAACATGGCACCATTCATGTGTGTAGTGATTTTCATGATTTCAACTAGGCTTGCTTGAAAGAAAATTGGGTATCCAACCAAGTCCATGTAAACCAAAAACAAGGTAGCATTTGCGTGTGCATTGATTTTCATGATTTGAAATAGGCCTGCCTAAAAGACAACTTCCCTACCCCCTTCATAAACCAAGTCATGATGCTTGTGCAAGAGATGAGGCCCTATCCCTCATGTATGGGTTTTTTAGGGTATAATAAAATCTAGATTTGACATTCTGATAATGAAAGACCATGTTCACTACATTGAGGGCACCTTCACCTACCATGTTATACCTTTAGTGTGTAATGTTCTAGTTTTTCATGATTCATCCCACGCTTACCTTGATGATCTCACTAATTGGTCAAATAAATGACCACAACACTTACAATACCTATGAACTATTTTCTTATGTTCTTACCCTAGGTCACATATGTTCTTACAAGACACCTCTGGCTGCGAACTAGGGCCCCAATTTTCAAGTCTTCCCCTAAATAAGACACCTTATGAGTTTGGGATTCAGAAAAAGTGTTGTTGATACCAACCTATACTACAAGAATGTTAATGGTGAGTCCCTAATTTTTGGTTCTCTACATTGATGATTTATTCCTCACCGGTACATAGAGCCTTATTGCTAAATGAAAGTATGTGTTGGCCTCTGAGTTTGAGATGAAGGACCTTGGTATAATGCACTACTTCTTGGGAATGTAGGTGTGGAAGAGAACTGATGAGATCTTCCTAAGTCACGAGAAGTACACAGTTGAGATATTGAAGAAGTTTGGGATGTTGAACTGTAAGCCCATGGCTACACCAATGGTGATGAATATGAAGAAACTAAGAGAGTCTTCTTCTGATTCCGATGAGATTGATCTGAACCTATACAGACAACTAATTGGATCATTGATGTATCTGGTTAACACTAGACCAGATATTTTCTATGCGGTGAGTGCACTTAGCCAATTTATGATTCAACTGAGACAGACACATTAGATTGTTGTGAAGCCTCATGATCCCAATGCCCATATGCCTCCAACCTTGTGATATAATGATCGTTGGGTGACAACTGTCATGAAGGGTGATGACTAAGACTAGGGGCAACTTTCAATTCAAGGCTAGGAATGACCAGTCCCACATCAAGTGAATGAATAAAATTAAGAAGGTACATGTGTTGTCCCATTCCATGTCAACAACAACGCATCCATTCATTGGGAACACTAAAACCTGACAAATCGATGACTCCACTAAATTAGAGTTTATGGTTTACATGATGAATCGATGATAGAAGAAAGTGGGTGTGTGAGTCAAATTTGAGTCCAGAAACCCTCCCATGTCGTTAAGGCATGCGAATAGTCTATCCATGTCAAATTTCAATGCATTCAGAAATAGTTTGAAACATTTCAACGTTGGCCCCATTCAATACAGGGCACTGTTTCTCGTGTCTAGTCCTAGTACATAGGACTCACTAAAATTTGTATAAGATATTTGGAGAATGATAATTTTGAAGGTGTTGGGCCTATTCCTACAGACCACGGCCAGATCACCTCTCATTGACAATCTGTGTATTGATCCCTTTTAGTTTTGGGTTGTTAGTATTTGCAATTGCACGCACCTTTAAATATGGTCAAAGTTCAATTAATGTCTCTTGTTATTGTAGGGTTATAAAGCCTCATGATCCCAATGCCCATATGCCTCCAACCTTGTGATCTAATGATCGTTGAGTGACAACTTTCATGAAGGATGATGACTAAGACTAGGGGCAACTTTCAATTCAAGGTTGGAAATGACCAGGCCCACATCAAGTGAAGGAAGAAAATTAAGAAGGTACATGTGTTGTCCCATTCCATGTCAACAACAACGCATCCATTCACTAGGAACACTAAAACCCAAAAAATCGATGAC
>ML784171.1:229258-293850 GCA_009831015.1 Picea engelmannii
CTAAAGAGTTGAGGAGGATGAATGCCATACTCAATGGAATTTATAGGAATGCAACTTATTTTTCTTTCCTTCACCCTTCATGTCATCATCATCACCTCTAGACTCACCATCACCCTTCTTATCATCACATCTGGACTCACCATCACCCTTATTATCATCACCCCCTCTTCTCTTTTTGTTTTCTCCGCCATCCTTCTTCTCCCCACCACCACTACCTTCCTTCTTCCATAACACCCCTTGTTTCTTGCACCCATACTTTTTATCCCCTTCCTAATTATCTCCATCCTCCTTGAAATCCATCTCTTCACTTCATTTCCTTATACAAAATTGAATGCATTTCCCTAGGATGGTAGTGTACCATTGATTTAGATGTGGTTCAATCAAGTTTTGATGTCAAATTCATTCATTTCTTTGTATGTGTACACATTTTTTCATTTATGTTGTATACATAGTTGGCATTTACCCGACGTGGCAATGTACCACTTACTTAAAGGTAGAAACAACACACAATTATTTTATGATTTAATTTCTAATTTCATCATTGTGTTTCTATACACATGAGTTTTTGCTTCCATGGTTTAAAATAAATTGAATGTTAGTGTGGTAAAATTTTATAATTATGCTTATGGAGACATGTTTTTTTCCTCTTGTGGTGTGAAATTGACTAAATGCTAGTGTTGTATTGTGTTTATAGATACATGGTTTTTTCTCTCATAATGAGGATACTGCAAAATAGGCTTATATTAATCATCATTCTCATGCATATTTAAATAATATAAAACAATAATTAATAATTATTATTATTATAATTATTATTATTATTATTATTATTATTGAATTAATTAATAATAATAATAAATAAATAAAATAATTGAATAATCAATAATAGTTAAATCAATAAAAATTATATTTCCATGAATTAGTAGACGAGAAAATTCTTGAATGCCTTTGGGCATCTTCAGAATGTGATTTCATTACTAATGAAATTACAATTTTTTTCCCAAGGAAAAAGATAGTTAAATTACTAGAAATAATTAAATATTTAATAAAAATTATGTCAAAAATTTGATGTTAAAACGATGAAATTTTGACACTAATTTGATAGCAAATTTCAATTGCGATGTTAAAATATGTTAATACAACACAAATGAAATGCAAACGATAGGCCTAGTGTTAGTACAATGCATAAGTGATGTAAAATAATGCTAATATGAGGAAAAAATGAATAATAATGACACATTCTTGACGCTAACATAGCACACAAGTGATATAAAATGGCTTTAACAAGATATAAATATGATGCAAAATGACTCAAAAAGTTCTAAATTTCAACATTCTTAAGACACTAGTTCTAAATTTCAACATTCTCAAGACACTAGTATGACACACTCATGACATAATCATCATACCCATATGAAATATCGACACCCAAGTCAATGCAGTTCAACATAACATATATAGTTTTGATGCAAACTCGACACAAACATGACTTTTTTAGGTTTTTTTTACAATAATATGTGACACAGTATGAATCAAATGCAATGCAAAAAAAAAAATTGCATCATAATTTTCATCACTAATACGACGTTGTGTAAAGTGAGTGTCAAAAATTCGCTAGATCGGGTGGTTTAAATGTCAAATGATGGCCCCGACACATGGAGGGTGGATGATTGTTCGCATATGTGAGTCTAAAAATTTCCATGGGAGTGTGGGAGATTCATTGACAATTTATGGAAATGCATGGGAGAGTATAAGAGACTTATGACAAGGTGAGAAGCTTGATGGTTTTAAGCGAGCAAGGTGAAGACATGGTTTTGAATGATTACCACAACATTATCATTTGGCATGGAATGAAAATGAATGAGTATAAGTACTAGAAGAAGATGATGGTGCCACGTGGTCCAAAGAATTATAATGTCTAGAGTGTCAATTGGGATGCAGCATATGTAGAATCCTAAGATTTTTAATTGCAGGAGAGATGCTTTGGTAAGAAAAATGGGTTCTTTGTTTCCCTATCATATTCATTTTTTCTCTTTGTTTATAGGTTCTAGGCTCATATCATTGAGGGCTTAATCTAGTTCTCCGAGGAGGCTTTATTTATATGCCAAGTTGTCATTCCTCTGTTGAAGTCTAAGTTCCTGGTCGGTGACAAGGTCTTTGCAACCATAGATATCTTTGACATTCCCTAGGGTGGGTTGGTCAGTTTGGAAGAGTGGAATATTACTGTGGTTTTGTTGAGGCTCTACCTACGCAAAAATCTGTTTCAAGTGTGTGGTTCTTTGGATTTAGTAGTGGATTTATGGTGCTTTTGAATTGTATATAGAGTCTGTAGAAGGTGTTCATTGTAGGGGACATAAAGGAGTACTAACAGTCCAACTCTATAGTTGGGAAGCCAGGATGGAGGACCCATCAAAGCCAATGTTTCCTAAACCCAATCGATGAGGGTCTCAAAGGAGAAGAAAGGATCAATGTTAGGCCAACAAACATGCCAAGTTTGGATTATGGGGTATAGGTCCAGAAAAGGAGGATTTTCTAGTGTAGAGGTGTTATCATGATGAAATGCTTGAGAATATTCATTAGCCTATTGAAGGATTAATGGGCACCATGAAGAAGACACAAAGGAAGACTTCTAGATAGTGAATCTAATATGAATTTCATAATTGGGTTGTGGACACTGGATTCTCCAGATCTCGTGACACCAACGTCTTTAGAGAAATGGAATTCTATTGCATGGCTAATACTTTGGTGGCCATACACTGGAAAATAAAGATCAAATGGACCCTAAGGAGTGAGACATAATGTGATGAGTAGAGGAATAATTTACAATGTTATGTCGAGTAGCCTTTATCTTGATATTTAAGGTGACATATGGGGATCCAAAGGTAGAAGAAGGAATGGTGGAGGTTGGGGGAACCTTTGACTTAGCTGGCACCAATTCCAATCTGATAATCATCAAGGAGGATATTGATCGAAATCCTACAAGCAAAGGCAAAGGACCAATGACTCCTATTGATCTAAGCCCTTCTGAACTTGGTTCACTTCAGTTTTGTTGCATGTTTAGTTTGTTATGTCTATATCTATCCATTAGGGTAATCTTAGTATGTCTAGTTGGTTATATCTTAAAGACTTTTAAATGACCGTGTATGTCAATTTTGAAGAATTGCAAGATGCATGTCAATCTAGAAGAACTATTTTTTTATATGTTATGGCTATATAGAATTGATATAATATATCTAATGAATATTATGCATAGGAATCTGAGATCCGGTCACCTTTTTTGAAATTCTCAAACTACCATGAATGTAACTTTTTCTGTACAATATTAATATATAAGTAGAAAAGATTACAAAAAAAAAGGTGTGACAAAAATGATGTCACTGGCATGATACAAAGTTGACATAAATCATGATGCCCCTTGTATTGTCATGTTTTGCATTGTTTAACTTGATTTTTTCCCTCAAAAATTGCAATGGTAGATAATGCTAATGATGACACTATAACCCCATATTATAGTAGTGTACCATATTGTTAATTATACCTCCTTTCCTAGTCCTTCTCTTTTATATTTGTTTCTTTATCGTTTCATGGATAGGGGAAGTATCGACCCTTTAAAGGCTATGTGGGGTTGATTTCCTTTTATTAATATTATATAAATATTTGTTTTTGGTTATTAAAGTACCCTTATTTGGTTTTCAATCCATGTACTTTTGAATTTGCACCTTTCAAATGATCAAATTCTTTAGTGTATGGATGGATTTCTTTGGCATGCCAAACTTGTTGACTAAACTATAATGAAAGGATGATAAAAAAATGTAGTCATTAGGAGCCTCAAAATCATTAACACTACTTTTCTTCAATATCATAGCCTAGTAGAAACCATGAAAATATTTCCATGCTTGTTCCCTATGTGCAATACTACAAATGTGAAGTGAAGGTTTAAATTCATATGACATACATTACATTCAAAGAATGATAGGGTTTCATTAACACATGCACAAGCCAATCTTCGTGAAATGAAAGTTCAAAAGCATAAAGAGAAATGTAATATGGAAATAGATGTAAGAAAACTATCCTATGAAAACAAAAATTAAATAAACCAATGGAAAAATTGTAATGTAAAGTGAAACAAATTTTGAATAAAAAATTATCTATCCTACAAAAGAATAGAGAAAAGACAAACTATTCTATGAAAAAAAATTACTAGAAACCCTAATCTAACTATTGACAAGCACCCATCACATGAAATCATATTGCTAGTGCAACCATCTAAGTAGATGGTCCATGCCCATAATTTATTTCACATGATGTGTGAGTGAATTCTCTTGATGTGGGATGGAACATAAAATGAGGCAATTCAAAAATATCTCATTGATAGTGAAATATTTGAACAAGGACACCTTGTTATTTGATTTCAATACTTGGTTGAAGTATGATTGTATCCATGATGCAATTGCATCAAACACCTCATCTATATCCTTCTCTACTACTTGGGGCTTTGATTTTAGATTTTATACATGTGTTGGGATTTAAACCAAGCTCACCTTTGCTAGGAATGGTGAATTCCTTTGTTTTATGGCTTACTTCCATTACAAATTGTTATTCTTAACTTCTATGAAACTATCAATTCCAAAGGATGTTAAATGGTTATCAACAATAATTAAGTAAGATTGGGTTGTTTCTTATTTCAACTCCTTAAGATTGTCATTGGGCTCAAACATCACACCAATATGCT
This sequence comes from Picea engelmannii, assembly GCA_009831015.1. Lineage (NCBI taxonomy): Eukaryota > Viridiplantae > Streptophyta > Pinopsida > Pinales > Pinaceae > Picea > Picea engelmannii. The sequence goes on from ML784171.1 coordinate 233,991, forward strand.
CAGCCTCATGATCAATTGAGAATTGAATGTTTGGCTTTGGATTTGAGTCTAAATTTACAAAAGGTAAGCCATTAAACATAATAAATTTATTGTTTTCATTCAATAACTCACATAAGTTCAAGATACATTCTCTTTCTTTCTTGAATAATTTTAATTCAGATAACACATGTTCAATGTAAGATATTCACCATACAAAAGATCATAATACACTATTTGGGAGAAACTATATGTATACCATTGTAGAGATATCCCATTTGATCTTCCACCTCTTTCTAATCCCCCATGAAGGGAAAGTGGTCATCATTGATTAACTTACATATTGTGAATCCCATCCAAATTTCGTTGTAGACAAGCTTTTTCCCTTCATAGGTGGTGCTTGGTACATATCAACTATGTTGGATGTAGACTTTGATCTTTTCAAGGACTCATCATATCTTAAGTTGTATCATGTATTGACTCCTCGAGTTAATTATGTAAGATTGTCCCCCATATACATAGTCTCCACCTTCATGGAAGTTTTTGGAACAAATATTGAAATTTTGGCTTTCGGTAGCTTAGAAAGAAAAAAATTATAGTGTTTAGCTACCGAAAGTGCAGACTTTCAGTAGCTTAAATCTCAGGTTTCATATGCCCTTAGCTACCGAAAGTGTATCGGTCGAGACCAAGCATTCAAGCATCACACATTAAGCCACATGGAGGAAGAGCTCACAAGGAGGCACGAAAAAAATGCAATAAATGGAAATAAAATCACTATATTAAGGTTTCACACAAATGCCACGTCACCATTTCGGGGTTTCGACCATTGGAGATTCGACCAACGTAAAAAGTTTAACCATTGTTCTGAAACCTGAAATCCCGAAATTCCAAAATTGGGTTTCGGGACTTTCGGTGGCTTATGGCACTCCAAAATTGCACATATAACCATTGAAAGCTAGGACTTTTGGTGGCTAAGAGACACCTGTTTTCGGCCTGTTAGCTGTCGAATCGCAGATTTTTTTTAGTGGATAAACTGCCTCAGCAAAAAATCAGTTTTCTCAGTCGTGGGGAGGCCTTTTTGTGCTCTCAAATGGTCGATTGGCATCCACATATCCTAAGCTTTCCATTGGTGCATTCATATTTTCATTTGGATCTCGGGAAGGCAGTCAAAATTCCCTCGAAAGATGAGGTTCGTTTTCAGAAATGTGGCGTTTTTTACTATGCTGAGTCATAATTTTCAAATGATGATTCTGAGTGACTCGAATATCATTTTGAGAAACGGTTGGAGGTTTTTGTGAATAATACATAAGAGATCAATATTCTCCCTCATTTTTCCTACAGGTGTCACATATTGGGAGAATCAAATCCATCTCTGAGACCTAATTTTCGAATCTCAGAATTTCCCCGTTTGACACATGTTTTTGAAAGGAAGATCTGGGGAAAATGGAAATAGAGCTCAGGAAATCGAGAGAGGTTTTTGGTCAGAAAAAATAGATGAACAAAAACCTCTTTCATTTTATACACATCTTTCACGATTTGAGAGATACAGAACCATAACCGCAGCCCCGGTTTTCAGCAGTTTGGCCCATTTTCTATGGCGAATTTTTTCTGAATTTGATGGTAACTGTTGTTATCTTTTGGGAGGATTTCGACCTCAATACCTACATGAAATGCCTTTTCATTTCTAGAGGGATTTTGTTTTTAATCCGAATCTTTTTTTAGTTATTCGAAAGGGGGCAGAAGACATATATTATTGTATCTTCTTGAAAAAATAGAAAGGAGGGGGAACAGCCGGAGAGCCTTTTGGAGGCTGGGTTTGTAATGCATTCCTTTTCAGCAAATATATAAAAGAATGCCAAGAGATTCTACACCTTGTCACTGTCTAATTCTATCTTCTTCCTATGTTATTGTTTCTGAAGTTTTCATCACTTCTCTTTCTTCCTTCCATTCATTAATTCAACTTGTAATGGTTACAATTCAGTGATACTTCTGTTGTAGCTAATTTAAAGCATTCCTTAAAGTGCAGTTTTTCCTCTGTTTTTCCATGAGTAGAACAAGACCTGCATCTTAATTGTTTTGCCTTATTTACAAGTTTTATTTGTTCATAGCTTTTCCTTTGTCTTTCTATGAGTAAGACAAGACCTGTGTTCAGATATTTGAAGTTTGGTGTTATTTTTGTCATTGAAATAAAGATTAGACTTATCAGAATTAGATACCTAACTCTTTGTTTCAGTCTTCTTCATTTCCTATCCTCTATCCATCTTCTTTATTAAATCAAGTAGACAAACGATGTCATGCCTCTTCGTTTCTGATCTATAAATGAGTGAAGGGCTTGTTTCAGACCTAGTTCTAGAAGCCTCTTATGACTGATCAATCAACAAATTTTATTTCATATAAAATGTGCTCAGGCTTGGCTCTATTAAAGCCTAGAGTCAACTCTTGCGACAACATTTTCTGGTGCCGCTGCCGGGGAAGGAGGACGAAGTTATCTTCCCTAGGATACGACAAATTTCAGATCTATCTCTTGATGGTGAACAAGGGATAGGCATTCAATTGGCTGTGATCATTCACCTAGCAACTCCTTGGTTCGTAGACTCTACATGATTTTGTTGGCGACTCCACTGGTCTCAAATGTCGAATTCGTTCGCTGCTCGAATTGCTGCAAGGTTTGTCCCTCTGGACTTTACAAATGTTTATGGCTTTCCAAATACTGTTCCAAACATTAAAATTTGGGAAGATGTCCTTCCTAAATTTGGAGAATATGAGGACGACAAAACCGCTCAACACTTGTTTGAATTCCACAAGCTCATGGAGGAATTAAATGTACATCATGAAGATGTCCTCATGAAATTATTTATGTTTTCATTGGAAAAAGATGTTAGACTCTGGTATAAATCTTTACCCCATTCCAGTATGCCTTCATTGAGATGTTTTCACAGACTTTTTCATCAACATTGTAAGAGGATATATTCAGTTGAAATCCTTTTTGAAGATTGTTGTAATATAGGATTCATAAGACAAACAGATCATACAAATCCTCTTGAAGAGGAGGAAGAAACAATAGAAATTTCTCAAGTTGATGAAGATGATCAGTATGAGGAAGAGTTGGCTCATAAATATGCTGGATCTTGTGAACATACTCAAGAAGAAGATATTCAGCATCACGGTCAACCTGCAAAAGAGATAGAAAGGAATGATTGTTGTTTTATCCAGAAAATACAGAGACCACCTCCTCCTTTGACTGAAGAAGAAATAGATCTTCTCCTGCACAACTATGTTGCAGCCCCTACTCACACAGATTTGTAGCTTTCACACAGTCCCGGATATGAGTGTCAAACTTCTTCCATTTCTGAAAATGTAAATATGTTTTTAAATGATGGCAGTCATGTATTTCATGGAACTTTACAGGAAGTTAGTGAACCTATTTATGATGATTTCCTGCCAAGAGATCAGATTTTAGACTCTGCTTTGTTTCATGAAAAAGATATGGTTGCCATGTTTAATGATCCTGAAGAAAGTTTGTTGTTCGAAAATGCTTAAGACTGTGATTTGCAGAAGTATGATTCTGAAATAAATAGTATGCCAGAGATAGTAACAAAGTGCCCTTTGCTTGAGACATCCACAGTTGATGTCTCAAGTTTTTTTCTGACTGATGACCCTCTTGAGTTATCTGTTGAACCTAAATATGATGAGTATAGTGATGATTATTTCATCATTTCTGTAGAACAACTTGCTGCATATTTTTCATGGAGGGATGAGGGTCTTCAAACAAGATTGTGCCATGATTTTGGAGATGCCATTGCAGATGATCTTGAATAGTGCTTAGATATTCTCTTCGAGAATGATCCTGATCATTATAAATCAGAACATAGAGTAGTCGTGGATGTTTTAAAACCTCAAGACCATGCATTTTTTCATGATCCTTTTGTTGACCTTTTACATTCATTTAATGGAGGAGTATGCTATGTCATGGATATTTTGTCACAAGAATCGATGAAAGGTTTGAAAATTCATGATCACCAACAGGTCAGATGGGAGTTGTCAGTTTCCTTTTTCAGCCTACTCAAAGAAAGTGTGAGAAAATTTCAAATAAATAGACAATTATTGGATTGGCTTCACTGGCATTTTCATATCATTTGATTCAGTGGGAATTTTTCAGTAGTTAGAGTAGGTGATGTATATAAATAAGCTTGACTTCGAGAATTAGATTACAGTGGTGGTTTTCAATATGTTTTCAGTTCAGTTTTGAATCCAGTATGGTTTTGTTTTAAAGCATTACGACTCCATAGCCCAATGAATGAATAAGCGGTTTTTCATTCCGAAAAGATGCAAGTAAAGTGACAGGGTTCAGAGTTTGATAAGGATGATTTCGGGTCGCCCAATGGATGAAGGCACTTGGTCTACTGTTCTTGGCACTTTACAGGAAAGCACCATCCCTAGATGGAGCCTATGTTGGAACAAATATTGAAATTTTGGCTTTCGGTAGCTTAGGAGGAAAACAATTTATAGTGTTTAGCTACCGAAAGTGCAGACTTTCGGTAGCTTAAATCTCAGTTTTCATATGCCCTTAACTGCTGAAAGTGTATCGGCCGAGACCAAGCATTCAAGCATCACGCATCAAGCCACATGGAGGAAGAGCTCACGAGGAGGCACGAAAAAAATGCAATAAACAGAAATAAAATAACTATAATAAGGTTTCAGACAAATGCCACGTCACCATTTCGGTGTTTCAGCCATCGGAGGTTTGACCAACGTAAAAAATTTAACCATTTCTCCGAAACCCAAAATCCCGAAATCGGGTTTCGGGACTTTCAGTGGTTTACGGCGCTCCGAAATCGCACTATTATCCATCGAAAGCCAGGACTTTTGGTGGCTAAGAGACCCCTGTTTTCGGCCTGTTAGCTGTCGAATCGCAGATTTTTTTTAGTGGATAAATTGCCTCAGCAAAAAATCAGTTTTCTCAGTCGTGGAGAGGTATTTTTGCGTGCTCAAATGGTCTATTGACATCTACAGATTCCAATATTTCCATTGGTGCATTCATAAGTTCATTTGGAGCTTGGGAAGGTAGTCAAAATCCCCCCGAAAGATGAGGTTCGTTTTCATAAATATGGCATTTTTTACTGTGTTGAGTCATCATTTTCAAACGATGATTGTGAGCGGTTCGAATATCATTTTGAGAAACGGTCGGAGGTTTTTGTGCCTAACACATCATATATCAATAACCTCCCTCATTTTTAATACAGGTGTCACATATTGGGAGAATCGAATCCATCTCCGAGCCTTAATTTTCAGATCTCAGAATTTCTCCATTTGACACATATTTTTGAAAGGAAGATCTGGGGAAAATGGAAATGGATCTCAGGAAACCGAGAGAGGTTTTTGGTCAGAAACAATAGATGAAAAAAAAACTCTTTCATTTTATACACATCTGTCACAATTCGAGAGATACAGAACCATAACCGCAGCCCCAGTTTTCAGCAGTTTGGCCCATTTTCTATGGCAGGAAGTTTCTGAAATTGATGGTAACTGTTGTTATCTTTTGGGAGGATTTCGACCTCAATAACTACATGAAATGACTGTTCATTTCTAGAGGGATTTATTTTGGAATCTGAATCATTTTTTAGTTATTCGAAAGGGGCAGAAGACATATATTATTGTATCTTCTTGAAGAAAGGTGGGGGAACAACCCGGGAGCCTTTTGGAGGCTGGGTTTGTAATGCATTCCTTTTTAGCAAATATAGAAAAGAATGCCAAGAGATTCTACACCTTGTCACTTTCTAATTCTGTCTTCTTTCTGTGTTATTGTTTCTGAAGTTTTCATCACTTCTCTTTCTTCCTTCCATTCATTAATTCAACTTGTAATGGTTACAAATCAGTCATACTTCTACTGTAGCTAATTTAAAGCATTCCTTAAAGTGCAGTTTTTCCTCTGTTTTTTCGTGAGTAGAACAAGACCTGCATCTTAATTGTTTTTCCTTGTTTACAAGTTTTATTTGTTCATAGCTTTTCCTATGTCTTGCTATGAGTAAGACAAGACTTGTGTTCAGATATTTGAAGTTTGGTGTTATTTCTGCCATTGAAATAAAGATTAGACTTATCAGAATTAGATACCTAACTCTTTGTTTCAGTCTTCTTCATCTCCTATCCTCTATCCATCTTATTTATTGAATCAATTAGACAAACGATGTCATGCCTCTTCGTTTCTGATCTATAAATGAGTGAAGGGCCTATTTTAGACCTAGTTCTAGAAGTATCTTATGACTGATCAATCAACAAATTTTATTTCATTTAAAATGTGCTAAGGCTTGGCTCTATTACAGCCTAGAGTCAACTCTTGTGACAACAGAGGTGAATCCAATCACACTTGAAAGGCCTAACCTTGATTTAGTTCAAAGAATTCTCAAACATTAGATTTGTCTATCTCTCAACTTTTATCCATGGCATAATTTGATCCATGTATCCTTTTAGATTGAGGCTTCAACACCAATGAAGATAAGGCTTAAAGGATGCAAACACTTTAGATGTCCCTTGGAGATATTTACATCATTAATCTTCCTTTCTCCCTACAAACATCCTTTTGGATTGGACTGGTATGTCATGGTGTCCAAAGACTTCATTCCACTCCACAATGTTGATTGGTTTGAAAAAACCCATCCCTACATCAAATGCACTTGAAGAGAGGAATGTAGAGAATATTTTCAAAACTATAACCATCAATATTCCTCCAAACCTAGCATCATGATGCATGAACATACTCCCATCAAAATCAACCATTTTGAGAAGACCTAGGGGGGTCTTGGAAATTACCAAAGGGAGTGGGTTCCCTTAATGAAATTATTGTATTTTCCTAAATTTGTAATTAGATTATAGAAGGATAGAGTTTGTTTTCCTTATTCCCATGTAAAGAAATTAGTTGGGTTAGTGTGGATTTTCCTACGTATGGAGGATTCGATCTTATTGATCCTTGTATGTATGTAATTAAGAATAGAGAGAAGATCAAGATAGTTGGTAGAGGAATACTATTGTTGTAATTAGTTGCAGAATTTTAGGGATTTGTTTTAGTAGTCTTGAAGTTTATCTTCTGCATAAATATGTAATCCTTCGGGCATGTGGAAGGTGGCCAAATAGAATGTGAATCAAGCCAAGAGGAGGACAGAGAGATAATTCTGAGTTTTTCATAATGTACAAAATTGTTGAATAAAATCAGTGTTTTACATTCCTCCAAGCATTGTGTATTTGAATTTTGAGTTAATTCCTATGCATAGAATGAGTTAATCAGGGTTATGTGTATACCTTTTAATAATCATGGATGCAAGATTCCTTCCACCATCCTCCACTGGATCTAGTAACTCATCGCTAAATTCATTTGGAGAGGTGCTAGAAAATCTACAGGCTTCCACTTAACCAAATGGAAAAAGATCGCTAAGCCAAAGGAATATGGGGGTTGGGGTATTTGTAATCTATATTGGTTCGCTCAATCTTTAGCTGCCAAGTCATGCTAGAGAGGGCTATTCGGAAAAGGATTGTGGAATTTGGTGTTAGAAAAGAAATACCTTAAAGCTATCAAATTGACTTCTTGGTTGCGCAAAAATGAATGTAAGTTCTCAGTAGCCTCTATTATCTGGAAAAATTTCATGACCTCTCTACCTATTATTAAGCAGTGGCTGGCTTGGCCGTTAGGATGTGGAAAACAGGTCATTCTTAGTTTAGATCCTTTCATTGGAGGTAATATGTCTTTCAGTCTCTTAGGTCCTCTAATACATCATCTAAATAATGTGCATATATTCTCTTTAGCACAGGTGGCTATTTCAAATGGTGTTGGAACTAACCAATGTTGGCTTGAGGCTAATCACCTTGGTCTGTCGGGCGAGATGGCTACAGAGTGGAAAAACTTTCTCATTATGTTGCAAAGCAGTGGAATCTCTCTTAATAATTCAGGAGATGAGCTTGTTTGATCATGGAACAGAGCGGAGGGTTCTGTAACTACCAATTTAGCATGTCATTCTTTATCATATATTAATCTCTTGGATGATAATAGATGGTGGTATAAGGCTATTTGGAAAGTAAATATCCCAGGTAAAATTATTTGTTTCATGTGGCTTTGTTTGATGGACTATATTCTTGTTGGTGCTAATTATAGGAGAAGGGGTGGGGTTGGGCCTTCATCTTGTAGTCTTTGTCTCAGAGATGAAGAGATGACCTCTCACCTCTTTGTGCATTGTGAGGTTTCACAATCTATTTGGAAAGATATCCTAATTTATCTCAAGATTCAGGAAGCTTAGAGTTTCTCTTCTTTAGAATATTATATATTAAAATGGTTCACTACATATCCAAAGTTGCGGCATGTTCCTTTTCTGGTGTTATGGGGCATTTGGAAGTACAGGAATAAAATATTATTTGAGAATTGGCCTAGGCGAGATTCCATAATTGTCACTAAAATCCTTCCTTCATTTAAAGAATTCACAAGGGCTTGTGAAAATGACAAAATGGAATACATTCTCAATCCAATATATTTTAATGATACTCCTATAGGGTTCTTTAATGGTGCAGTTGTTGGAGGTTTATGTGGTATTGGTATTTTTCTTAAAATTAGTTCAAATCACTTCTTCAAAGTTCATTTTGTTGGTGGTGAAGGAAACAATATGAAAGCATAGATCATGGGATTATGGGGTCTCTTACACTTCACATCTATTTTATCCATAAATAAGATGATGGTGACTGGGGATTCGAAAGTGGTTGTTGATTGGATAAATGGAAAAGCAAATATGAATATGATATATCTAAATGCTAAGAAGGATAAAATCGGGAGATTAAAAGATAGTTTTGATGGAATCAAATATATGCATGTGCACATGAAATTCAACTTTGAAGCAGATTCACTTTCCAAAAAATTTCTGGAGTGTTCTATTGGATGGATTTTTTTTAAGGAATATATAGAAGGCTCTATAGTCAGTGCAGATAGATACTTTTTATTCTAAAGACAAGAGTACACATATGATATTCTAGATCTAGTTGTTAGCGATATTTTGATGATATGAACTTCTCATATTTTGCATTAGAAAGAATTTTCTAGATTGAAGACAATAGGATCATGGATATAAAAGGTTATAGACTTTTGTCGAACTGTAAAGAGATCATCATCTTCATTGATGCATATGTATTTGAAAGGTTCACTTGATTATTAATAGAATAGCAATGAAACTGCTTTTTTCTGTGTGAAAAGAAATCATGGATGCATGAAGAGCAGAAGATGTGTGTTCCACATCGAATTCAAGTTACATGAATCTTAAGCTTGTATGTTAGTAAGATGAGTCGATCACAAATTGAAGAATGAGAATGAGATGGAAGAGATGAAGTTCCTATGAACTTCATAAAGGATCATTGAATTGCAGTAGAAGTGTGTGAAGAGGAACAAGATCGAGGAGAGACGATTTAGAGTTCATATGAAGTTCGTTGAGGAGCGCAGACCAAAGGACGCTGGTAGAGAATGAATCTTTAGAGTATCCATACTGGTGAGTTGTAAATCTGGCGACATGGCGAATTGTAGACCATTGATCATTAAGAGATCAATGACTGAAAATTTTATGGATTCAAGGGAAGACCTAACCATTGAATAACATAGAGATCAACAGCTAAGAACAAAGGACCATATCGGCCTTAACTCCCCCGAAAGGGTCTGTGATTAAGCGTTCTACTAGATTTAAAGTCCCTGTGTCCAGTGGATCGGTTAAACCAAACCGGACTTCGATTGTCGAGGATGTGTGAAGGGGGATACCTGGTGCCCGACGTAACAAGACCGGGATAATCAATTGAAAGCATAAGGTTAAAGTTTTGGGTGTACCAGTGGCACGCTGCTCCAATGGTCCGATGTCCTGGTAGTTGGGACACATGGTAGAGAAGATTGCAAAGGAGACCCGGTGATCCAGTGAACCTGGTGGGATGGTTAGAGCACTTTAACTAGAAGGAAATAGATCCAGTTACAAGGTTTTTAAGTCCTGATTAAGTAAAGGTTTGATAAAAAGGGCTTAAGGGGTTTAAAGCCTACCCCGTGTACATCATTTTTGGTAAAGGTGTCATCCCTTAGTCATATGGGCTTGGAGTTATAATGCTAGGGTGGTTGATGTTAATACAAAGTTGACCATCCATTCGAGGTGTTTTTGAAAGCTAGGGGGGTGGTGCCCCGCATCACATCTCCAAAACTAGCATCCTTGGGGTTTTATGCACCCTTGAGGAGATATATACCTATAAATTTTTGTTCCAAGAATTGTGGGATGTTTTCATTTGGTCTTATGAAGAAATTCCTGCATGGATCCCAATAATATTAAACATCACATTAACACTTGGCCTAATGTACATTCTATTCTATAAAAGAAACAACTTATACACGTAGTGAAATCTTCGGTTCTCAAGGGTGAAATAGTCAATCTTCTAAAGGAAAAAATGTACATTCTATTCTATAAAAGAAACAACTTATACATGTAGTGAAATCTTCGGTTCTCAAGGGTGAAATAGTCAATCTTCTAAAGGAAAATTGCATTTACCTGATAACATACACTATGTGAGTATCCAACCTTCTCCTTGTTAACAATAAGCAAGGGACTATTAAGGAATGCTCCAATTTTTGTGATCCTAACAAAGCATACCCAAAGGAAAACTTTCTAGCCACTTTTTATCAATAAGTTATTGATATTTGCACCGAGAAAAAAGGCCGGGCATGGCCGCGACTTCCATCATTGACCGATTTGGCCCTAACGCGCTGCAGCCTTGCTTGCAAATTGCAAGAATCTCTGGCGCAATTACTCGACGTATAAAATGCCGGACAATTCCAAGTCGCGTATCGGTTGCCGTTAAGTCATCTGTAGAAGCTACCTTCTGCTTAACTGTCGCTGTCGAATATACGACGCCAGTGACGTACGTTGACTAGAAAACCATTCGTAAAGTGTGTATACGGCGAACGCGAGACACAATGTCGTAGAATACGAGGGTACATACGTTCAACAGTGTATAACCAGCCGTGTACAGATCAAGCTGATAGATTCGTAGTTTCGTTGTGCGGTACTTTTTGCTGACATGATGAGATCGCTGTCCTGTCAACATCCTTCTGACACCATTCCCGTAGAGTGCGGTAATGCGACAATCCATTGTTAGTGACCACACCGACCACCATCACGTATTTTGGGAAGAAACAAATAAAGAATGCTCCAGTTGTACTTAAACATACAAATGGAGAAAAATTATCCATCCCCCCAACTTTATTCCTACTTTCTCATTCACCGTGCAATCAATCAAGATTCAAAACATTAAAGAATGGCATGGTCATATTTCCATTCCAAAAGGTTTTATTGTTTTAACCCTTTTAAGTTTACAGTCTAAAATAGACAATATTTTTCAAATTTATTTAAACAAAAAGAGATCAATTTTATGAAAACAAATACAATAAGGATTATCCGTATTTTTTTAAGTGGATTGTGATGTTTTAAAATTTTATATAAAATTTATTCTAAAATGCCCAACCAATATAATGATTATCCTTATTTTTGAATAATGTTAAATTATTCTCTTTTAAGAAAATCATGTAAAAAGAATCTTTAATAATGCAAGGGAAAGTTTCACATTCTTCGCACCCAGATTTAAATCCTAAATAAGATATTGACTCAATCGGATATAAATCCTAAAGAAGGTTGCATGGCAGCGAGTCCCTGTTAGGTTGGGATGGGAGTAAATGCAACCTAGTACAGACACGTGGCTATAAAGTTGAAATACATTGAAATACTTTTATACATAGGAAATATGTACTATTGTAATGGATCGCGGGTTGTCGGGCTGGCGATATACAAAAAACACCGACAGTTCTGCGATACAGAAATTGGGCCTCCGATGTTCTCTGCGATACAGAAATGGAGGAGTGAAGTTGCAGACTATAGAAATTCATCACAAATAAAAAAAATTATACATACGAAATATGTACTTGTATAAAGTAGATATTTAGTTTTATACATACGAAATATGTACTTGTATAAAGTAGATATTTAGTTTTATACATACGAAATTTGTACTTTTATAAAGTATGGGGAAGAGATTTTATAGATGATGCAGGGAGCCCTCATTGCATACTTAGCCAGTTTTTGGATTGCGGGTTCTCGAGTTGGCGGGTTCAAAATTGGGCCTCTGATGTTTCGTGGACTACAAATAGCACCGACAGTTCCGCGATATACAAAATGACAGGTGGAGTTTAGTTTGCTTTAAAACTAAGGCTTTTCTTGGATAGAAAGATATAACATTGCCGAATTAGTTTTCTTTGCACACATTTTATAGAGCATGCAGGGAGCGGTCATTCCATACTTCGCCAGTTTTTGGATCACGGGCATTGTCGAATCAGTTTTCTTTGTAATTTATCAAAAATTAATAATGTCTTTTACATGTTTCTGGAAATTGGCAGGTTCAAAATTGAGTCTCTGATGTTCCGTGGCCTACAAATAGCACCGACAGTTCCGCGATATACAAAATGACAGACGGAGTTGCAGACTATAGAAATTTACAAAAAATTATTGTTTGTTATACAATAGAATAGTAATAACGTTTTCCTGAATTAGCTTGCTTTAAAACTAAGGCTTTTCTTGGACAAAAAGATATAGCATTGCCGAATTAGTTTTCTTTGTACACATTTTATAGAGCATGCAGGGAGGGGTCATTCCATACTTCGCCAGTTTTTGGATCACACGTTCTCGGGCTAGTGGTTTCAAAAATGTTTGTTGTTTCGTGCCCTACAAACAACATCGAGAGTTCCACAATATACAAATTGAGAAGCGGCGTTGCGAACTATACAATACAAACTTATTATAAAATAAAAATGTCTGTTACATATCTTTGGAAATTACATCAACATCGTTGAAGACCAAAAATTAGCATACAATATGAGACAAGAAATGTAGCATATCTGAATTAGTTTTATTTGGAACAAACAAGAAAGGTTCCTGGAAACCCAAAATTTAGTGTACAATAAGGGCATTGTCGAATCAATTTTCTTTGGAATTTATCAAAAATTAATAATGTCTGTTACATGTTTCTAGAAATTTAAATGCATTTTCCATATAGAATGGGATTGGGGCTCCCGCAGACCATAAAAATAAATTAGTACAAGAATTAGGAACGTTGAAAGAAGTGCGCGACGATAGAGATGAAGACCTAAAAAGAAAAAATTGGAAGTTAAGAGTGTTTGGTTACAGTTTTCTATTGAAAGAGGACATAAATGGATTGATAAAGAAGAGAAGATGGCAACATAGACTTAAACTGGATTGATAAACAAAACAAGATGGCAGTATAAACTTACTATGAAGCCGATGTGTTTTTGTTGCTATCGTCGATGGACATTGTAGTCCTGTTGACCAGTTCTTGCCCTTCCTGGACGAGGCTGTCCATTTTCTCTTGGAACCATTCTTCGATGTATCTTTTCATGGGGGTTGTGTTGGTTTCATCCTAAATTTCTATGTCGTAAAGTTCCTTTTTTAATTTCCTTAGATCCATTGAAATACTATGCAGAGTCTGTTCAATTTCTTCATTGTGTGAGGCATAGTCTAGTACCCAGCGCTCGTGCTCATCTAGACGATGTTCAAGTATGCTGTAAAACTTTTCGAAAGACAACCCCTTTAAAATATCAACTTGTTCCTTGAAGGCTTCTTTGGTGACTGACAAGGATTTGAGAATTAAGTTAGGATTTTGAACCTCGTTGGTAGTTCCGGCTAAGTCCAGCTAGAGCAGGCTTGTGAATAAATCTTCCTTTTCTGATATGACATGTTTACATGACTTGACAATGAGCTACAGGTTGTCAACTTTCTTTTGCCAGCATGCTTTTACTTTTTTGGTGCGCTTTGGCGAGGGGAGTTTCTCCTGTCTTCTTTTCAGTTCCGATGTGTTGTCAGCATATTTGGCAAAAGGGGCCAGCACCTGATCACAGAAAAGATGTTCATTTTTTAAATTCGTCTCCAATTGTTTCAACAAATCATTGGCCTTCTTTCCGAAGAAAACTAAATTTTGCGATGTTTCCCAGGCTTCAGTAACTACCTGCATTCTTTTGTTGATGTTATTATCTATAAGGGCTCTAGAGCATGCAAGGAGGGTAGAGGATACTTTCATCTTCGCTGCAGTGGTAGCAGACACGATTTTTGCCAAAGGACTGGCAAATTCTGGAGTTGCAAGGAAAGCCTGCTCAAATTCGTTGAGGCGTTGTTTCATATTGGCATTTTCGGTCTCAATTCCTCGAATGGAATCATGAAGAATGTCACCGGTTCCCTGGTGAAATTGACAGATTTGGGATGGTGGCATTTCGCTAAAGTTAATCTCTATGCGAGATTTTCCTTTCTTGGTTGTTACGTCTCTCTTTTCAATGACCAGACTTTTAGATTGGCTGTCAAAAATAGTGCTCTATATTTCGAAGGATTCATCTATGTCAAAAAATTCGGTGTTCGATATTTCCACCGTGGACGACCCAATTTTTTGCATGTGCTCAGCTTCAATTTCAAGTTGCAGTTTTCCACTTTCAATTTGGGGTTCCTCCGCCTACCCTGCATTGTTTTTTCTCTTCTTCGTCAATGGAATTTTGTGAGAACTATCAATATTTATGTGAGGAGGGTTATTATCTCCTCCTCCGTTCGAAGATTTCTGGGTTGCTTTCTTACTGGGGTGGACCGTCAAAGCGATGCTTCGTGATGTCATGCTCTTGGGAGTGTTGGCGGGGGACTGGGTACTCTTCTCACCAGATACTTTTCCATGTTGTCTGTACAATTTAGTGGGGCTTTGCAATCTCTCTACGTCGCAATCGGCAGAAGCATGATTGTTGTCGACACTGTTCCTATCTTGGGTCAGGTGTGTATAGATAAAAGAGGTGTTAAAGGCAACACCCAGTAAATGTTCACGAAAAACGCCATTAGGGTCGAACCCTTTTAGCCTTTCAACGTACGTTAGGTTCAATTTCTTGAAATGGGCAGAAAACTCGTCAATCTTGTTGATGTTTCTGCACATGAATTCTCCGACTTTCTAGGGTAGAGAAATGAATTGTTTTTTTTTCTTATCATGGAAATAATGCAACCAGTGGTTGTATTGCCTTGTTATTTCTGCAACAAACATATTGTCCATGATGTGGCATGGAACGAAGGTAGGATTTTCCTTAGAGCCAAAGACCATGAGGACACTGTAATTTTCCTCTTGCTCAAGTGTGCCCTTCCTATTCAAAAACTTGGTTTTCTGGCCAGACATCCGCGGAGCAGCCTTACCTAACACTAAATCTTTGAAAACTGAGACAAAGCCATTAAAAACTTCATAAAAATAATGGGAGTCCTTGTGTCTCCACAGTGCCTCATGTCAGAATGTTATTGGGTCGAATCCATAGTTTATTTTATTGGAAAGAGAAAGTTTTGGAAATGGACAACAATACACAATTGCGAAAATCAAGTAGGATGACATATAAAATTGATTTGATTCTTTGAATTGTGACAACTGGGAGAAGAGCTCAATCGAAATTAGCTCCCCCCAATCAAAAATGTATTTTTCCTTGACTGTGAAATACAAAATATAAATAATTATATGGGAAATGCTTGTTGTGGATGCCTATCCCATTATTCGTGTAACCAACCAAGCAATTTCCCGGAATGGATTTCTAAAGGAACTTACCTGCAACCTTGTGATATCTTCAAGAATTGTTGTTAGGTCTTCAAGGAAGTCCGCTAAGATGTCCAACCCATTATGATGTTTTTCTAGAAACTGTTTGTAGTCTTGTCCTCTGAACGTCAATGTTGGGTTCGACAATTTTAACATCTTGCGGAAGAGCTGAGGCAACAAAGAAACAGGAGAATGGTCACGTAGTGGAATAATTATTTGGCCTGGAATATATTTTTCGATGCACCAAGAGACCACCTCCTTAGAGTCAAAAAAATCAAGAACGCAGCCTACATGAGCGATTCCAGAGGTCCAAATCACTTTGTTTTGGGCGGAATGGGATGAATAGTAAAAGTATGCCCTGGACCACTGAAAGATCTGGTCCTCTTGTGCAAACACATTTATTGTATCTCCACAAAACTTATGTCGACTTGGTGCCATAAGTCTACAAGAATGTTTATTTGTTCCAGCCGATGAATGAAATGAAAAGTTGGAAGGGATAATATAACCCTGCGCAAATTTTGGTCGAAAGCGTGTGAATGGGAGATGTCCTCGAGACTTTCGTTGATTAATGACAATTTGGATGGTTGTTGCATGATGCGTTGTTAACATTAAACAATACTAATTTCATACATAGAAATGCCAACACGTTGGATATTGCAATGAGCGATTAAGAATTGTAGATTTCTTGAGTGGCCCAACACGAGGACGCATGTTGGAGATGAACAATTGGAAGGGACAAAATAACTCTCCGCACATCTTGGTTTAATGCGTAATAATGGGAGATCTCCTCGAGGTTTTCGGCCATTAATGACAATGTTGAGGGTTCCTGCATGGTCAGTTGTTAGCATGAATGGTTTCTAATCACATAGTAAGAAAGTACGGAGGTCGCGGGCAGGGGAAAAAAGATAGCTACAAAACAGGGTTGCAACGTACAAGCATTGAGGGTGAGGTCGCGAGGGTCAAATTGTATGTCTCAGAACTTTTTGAGTGCAATACATGTAACAACAAAGAGGATATGGTAGGATAGTCGAAATCACAGGAAGTTAGTGGGGATGGAAGGCAACGAGAGATACTTTGAAACATTTGTGAGCAGTGGTAGAGTGATCACGCTGGAATTGTAGATTTCGTGAACCCGACAACAGGAGAATCCAAAACAGGTTGAGAAGGTGTCTGCAAAGGAGGTGAGGTCTGGACCTTCTAATTGTATTGATCCAAACATTTGAATGCATAATCTGTAACACGGAAGAGCAGACGATGTCAGAATCCGGTAGTCAATTTGTATATTCAAAATAATTTTTTAGATACTGTTAGATGGTTCATAGGGACTAGCATCTGTAAACAATGACAATCTCCACCCCATCAGTCCTGCATTCTATGTGTCAATTTGTATATCGCGAAACTGCGAGTGCTGTTTGGAGGACACGAAACAATGGAAGTGCAATGTTGATTCAGCCACTCCGCAGGTTCTCTTGTCAATTTGTATATCGCGGAACTGTGGGTGCTATTTGTAGGCCATGGAACAATGGAGGTCCAAGTTTGAGCCCGCCCGCCTGAGAACCCGTGATCCAAAATGTCACTAGATATTGAATGCGGAATTTGTACATGCTCTATAAAATATCATGGGAATTAGTACATGCTCTATAAGATATCATGTGCATACTTTATAGTCCCATAATACACGGGAAGAAAAAAAAGGGAAAAAGAACGGAGTAGTTAGTAGTGGAATTGTAGATCACAGAAATTTAGAGTGGAATATGTATATAATGAAAAAACATCGAAAGCATTGAAAGCA
Source organism: Picea engelmannii (assembly GCA_009831015.1). Lineage (NCBI taxonomy): Eukaryota > Viridiplantae > Streptophyta > Pinopsida > Pinales > Pinaceae > Picea > Picea engelmannii. The sequence goes on from ML784171.1 coordinate 251,413, forward strand.
ACAACCGTCGGTCGGATTCGTTGTCTGATTATATAGATGGAGATAAACATATGTCAACCCACCAACGCTGGAGCTGCATATTTCGTGAACCGGGAAACAGGAGGATCCAAAACAGGCTGAGAAAGTGTCTGCAAAGGAGGCGAGGCCCGAATCTTCTAATTGTATCGCTCCGAACATTGGAATGCATAATCTGTAACATGGAAGAGAGGACTATGTCAGAATCCGGTAGTCAATTTGTATATTGTGGAGAGTGCAATCCCAACTGATTCGTAACTTTGTGTCCAGTTGTCACTACTAAGAGCTATTTTAGTATTCAAAATAATTTTTTAGATATTGTTATACAGGGAAAAAATAAAAAATAAAATAATATTTTAGATACTATTAGATACTTCATAGGGATTAGCATCCGTAAACAATGGCAATCTCCACCCCACTAGTCCTGCACTCCATCTATCAATTTCTATATCGCGGAACTGGGAGCGTTGTTTGGAGGACACAGAACAATAGTAGTACAATGTTGAGTTATCCAGTCCACATATGTGCTTGTCAATTTGTATATCGCGGAACTCGGGGTGCTATTTGTAGGGCACAGAACAATGGAGGCCCAATTTTGAGCCTGCCCGCCTGGCTGAGAACTTGCGATCCAAAATGTCGCTAGGTATGGAATGCGAAATTTGTACATGTTCTATAAAATATCATGTCCATATTTTATAGTCCCATAATACACAGGAATAAAATAAGGGAAAAAGGATGGAGAAGTTCACAATGGAATTCTAGATAATACACGAGAATAAGAGAAGGGAAAAATAACCAAGTATCTCACAGAAGAACATCTAGTGTTTTCTTATTAATGCAAATGCTTGTGAATGCCTGCTGAGTTCTCACTGGTTAATGCATAAAGTGCAGATCACAGAAGTATCTTTCGTACCACTGTGTCCACTTGCCACTAGTAAGAGCATTGCTGATGTATATGAGGAAGGACACGAAGTTGCTGGGGATGGAAAGAAGCAACATATACTTTCAACGAACTTAATGTATAAAAGGAACCCATGGTGGAATTGTACATCACAGATGTTTTGAGTGCAAGATGTATATAGCGGAACGATAACCCGCTCATTTCGCAAGTGACATCCCTGCAACGGCGGGCATAAAATTGGCTAAGTATGAAAAGGAACAGTGGTCGGTCGGATCCGTCCTGCGGGGATATAGATGGAGATGTTAAGGCATAAATTGTAGATCACAGAAGTATCTTTTGTACCACTGTGTCCACTTGTCACTGGTAAGACCATTGTTGATGTATGTTAGGAAGGACGCGAAGTTGCTAGGGCTGCATATCAGCAACAGATACTTTGAACGAAGTTAATTTATACGAGGAACCCACGGTAGAATTGTAGATCACAGATGTTTTCAGTGAAAGGTGCATATAGTGGAACAATAAGAAGCTGGGCTCGCAAGTGCCGGCCCCGCAGCAGTGGGCATAAAATTGGCTAAGTATGGAATGGAATAGTGGTCAGTCGGATCCGTCTTGCAAGGATATAGATGGAGATGAAGACATGTTAGCCCACCATACATAGAAAGACGAATAAGTATAAAACTAGAAAGCCATAATGAACGAGAAAAACAAAATGGGAAAAGAGATAAGTATCTGAGAGTTGGGAAAACCTTTTTTTTTGTTTATTAATGGCAATGTTTTCAAACCTCTGCTGGATTCTCACTAGTAAAAGCATTAAGTGCACATCACTGAAGTTCTTTTCCTGCAACATGTATATGACGAAACAGGGGACATAGGTGCTAGATACCGCGAACCCAGGGCCTGGTGTCCAGATAACTGGCTAAGTATTGGCCAAGATGAACTCTTGACATCTATTTCAATAGTATTCATACTAGTATCTATCAATGGAGAAAGTTTTCATATTTATCTGAATAGTATTCATACTAATATATATGAATGGATTGTTTCTGTTTCAAATGAAAATGATCTCCCAATTTGCAAGATGCTTTTCGTCTCGCAAATTTCGTTGAAACCAGGAAAATTTTGATTGCAAGATGTACATAGCGCAACAAGAAACATGAATTTTCATTGTGGTCTCAACGACATAAATTCCTTATCATCTATTCATCTTGTATTCGTTGCAATGACATCAACAAATGACGGCTCTCCATAAACATCAATATTTAAATTAAATTAAAGGCAATCAAAATTTGTTGTGAATTTAAGTAATTAAAGCATAAATTGCAAACTACGGAAGTTCCTAGGCTGCAAGATGTATATGACGAAACACTGGACATATTTGTTTAATACTGCAAACCCAAACATAACTACCTAAGCTTTGCCAAAGAGGAAGTTTTCTATATTTTTTCCAATAGTACTGATATTAGTATATATGCACGGATATTATAAAATAGAACAAGATGCAATTTATCCAACATACTTCATAGGAACATTGCGTCAACAGTTCAGCTGCCTTGTTGTAACTCATGAATTCATTCTATTTACGGAACCCGAAGAATGGGAGCAGAATGGGTCCTCCAATTTCTTTCTTTAAATACAGAGCCGGCGCCACATAAGTATGGCCTATGAAAAAGTGTTTTTAAATGTAAAATGTAAAGAAAGAACAGACCAGGTTTGATTTAGATTAAAGTAATGAGCAGAAGAAACAAAAGCTTGTCCTTCATGTTTAACGACACAGGGGAAGAAGGTACAAAATACAATTAAAACAAATACTAGAAATTGGAAAATACTATTAAGAAATAAACCAAAATTATTCTATATTCAAATAAGATGTCTTACAAAATACAACTGACGCTATTTGCGACAACGATTGTGATTTCGCCTGCCGCCGACCAATTAAAGATATGTACATTGATGAAAATTCTTCACACTTTTCTTGACGTTCAAACTCTTTATTCGTAAAAAACGAGTTGAATATCAATTTTGGGTTTTGTACTTAATCGGTGCTACGAAGTACATCTATCCCAGTTTTTTGAATACCTTGTTTATTATAGATATGGCCTTCTTGCAATGGATGCTTATTCAATATTCCATTCTTTGTCAAATATTAATTTCCTTCTGCCGTCGAAAATTTGGGGTTTAAGGTGTTTTCTTTGCAATGTTCTTGAGCATTCACATCTGTGACAACTTAGAAATGTGATTCAGGCTGATTTCAAAGTGAACAGAGTCGTTTTATGTCACAACAGTTAAGGCAGGGGAAAAAAAATCAAGTATATAGTGACTGGTATTCTCCCTGTATTCGATAGTCTGTTTGGTTGAGAAGCCTGCCTGAGGATTTGTATGTGGAACTTCTTTGCTTTATTACAGTAAATTGGAAGAAACGTCCAACCCAAATGCAAAATGCAAATCTATTGAGGTACATAACTTCTTTGGGTAGCTGAGGTGTGGCAAGTGCATCAAATGCTGCAGAATGCACCAGAATGCATCAGAATATATATTTCCTCATAGCAGGGGAGGTATGGCAGCCCACATAAAGGTATGGAATGTTCGGAGGTGACGCCTAATATGTGGACTCTGCAACTACATCCAGAGGAAACCAAAAAAACTTTGACAACGAACATGTCTTTCTGTCAAGTCGGCTACCAGAGCCACATGCAGGTCATCAAAGTATGAAATATAAACTCTTGTAGTGATAATATGTCATTTTATCCACCCATACAGATTCTATTACCAGCCTCTGAGGAAGACAAATACTTGTGTGATCTCTACAATTCGATACAGTGGTCAAATCTGTGTTGTTGGAATAAGCTATATACTTAAACGAAGAACTATCTTGCAGGTGACCTAAAAATCCATTACAATTCCCAGCAATAAAACAAAGAAGTTCAACAAACAAATTTCTAGGTAGCCTTTTCAACCAACCAAAGCATCGAACACAGGGAGAACACCAAACATACTTGTTATTTTTTTTTCGTCATCTCTGAGTTTCTCTTGTATACCAGAGTTTTTTTTTACTCAAAGCTCACGTCACATAAAACCAGTCTCTCTTCTTTCATTTGCCCCTTGATCGCATCTCTAAGTCGTCTTACATGTCCATGACCAGGAACATTAGAACGAAGGCACCCTAAAGGGCAACTCTTTGATGATAGAGAGAAATGGCAATAAGTATTTAAAAGAAAGGTTGGATGGTCTTCCGTACATTTTGTGTTGATTCCTTTTAATGACAGATGTTCTTGATATTTTCAGTTATTAATGCCAATCTTTTTTAATATGTACATTGAATAGTGACTAGCAGCACGTATTAAAATTTTCATATCCAAGCAGATTCTCAAATATGACATCTAAGATATGCACAATATTAAAGAGGGACATGACGTGAAGACCTCTATAGGTCACACGTTCGTGAACTATGCTGAAGATTTTAAGAAAAAATAAATTGCACAAGAAAAAAAATAAAAATAAAAAGTATTTTCGCCAATTCAAAATGTAGGCAAAAATAAATTACCAGATCCCATAATATTCGGTTGTCTATTCATTTTAATGGTAGATGTCCTCGATCTTTCCAGTTATTAAAGCCCATCATTTCGAAATGCACAATATTAAAGAGGGACATGACGTGAAGGCCTCTGTGGGCGACACGTTCGTGAACTATGTTGAAGCTTTTAAGAAAACTAAANTTCGCCCGTCTATTCATTTTAATAGGAAATGTCCTCGAGATTTTCAGTTATTAAAGCCCATCATTTCGAAATGCACAATATTAAAGAGGGACATGACATCAAGCCCTCTGTGGGCGACACGTTCATGAACTATGCTGAAGCTTTTAAGAAAACTAAAACTGCAGAAGCAAAAATAAAAATAAAAAATCGCAAATTCAAAATGCTAGCAAAAAGGTGCTTTCATAGGTAAGGCACTTTAGTACTCAATGTTCTTCAAATTCAATGACATTTTTATTATTTGAGTAAAGGGGAAAAAACATCTGACAACCTAGAAGGAAGGTCATATATGATGGACAACTCATTGGCAGAAGCCATAGCGAGAATGTGAACTGGGTATCTAATAACTGCGGAACTACATTTCGTTTGAGTCTTCAACTTTCCCTGCCTGTTCAAAATCAAAAACAAGGAAGGGTTGAATATTAGCCTGTCTATTTATTTTAATGGGAAATGTCCTCGAGCTTTCCAGTTATTAAAGCCCATCTTTTTGAACCTGTCTGGTCGATTATAACTTTTGAAAGCATATTTAATGTGTATTGGGAAGTGCTGAATGTAGCAGGGATGGAGCCCTATGTAACAGACGTTACTACTATTTTTTAGTTTTTGTCGATGAGCGTATGTAGACCGTACGTAAAGAAAAGTAATTCGAGAATGTTATTTTTTTTGCACATGAGCGCTTGAAATTCAAATAGCCCACAAGTCCGATTGTCTATTTGTATATCTAGAACTATCTGTGCTATTTGTAGGACATAGAACAACAGTGATCGAAGTTAGATCCCTCCACCCTGAGAACCCGCGATCCAAAAAATGATTACTATTTTTTGTGTGTGTGTTTTTGTCCACCAAGGTATGTAAAACGACGTACGTAAAGTAAACTATTTCGACAATGCTAATTTTTTTGGACATGACAGCCTTCAAATTCAAATAGTCCGCAAGTCCGATGGTCAATTTGTATATTGGGGAACTCTCCAATTCTCAATTTTTATCCGCCCACCCCGAGAACCCGCGATGCAAAAACTAGCTAAGTATGGGACGAGGGCTCCGTGCATGCTTTATATATCTACTTTACAAAATTACATATTTCTTATGTTTAATTTATGTTGTCCAAGAAACCTATAATTTGATAAATTTCAATGTCTTCTGTCCAGGAGCCCTTCCTTTAAAGAAAACTAATTCGGAAATGCTAATGTATACACCATAGTTCGATACCACCTATCCGCCAAGCCGCATCCATAAAACTGGCTAAGTATGGAACCGAATGACAACCAATCGAAATGATTGTGGAACTCTCCATGCTATTTGTAGGGCATGGAAGAACAGAAGCCCAATTTTTAGCCTGCCACCCCGAGAACCCGCGATCATTAACCTATGTTGTTCAAGAAACCTATAACTTCATAAATTGCATTCTCTTCTGTCCAGGAGGCTTTTTTTTAAAAGAAAACTAATTCGGGAAAGCTAATGTATAGACCACACATGACCTGTCATAGGATGCAACTGAACTGTAGTCACTTGGAACGACCACAGAAGTGCGAGAAAGTAGAGTCAAACGCAGTTTACAACAGAAAAGTAAAAGGGAGAGAAGAGTTATATCTCCCACACAACAAAAGGCAATTTTATAACTATGAAACCGTAGTAACAGAGAATCCATGGAAAAGGCATCGACAGCTATGAAATATATTTTGAGCTCGAAAAACTCTACTTCAAAGCGTAAAAGATGCAATTGACATCGTCTACAATTCTTTATTCTATTATTTTATCTTAATAAGCCCAATTTTCAGCCCGCCAGCCCCAGAAGCCATGATCATTAACCTATATTGTCCAGGAAACCTATAATTTCATAAATTGCATTATCTTCTATCCAGGAGACCTTCTTTTAAAGAAAACTAATTTGGAAAAGCTAATGTATACACCGAACACGACCTATCATAGTTCGATAGAACCTATTCGCGAAGCCGCATCCATAAAACGGGGTAAGTACACAACCGAACGACGATCGCTCGGAATGACCATAGAAACATGACAAACTAGAGTCAAACACAGTTTACAATAGGAAAGTAAAAGGCAGAGAACACCTATATCTCCCACACAGCAAAAGGTATTGTCATAACTATGAAACCATAGTAACAAAGAATCCATGGAAAACGCATCGACAACTATGAAATATATTTTCAGGCTGACAAACTTTGTTTCAACGTGTAACAGATGCAATTTACATTGCCTGCAATTCTTTAGTTTGTTATTTTATCTTAATAGTATTATATGCAAACCGAAGAGAAAAAAAATGTAACCAGAGATCCAACTGCAGATGTAACATCCCAACATTGCAAACCCTGGGCAAACAAGAAAAAGCACCAAATAAGAACCCAGCCAAAAATCACTAAAAGGCCCAAGTGTAGGTGCAGGACCGGAACCCTACAAAGTCGAATCAAGCAACAATAAACAACATACAACGAAGAAAGGAACAAGCAACAACCCCCCCCCCTCCAGGAACGAGGCTCTTCCAATAGCGACTGCATAAACCCAAACGTGCAAACTACAACAACACGAACAAGCAAGCAAGAACAACGAGAACATGCAAATAAGAAATCGGTGCCATGAAAAAAGCAAGCATGGACCAATGAACCAACAATGCCCCTGGAGCATATAAATTTTAAAAACAGAAGAAAATGTCTTATAACAAGCCTGTTAAGTAACCATTCAACACTACCAAACCTGTTAGGTAAACATTTAAGTCTGTCAGAAATGCACTATAAACATTTAAGAAAAAAATTCAATGTGGCAAGTCTTTGACGTATCCCAAATAAATTCATATATTTTTTGTAACAATAGTTCGAACACCAGAGAATGTATTGCAAAGCGAAACTTTGGATATGCCACCATATCAAACATTGCCATAAATTTACCTAGCATAAAATGCTAAACCAAACATTTGAATTAATGGTAGCATTAATCCACGTTCGACGAATGCATAACAAAATTTATGATTCAAAAATGACCATATACTACCAAATACTTTGGAAATGCAAACACATTTTACATTGGGAATAGCGAAGGCGGCAATAAGACCTCCAATCCTTTGTCCAATCAGATCTTGACAAACATGATACTTTTTATTATATTAAAAACGACGTTTCCACTTCCCTTGTTCCAACAATAGATAATAGGCAAATATTTCTGGTCAACGCACAAGCTAATGCAAGGTCAACGATTTATCGATCGCTATAGTCCCTCTATGCCTACGGCAGGGACTAATAAGATATTGACTCATTGTGTGTTAGCTAAAAGGTAGGCACCTTCATTTGGGACATTTCAGTCCTGAGTTGAGGTAGGCTTGTGTGTTGGTGCACTTATTCTAGATTATAGTGGTAGTCAGTGGGATTTGAACATGAGTCTTTCTTAGGTAATCCCATTCAGCTTTTGATTTGGGTAGATCTAAAAAGAATTTAATGTAAATAATCATTAGAGGTTGAAACAAAGTAGATTGAAATATATGCATATATGTTCACGTGTAGAGTGCTTACATGTTTAGTGGTTTCAACAAAGGAAAGTGTTTCTTTAGTGTAGGGATTGATATAAAAGAAATATATTCTTTTATCCAATCAAGTACAAGATCAATATCCAAACACTATACCGTCTTCTTAAATATTTCAAACACATACCTAATAGTTGGACTTATCGAAACAATCTTTAGTCTAACCTATTAAGAAAAGTCTAAACATTAATGAATATGCTACAACACTTTTCCCTCTAGAACTTCAATAGGTTCAAATGAGCATGGTATAGAACATGGGTGCATCCTTAGCAAGCACACACATCTAGGAAAGTGAAACCCCTTTTGATAGTAGATTCCTCAAGAAAGCTAGTAGAGTTTGTTAGAGTAGTGGCATTTTTAAACCCTCAACGTCCATTGAATTATTTAACATTTCTTTTACCCTTTGAGTTGCATGCATCTACATGATTTATCATTTTTCCCAACCTTCTAGAAACATGCATTTTATTTATTTATTTTTACGTTCAATAGTTAGCTTCTGGACTCTTTGTAGAACTATTGGCCTTTGGCCAGATGAATAAAGTATGCAACATGTTCTGATCTTTTCTATTTTCTAGGTTTTTATTGTTATATCTGGGTTTGTTTTTAGAACAAACACAATGCTCCTCTCTTCATATCTATGTTCAATTCTCATGCACCTTGCGCTTTATCATTTGGTATTAGAAAAGTGGGTCTAGGCGTCCTCCTTTCATTCAGTGTTGGTTTTTTTTGGAGGTTTCCCTCTCACTCCATACACCCTCTTCAACTCTTCTTAGGCTTTGGGTTCCTTTGAGGCCATTCCTCACCCCAAGAATTCTTCCATTCAGTTGATTCTTTAGCCATTGGATCCACTAATAAACTCATCTCATCTTCCAATACTTCATAGATCTTGTTCACCCCACTCAACTCCCATCTATATCTACACAACATTTTGGCTTTTTGAGGATTCCCTCCCACCCCAAACTTCTCTCTTGTGTTGTTCCTTCTTCTATCTCTCCTCCATGCTCTTGTAATGGATTTATATTGGTAGCTCCATTTTTATTTGACATTTACCCTAGCTGGCTCTCTAACATAGGGTTTCCTTTAGATCCATCTTCATATTTTCACCTCAACACAGTGTTGACCCAACATCTCTTTCTCCCAATGGCTCCTCACAACAATCACGTTTCTAATGAAGGAGACTCAAACCTCTCTAACTTTGTTGAGGAATTGGCTAGATCCCTTACTGAAGCACCATACCATTAAGCTATATCTATCATGCCTACATTCTAGCTAGATACCAAAATTTTGTTGCCCAAATATGGTGGACGAATGCACGGCAATATTTTGGATGCATGGATTCATAGTCTAACGACCTATTTTTCAAAATTTCCCAGACATGAACAAGGATCATCACCTACTATTTGTAGGAAACCACTTAGAAGGAATTGCTCAATCCTAGTGACAGTATCACATTACTTCTGCAAATATCTACATCAAGCTCAATGAGGAAAAATCCACTAGTGAAACTTTAGGACACATCACCAACTAGCAAGCTTTGTGCCAAGCCTTGAGAATATGTTTTTATCCTTTAGGCTATTTCTCAAATGTGATGTGCAAGTGGTTTCATCTACACCAAGATAAAGTTCAAAGTGTACAATAGTATATGGACATATTCACCTTGAGCTCTAACTCCAACTCCATATAAAGGATTTTGAAGAGGTATTTGTGCTTAAATTAAATTCTAGTTTGCAAAGTATTTTTCATAATGAAGTAGCGTTGTTTGAGAGAACAACCTTTGATCAAACTTTTATTTGTTCCCTCACAGTGGAATGCACATTATATAAGTGATCTCATTTCATTCCCTTTCATAACATTAACCCTAACCCTCACCCTAACCCTATCACTCATTCCCTCCCTCCAACAAATCACGACGTCCCTTACATACCCCCTCCTCCACATCTTTTTAATCTCCTTGGTAGTAACACTAGCTCTTCTTGTCCTCCACAATGGTACCACTATCATAAAATTCAAAACCATGATCTTGCAATTCACATTTTTTTACAACACCAAGCCATGTCCAAAGAATTATATGCTAATGAGAAATACCTTGAATACTTTGAGGCCCCTCCATCCCTTGACCCTTGTTCTCAACCCAAGATCGTCCCTCTTCCCAACCCTACTACAACAAATCAAATTTTACTCTTAATGACCAAAGAACATTCTACAACATCTTCAAATTTTGTTTTTACTCATAATTATCAAATCAAAGATCAACTCACCACCATAATTCTCAAAAATAGAAGTCCAAAGAACCTAATTTTCCATAATTGTGTCAAGCGTCTTCAGTGCCCCACTACCCCCACCCCTCTCCTTATCATCTAGGAAAGGTACAACAAAGCAACCCTTGTCTTCGCATACATAGACATTGTACAACCACATTTTCCATAGGACCTTTTCAAGACATGGTTGAATGCGATGTCTCTTTCCTTGACTATTTTGATATACTCTTGGGCATCCCATATGAGAAGCACCAAAATTACTTATACAATGCTCATTGCAATTCCTATCACCTCTTTAAATATGGAAAAACCTATGAAATCACCTCTACTACAATACCTCGACCATGTCCTACCTCAGCCCAACATGTCAACTTACAAAAAATTCGTTTCTCCCTCAATTTTACCTCACCTCCATGTACTGCATCAAGTCACTATATCCCTCTCCCAACCCATACAGTCTCATTCTCATCCTTCCACCCCAACACATTTTCATGACTCATAGATTTCCCCCACACCCAATATATCATTTTACTCTCTCTCCATCCCTTTAACTCATGCTCTCGTTCACCTAGTGCTCTTAGAAACTTCAACAATGAGATCTATCACATTTGTACTAGATTCTACACATCATAATTCTTTTGTACCAAATAGTGGAATTCACAAGCACCAAAACCATGCCACTACACTCTCGCAGACAACGATTACTCAACCATTGTTTCTCACTAGATATAGGTTTTATCTCATTATAAAATACCTTTTATGGGCCTTCAGAACTCTAGGAATATTGACAATAGAAAATTCTTATTTCTGCATCTGCAATAACACCCCATCCTTAGCATTGTATTAATACACCCAATAATTCTATTAATACACCCAGTTGGTTATATCTTTCTTACATCCACACTACGCCTATGATTGTATTTATAGTTCTTTCCAACTCCATTATGCACCTTTTAGTGCAACAAAGTATTGTACATACATTTTATCTTCATCTTTACAATATGTGAATCTTTCTTTACATCACCATTGACAATGAACTAACATCTACATCACATCCCATATCAATTATGAGCTATTTTTTTTGGAGTTTTCTTGTTCTTTACAAATTGAGAGAAACACCTCAAGTAGCTTTGTCAACATGTCACATGCACTTTCTATAGCATTGCATTGATCCCTCAACCTGACACAATAATTATGATCCACGTTATCTTGTTATTACAACAACGTATTTGGACTCCCACATGTAGTCCAATTCCATTCTACATCATCAAAGACAAGATACACACTACCTAATGCATATTCTTTATCAACAGAGTGTTGACAGGTCCAAATGGCATGTCAAGTAGGTAAGGGAGAACACCCGATGGTAGGTCCCAATCAGACCTACTCTCATTTGGGGTAGCATTTCCGACTAGTATGTGGGCTTGGTTTCCACTAAGAATTAAAATAAAAGAGGGGAAGACAATAATCCCCCCCCAAAGGATTCCTATCAATTCTAAATCTAATTCAAAACAAAATAAAACTAACTAATCTAACTACTGATAATCTATCTGTGCATGAGAAAATCTACAGAATGAACACAACATGAAACAATGCAATTCATTGTAGAAGTAGTTCATGTCAATAAAAAACATGTTAAAATAATAACATTTTAGATCATATCATAAATAGTTGCAGATTGAACCTATAACATTACCGCTATATTCATTATAAATCATAACATCTTAAACATCTCAAATACTACACACATAAATAGTTCGTATGATAAATATTCTAGAGGTTTAAATGACAAATGCAAATGTTGAATAGTCCCAAATGTATTCGATAATAATCATGATATCGAAATTCCTTCTGCTCTTCATTGTTGAGATAATAATATCACAATCAAATGATGGTAAAAATTCCCCTATTACATTCAATGGCCTTCCTATTATAAAACAAGGAAGGCTTTTCACCTTCTGTAAAAGCCAATAGTTACATCTCTTCAACTTACTTATTTTGTCCAATTAAATGACTCAAATTTCCCCATACATTTTTGTAAATGAATATACAAGCGTTATAAACAAAAGTTAAAAAGAATCATGAGTAGTCAATCTCCCTCTAAGGTTGTTCATGAGTGATATTTATTAAAAATATCATTGACTCTGCTCGATTGTATCTTCTTTTGTTCTTGGAATTTTTCTATGAATTTTTGGTGTCAATATGGTCAATAATATATTTCCATATTCTTCTTCTATACTTTATCTTTCTAGCGTGCTCTTGTAGGCCTTATTTGACCTCATGGATAATGAGTTATGGTCGCCCAAACATTACACAATCCATTTTTTAATAAAATCTGGGCCTCTTATGTTCCTTGAATTTTTTTGGGTATTTCCTCCCTCAACCTGTCAATAATAGTTGTACCATCGTTTTCTTCTCTCTACTAATTTTCCAACGTGCTCTCACAGGTCCGATTTCATCTTTTGGATCAGGAGTTAACGTCATCTGAAGTTTCACATTTTATTTCACTTTGAATTCGTGGCCCTTTGTTCTTTGATTTTTTTGGGCTTTACCATTAGTGAAACGACTTGAATTCCTCCTCCTATGCATTCTCATACTTGATAGTTTTCCAATGAGCTATCCTAGGCATTATTTGAACTCCTAGAGCTCAAGATATGGCTACTTGAAGTTGATGCTTAACAACCCTTGATTTTAGATATTATTTTTGGGATTAACTGCATAGTGTAAGTCATTAATCTATGACCCATATTTACTCATGGGGTGATCTGGACCATTGTTATTCAACCCTAAAAGAATTATCACACATGCATCAGGTAACTTGAGATTTAATGGTATATTATGTCCCCCTCCATGTCTTAGTTTGTGTGTGGAACTACAGGACATAGGGCCCACGTATAAAGTGAAAAAAGTCATAATGTATCCAATTTCACCCGAACATGGAAAACATAAAATAATAAAATAGAATATGATAAAATAATAAAATTAAAATAAAATGAAATGAAAAATAAAATAAATAAAATGAAAGAGAAATAACAAAATAAAATAATATAGAAAAAATCATGAATGAAAAAAGGAAAAAGAAATAAAACACAATCTATAACTTTGGGGAAAATGGAAAACAATAAAATAAAATAAAAATGAAATAGAAAATAAGAAAATAAGAAATAAAAGCAAATATATACATGTATATATATATATAAAGTGAAAAAAGTCATAATGTATCCAATTTCATCGGACATGGGAAAAATAATTAAAATATACATATGAAATATACATTGGGGATTTAGGGTAAAATCCACAATATAAGAAGTAAATTCCCTAAGTAAAAACAATTCCCATGTAATAGTAATTTTACCAATGTAAAGTGATTTTCAAAGTAAAAGTGATTTTACCATGTAATTCAAACACCAATGATAGGTTTGAGAAAACCATGGAAAATCAAAACTGTGTCTAGCTTTGTAAAACCATATGTAGTTTTGTAAAACCATGAGAAAATTAAAAATGAAAAAAATAAAGAAAAAATGAACAAATAATAAAAGTAAAACAATAAAACCTTTACAAATTATATATACAAATTAAGAAAAATAAAAAATAGGCCCAATTCCACATAGAAGGACCAAAAATAGAAGCATGACATATCATGCATATTTCGAATAATTGGGTGTCGAGTTAGATAGGTATGTCATATGGAGATAGAGACCATGTGAATATGGAGGTGAAAAATGGAAAGTGACCAGGGGGTAAAGCAATGAAATGTTAACATCGCAAAGGGTGACCCATACAATAAAAAGGAGTTTGAAACTATCCAGGCACATAGGATATGTTAATCCAATAAAAGGGAAAATCGTAGAGCTTAAACCTGATAAGCTTGCAAGGGAAAGGAAATTGATAGAATCAGAGAATAGGCTCCCATGTTAGACCAAAATACACGAATCTAGAGGTGACAAGTGGAAAGAAAGCATTAGGTGACAATATAACAAGGTTCCACACCTGAGAATCTCAATAGGTCTTCATACCTAGCCTTCAGAGAGAGGTGAGGACGAAAGGAGAACCCAATAGAGATCACTTCGAAGAAGCTCACAGATTTCAAACCTCAAAATATCACAAGGGACATCACTTGGCCAACCCAATGAGACAAACCCGATGCGGGGAGACCGATAATGATCAAGTTTCTAGCCACAAAATACAATACTATGAAATTTAGGCCTTGGAAAGGAAGAGAAAATAGAAAATAATGCAATGGTGAGAAAAGAAAATCCGATTGGGATTCGAAAAAGACAAGGCTTAATTTCAGATGTTAAATGTTCGCTTCAAATGGTGGACAATATTTGAAAAGATATAAGTCTAGTCAAGAGGAAGAACATCAAGGGATTCCCCATGCATTTCAAGGCTGAAGCAGTCATATAAAGGCAGTGACTCTGCAACCTACTCCTACAATCATAGAAAGAATAAAATCTATTATGTGAGGAAGAAGACACTTTTCAGTATGTCATAAATATTATATTATTTTCCTTTGCCTACAACAAACTTATGAATAAGTGTTGGGTTTTTTTATCAAAATGAAGAAATAAAGAGAAGAAGTTTCTCAAAGACAATCATCCATGATCTCGATTGTTGTAGATAAATGTCTTGAGATATCTATGTATCTAGTCTCAAACTTATAGAAATGATTAATGATCTTGTGATTCTAGTTAAGAGTTTGAAGCTGAAGAATATGATCGACATACAAGAGCTTGAGCATAAATGGTAACATCAGGTACAACATGCAAGCACGAGGATGCAAAATGCATAAAAGTTCTGCCTTTAATTCATCCATTCATAAATTCCTCAAAAGAAAGCTCATTCAAGGCATAAAATAGAACATCAAACTCAACAATCATATAGGATCATAAAATACTTCGAAATTTGCAAAAGGTCCCAAAGATAACATGTCAATTTCATCATACAAATATCAATGAAGCATGATAAGTAAAAAATCATTATGAACAACATTTGAAGGTATAAGATCAAAAGGATTAACAAATCTTTATCAAAGATAATTATCAATAAAGATCCAAACCCCCAACTCTCTCATTGTAGGTAAAGAATAGTCATTAGGTTCATAATAATAGAGGATTAGGCATTAGAGTTCAAATTTTAGTGGGGGGGAGGGGGATTTCCTTTTACTCATAAAAGAAAAATTAAAGGAAGGTTGTTGTGACCACAACACAGGGCATCATAAACCTGATACCATGAATCTCCAAAGTGTTATATGGGAGGCATGGTGCATTATTTCTAATCATTTCAATCTAGTTTTTTTCATTCATACTTGTCTCGAGGAGAAGAATTATTTCCTAAACTCACTACATGGTAAATGTTCTCTTTCATATCAGTTTGGCACTCCACTTTCCCTTCTATGTTGATGGAAACATGTTTGGGTACTTTTGTAGTTACTCTTTGCTTCCACACAAGAGGAAGTAAGTTTGTCAACCACAATTATGCACTCTCCTCTCGATGAAAATGCAAATCATCCAAAAGTATCTACCAGATGCACATCATAAACTTATATACACTTCACCAACACTTTCCTTTCCTTTAGTGTACTAGTGTTGTCTCTCATGTGCATATATCTCAATCCAATTATCTCCTCTTTCCACTTCATTTCTAGGATGACGTTTTTCAATTGATATGATGTGTCTCTACACAAATATAGTATCATTATTCTAGCACAACATTTCACTCTTAGGGTCAACATTTCTCCAATATGGGAATATATTCACAACAATAACTCCACATGAGGTAGTAGCACCACTCTCCATACAATTCCACCTCTTCTTACAACTATGACCTATGGAACTACACCCTCTAAAACTATACCCTCTGGAACTACACCCTTTAGAACTATGACCTGTGGAACTACACCCTCTGGAACTACGCCTCTGAAACTATGACCTGTGGAACTACGCCCTTTGGAACTATGACCTCTGGAACTACACCCTCTGGAACTATGACCTATGGAACTACGCC
Organism: Picea engelmannii; assembly: GCA_009831015.1. Lineage (NCBI taxonomy): Eukaryota > Viridiplantae > Streptophyta > Pinopsida > Pinales > Pinaceae > Picea > Picea engelmannii. The sequence goes on from ML784171.1 coordinate 267,874, forward strand.
CTCTAGAACTATGACCTATGGAATGACCCCAAGAACTATGACCCGTGGAACTACGACCTTTGGAACTACACCCTCTGGAACTATGACCTCTAGAACTATGACCTCTAGAACTATGCCCTCTAGAACTATGACCTCTGGAACTATGACCTCTAGAATTACGCCCTGTGGAACTATGACCTGTGGAACTATGCCCTATGGAACTTTGACCTATGGAACTACGCCCTCCATAACTATGACCTCTAGATCTACGCCCTCTGGAACTATGACCTGTGCAATTGTGACCCGTGGAACTATGACTTCTGGAACTACGCCCTCTGGAACTACGCCCTCTGGAACTACGCCCCTTGGAACTATGACCTCTGGAACTATGACCTATGGAATTGTGACCTATGGAGCTACGTCCTCTAGAACTACCCATGGAACTATGACCTTTGGAACTACGCCCTATGGAACTATGACCTGTGGAATGACCCCAAGAACTATGACATGTGGAACTATGACCTTTGTTAAGACTGAGTGGTCAAGTACCCTTTTGTTGCACAGTGTAGTCCATATTTTGTCTCGACTGCTTGAAAGTCAGATATTATTTCATTTGGTTGTCAGGGGGTAATGACAGGTTTTATTATGCCTCATATTCCTAGATTTAATGTAGGCATGAATCATCGATCTTGATGCATATTTCTATAATCAACCAATCATGTTTGGCGGAATGTTTTGAAAATATCTTATGCTTGCCATTCTTGCACAACTTCTGCAGGAGATTTGATAAGTTTAAGTCTCTATGATTGGCAACCTAAAGTATTTGACAACCTAAAGTATGCACTCCATAGATTTCCTTACTTTGTTGAGTCCTTTATGAAAGGAAGAAGGAAATTGAATAGGAAAGGAAAAAACATGGACCCAACTTTAGATTGTACAACATAGAGAGACTTGAGAGACTTGTTTGGTTGTTACTAGGATGAATAAGGTATCAAAAATAAATGTTTTTCATTCAACTTATGTAATAAATGATAATGGACTCTAAGCAGGTTGTAGCTACTGAAAAGGAGACCAAAGGAGGCTTGCATGAGAAGCTAACAATGGTAGTTGTTGTGCCACTTCTTTGGGGCATTCCACCTGTTGTGGATAGGCTTCACTTTGTTGTTCGAACTGGTGGAGGAATTGTGGAGAAAGTATATTGGCAGTGGGACTTCTTATGATTACTTTGTTTGCCAGTCTTCAACTGTAAATACTTGCATTTACACAATTCCATGTATTGTTTCATTTATCCACGCATTCGAATGGGTGAGTAAATGAATGTAGTCATTGTGGCCAGGGGCAGGCAAGTCTGGAATTTCAGGAGTAGATATGTTGAACTAAATTCATTGATTGTTTTGGTTATTGGAGATATTTCTTTTACCATCCCATGTAAAGTAAACAATGAACTATTGATTCTTCCAGAATTATTAATAATGAATGAAGTGTTTTGATGCAATTCTTGTTACATTGTTGATGTGTGTTCTCAAGTCAGGTTTCCTCTTTGTTGCCTCAAAATTTGGGAATCATGCGCTCTATTAGTTCCAGGGAATTGGGGATGATGCAGATGTTAAATCATGTTGAATTATCTTGCAGGGCCTTGACTTCTTGTTACAAAGGTCAATGATGAGTTTTGAGTTTCCTTCCGAGATAACTTTGTTATAAGTTATAACACTCCCTGAAGAGCCAATGGAATACCTTCAATCAAACCAATTGCCTTCTGTCAGTTTTGTTGGAGCATTGTCTTAAGAAAACCAACTCAACCTATAAGAAAATCCAATTTTCTCTCAATACACAACCAACCCCTGATACTCCAAGATTATTTTTGGATGATCCATAAAATTTTATCTTTACCCATCCCTGTGGGGGGGGATCCCAAGGAATGGTGATTGCTTCTTTTGGAGGGGAAGTTGACTGGTAGGGGAGGTTTAAAGACTTCAAAGATCCATCTCCTTTGGTTATGTGTGTATTTTAGCCAGGGACACTTTGACTGAAAAGCTGATTTCATTCTGATCCAAACACGTTCACGAGTAGAGATTTCCTTAAAAAATTCTAGAATTTGGGTTTTCCATAAAAACCAGAGGATATAAGCAAAGGCCAATTGCCCAAGGGAAATCAGATTTGAGGACTTCCAAGGGGCCGTCTTCCATTCCTAAAACTAGGATTCCATTGAATTCACTATAGGAGTATTTTTCCCTGAAAATTTTTTCCAACACTCCCACACTTGTCTTGCAAAGGGGTAGTGGAGGAGGAAATGAGTCTTGTCTTCCTCACTGGACTTGCATCCTAAATATAAGGTAGGAACATGGAGACCTCTATGCCATAGAGCATCTCCTAGAAGGATTTTTCTTTTTGATGCTACAATAGAAGGTTGCCACCTTCCCCATCGTTTTGGACGTCTGATTTTTGACCAAATTCTAGATTTTTGAAGATTCTTTTCTTCTGAAATGGATGTTTAGTAACCCTACCTAAATGTTTATTCCCTTGATGGTGAGGTCCATCTAAAAACATCTACCACTTCTTTGATGGGAATCTCTCTCTCCTAAAGGATTCTTCTGTAGGTCTCAAACTTCTTATCTAATAAGTTGATAGGCCATTCTGCTGGGTCATGCCATGATCTGAGGGTGAAGAAGAGTTACCAGGTTTCCAATAATGGGAGACATCTGTATAATTCTTTAGTAGTAGACCTTCTTTGAAAAATATTAATTGACTTTATCAACATATGTCTTTATCTAATTTCTAATCATGTTATAATGCTTTTCTTCTGAAAAATTTGCCATAAAGTAGCAGATTACAACTAGCTTACCCTAAATTCAACAACAATCCCTTATTAGCTCAAAGCATGTATAATTATGTATTTAAAACTTAAGATTGCAACATACATGTACAAGAAAACACTTAAAGCTATGTGAACATGAGTGGATTGCATTAGTTACCAAAATGTCATCAAAAAAGTACATATGCATTTTCAAGAGAATCTAGGAGCCAACCTTATAATCCTTTTAAAAATAATTTATACTAACTCCAATTTAGATCTTAACTAACAACTACATTTCCTCCAAACGATGGATGACTCACAAGTTTGTTACAATATGATTGTGAGTAACATGTGAGTCATGTTCAACTAATATATGCATAATCCATCTCTAAGCTAAGGAATTTGAAATTCATTATCATCCTATAACTCTGGATTTGATTACATCAAAGAAGGAACAAACTAAACTACTTGCTAAAACTAGCAATTCGTTTTTGACCATATTTAATGCATACAATACTCTTATCGATAAGAGATTTTCTATCATATTTTCGGGTTTGACGCTGTTGTGAGTCATCAGGGAAAACTGGAGACGATGGTCAAACTCTTTGGAATAGGATGGTCTTCATAGTTGTCATCTGCCACCTGAGCTTGCCATTTGTTGTTGACTGTCTTTATCCACCTTAATGTGCTCTCGATTGTGCATACCAAAACAGATTCCCATTGAAATTTAAAACAAAATGCAATAAGAGAATAATGACTTGCATTTAAACTCCTCGGAGAGCTCTATTTTCCTAGTTTTGAACAACTCGAGATTCAATCCATGGACCCTCAAATGTTAAGTACTCTATCCTTGATTCCATTACACCTACAAAATATTTTATAAATACCTTTAGCAAGACAATCATGGGATAATGATTTCCTTACTTCACTATCATAGCATACCCAACATAATTAATCTCCGTATATATAGAAAGAAAAAGCACAACAGTGGGAATTGACACAGTTGGTAGTTTGTCATAATTGGTAACAAAAGGGATAGAATAGCACTTTTGTGAACCAAAGCATTCATGGCACTAATTTAGATAGTAGCCTTAGGGTGTCAAGATCCTGTAGGATGTTAATTTGTGTGTTGGCCTAAACAACAAATACAGAGATTCCACCAGTTATGATCCTTATGAGGCATGCAAGCATTTTCCTGTAAACCCTTAACATGATCACTTTCATCTCTATATTTCAAAGAACTGCCATCTATTACCAATTGATTTGTTTCATTGACATGACAATCATGCTCCTTGTTATTAACTTCAATCCAAGTATACCATGTTTCCTTTTTCGCTTTGTTTCTTAGATCTAGTAAGTCTGTTAGGAGCACTGTCTAAAGAAGATTCATCAATATCACCACTCTCTGAAAGTGTGGATGTATGGGATGATGCACTCTTGAAGTCATTATCTGTATACTCTTTCTTTTGCAATAGATCCAGGCACAAATGAACATATCATTAGAACTTTTAATTTCTCCTCAGAGCCATTCATTTCTCTGATTTCTGAATTTAGCCAAATAGTTGACTCGACCTGTTATACCAGCTTCTACAATTCCAAATTGTGAAATCCCAAAACTGGAGATCGAGCCCCTGGGAGTATAGATACTGTGTGTTTTTGTTATGGGAGCAGTTTTGCGTTGATTTGATACAACCCAGAGCAACCAAATAACTTGCATTCTGGAACATACATCAGACATTGTCCAAAATCCTCTTTAAGTGTAGAATGAGATCCTAATATAATACCTTTGAAGGCGAAGATTGCAGCGAAAATTCATTCACTTGAATCTCTTCTGTTTTAGTACTTAACAATTATATTTGGTGGCCTCTTACCAATTTGAAGGGAATGAGTAATAGATCAACACAAGCCTTGTAGACAATGGATCCCCTAGAAAGATTTGGGTCATGTTTTCCACAACATCAGAAGCACAATCTTTCGATGGTCCCGAACTACAACCAGACTTATCAATGAATTTATGTTAAAAAATATTTGAATGAGGCACCAATGAACAATGTGTCTTTCTCTAAAATTACAGAGGCAGTTGAAATGGCAAAGAATAAGCCTTCTTCATCCACACTCCGTCAATACACCTTCCATCTCTGAAAATTCCCTCCTCATTCTACAGCTTGGCGATCAAGGAGACATTTGATTGTTTGCATCAACACTTGCGCACCCTGTTTACTTCTTGGCATTTCGTAATAAGAATTTGCATTTAGCATTTTTTGTTTAACAGTTGGACGTTTGAAGAATTGACCCAACACCTGGAGTGTTCGTATCAACCCCTAGTGTCATTTGTTTTTGAACAACTTTGTGTTTTATATTTAATTTTATGGGGTTTGTTCCGCATTGTTGGTGTGAATGAGCCTTATGGTATTTACATACATCGACCTTTCCACCCTTAATCGACGTGTTGAGCGATCTATGCCCCTTGTGGGATCCTCTTTGGTCGTGGCTTAACGCTTAATTGCTTGGGTCGGCACCAGAGAGTACACGCCACTACCATATAGTAGAGGCAAATGCAACCAAAGAATGATGGGTTGTAGCATATTAACCTTTAGTTGGGTTACACACTCCTCTAAGGATGTATTTTATTTGATGATATTGTCTACATTGTGTTAGAGAAGCTCTAGTATTTGTATGTATTTGGAAATCACGTCTTTACCTAGTGTTAGCACTCATATTTGTAGGAAACTTCTACCATGGGAATACACTTCTGTGGATGGTGATAATGGCAAGCCTTCAAAAACAACCTTTTCTTCTAAGTCATTGAGTGCATTCTCGAGATAATCCTGCAATGAAATCCTAGTTAGAATTCTTTTCGAAGGAGTTTAGATCATCAAAGGAAATCTAGTGAAAATGGAGTCGAGTCATTGCGGCAAGCTCACACAATTCTTCAATATTAACAGGCATTTCAACGATTGTTACTGGGCGAATTGGCAGTGGCACTCACTGATTGGAAAAAGTTACATTTTTAAGGCCAATTTTTCTTATCGGCTCATGCAGGGTTTTGTAAAATATATTGGGCCTTTTGGCCCAATTTCCAAGCACATTACATGTTCATCAATTATTTACCAAGCCATGCATCACCATTTCCAAGACTTCCCGGTAACCAATTGGACTGCTGTTACTTTTGTTGCTTCTTGTGTTTGATATGGGTGGTTTCAGCAGGATTTGTTGCATCTAGTTTCAATATCACAACATTTTTGTGGAGGTACCCAGAGTTTGAAACCTTCAATAAACTATGGATAGACACCAATGTGGCTAAAGACATAAACAATCGGACATCTCTCACCATATTCTCCCTGCCCAACTCAGTCTTGGAAAATTACATGGCTAGATTTGGAGGAAACCTTCAAGTAATGGAGATCCAGTTTGTTCTTCAGTATTATGTGCTTCTGGAATACATGGATTGGGATAGGCTCCACCAAATGACCAACCAGGGGGAGCTCATAACCACTCTCTATCAAACCACGGGAAGGGCACCAAAAGAGTCTGGGTCGGTTAACATAACTTGTGAGAAAAATGGGGAAATCAGAATCAGGGCACCTGCTCCTTATGGAGCCAGTTTCAATGCAACGGTCACGAGTCTCGTCAAGGCATTTCCTTACAATATCAGTATTTTCAGTATCAACACTCTGCTTATACCTTATGGGTTTAATCTGTCAACCTCATATGAACCTAGTGACAATGCAATTAATGTTACAGAGGTTCTTCTGAAAGCAAATAACTTCAACTTTGTGGTGTCAATGATGGTGGCTTCTGGGATTACTTCAGATTTGGAGTCTGACCAAGCAGGTTCTGGCATTACCATCTTTTCCCCTACAGACGATGTGTTTTCGGCCCTTCCTCCTGATACATTGCAGGGTCTTACAGCCGAAAACAAGGTCGTTTTTCTCAAGTACCATGTATTTCATTCATATTACCCTCTTGGATCTCTGAATTCCATAGTTAATCCACTTCAACCTACATTGGCCACAGAATCCATGGGAGCTGGGACTTATACCCTCAACATTACAAGGGTTAATGGTTTAGTAGCAGTGGATACAGGTATTGTTCAAGCTTCTATAACGCAGACAGTTTTTTATCAGAAACCCCTTGCAATATTTGCAGTGCCCAGGGTTCTCCTTCCTCGGGAAATGTTTGGAAAATGGTCTCATGTTCAATCCCCTAACAAGTCTCTATCTCCCAAGGTGTTGGTTCCTTCCCCTACTCCATAATCATCTCCTCTCCTTGCAATTCCTCCAACCCTGCCTAATCTGAAGCATCTAGTATGAACATAAAAATTACCATGTACTGATCTGGTTTGATTAATTAAAAATTTAATTTAATGTTTCATAAGCCAAAGAAGGAGAAAGGGACTTGAGATAAATGGAGAGGCCTTCTCCAAGACCTATCATTACAAATCCCAATATAGAGAGATATTCTGTTAAACGGGATATTCTCCAAGACTCTGCGCTCATTTGCGTCGCTCTTTGAATAATCAATCCTTTTACTTTGACAGCCAATTTTGTCGGGTTTTTGGGATCTGGTCTGCCTTGACTTGAAGGCCAAATCATTCCTCCTCCTATATGCTACATTGTCTCTAGACGGTTCCACTGCATCCTCAGAAAACTGCACTTTCTTGACCAGATTCCTCCTTTTTCATCGCACAAAACTTAGTCACTCACTCATCATCATAAGGATTACCTATATTTTTTATGTTATGCACTAATGTTTTCGCTAGTAGTCGTCGTTTCTCACACAGTGCTCCGATTCAGAGGAAGAGAAATGGGCACCCAGAGGAATGAGGTGGGCGTGGATTGGGAGCAGAGGAATGGGCGCGCATAGAGAGAATGAGGCGGGGGAAGATAGAATTTGAATTTGGCATTGTCGGACGGAGGGAGGGTCGACGGGATGTGACGAGTAACAGGGAGCTGGGGCTCTGACATGATCGGCGACGGGAAATGGGAGACGGAAAACGGGTGCCGGCAAAGGTCCCTTTCGTTTGGGGTTTAGCCTACACCTATCTCAATTATCATTTATTTTGAAGTCACGTCATATTGTTTCAGTTGCAAAATGTTCAAAACCACATTTATGTTTGGAACCCATTAACAATGTGTCTAGTGGTCATATAATCTGTCAAAATCTTGGCCACTGATTCTAACATGCCCAATTTTATTTTTTCGGTACTCATCCCTCTTGACATTTGTGGCAAGTTGAAATTATAGGAGGATTACATAATTGTGTTGTTTAGTGTAGAAGACGCCATTCCAATTGCTACCTAGGCAATGAAGTCACACTTATGTTTATTCAACAAAGTGCACTATTGCATGAAGAAAATGTTACTAAAAAGACCAAAGTAACATAAAAAATGCTCCTCTTTTTTAATGGGGACCATGCATGTGTTGTTTTTAATCCATATAGTGGCAGTGGTGATGAAGCTCATGTAACACCCCTACTTCAGTGAAAGAGAAGAAGTATTTGAACATTTTTGGGTTATGCTTTCTGCCATACCTATTATAATGTTTTCTAGATAATTATAATGATATCCCTCATTTTTTAGTAGAGGAGGTACAACAACTTCTCTTGTTAAAAATCCAATAGAGGTTGTCAAGTAAAGGCTACAAGCAAGGAAATTTGCAAATGATCTTGATCTTTGTGGTAAAGCCACAGGTTCCAGATCTATATCCAAGCTCTCCAGTCATCTGACAACTCTGTGATAAGTAACAACACACTTGGAACATTGTAAGTTTACTTGTGTGTTTTGAAATTAGGTTGATTTACATTGTAAATAGGTGCATTTTTGGTAGAAATCGACACCCTCATTTGTTGAGTTTGCATCTGGTGAGTTTTCATCTAATTGTAAAGAGTGGAATTGCAAGAAACCATGTGAGGTATGAGATATGGCTTGAGTCAAGGAACTGTTAGAGTTATTGAACGCTCTAATCCTATATTATGTGGACAATACAATCACTACTAAAAAAACAACTCGATAGTCTGTTACAACATTGCTACAAACTCAGACTCAACTTCTTCACAATGCACTTGAGCTAAATAATCTTCAACAACATTATGAACTAGTCATTCTTTAGAACCCTATTTTCAAAGATGAAGAAGATGATGATGTCGATTCAGATCAACAACCAACACAACAACAACTTAGTGAGACATCCCCAGGTTCAAGTACACATGAAGATCAAATTCCTCTTTCCAAGCCCATCATCATACCTTGGGAAGAAATAAAGGACAACAAGCATAGAACATGTATTGGATATGAAAATGATATCACCTTTCATAATCCAGAGTACACCAAACCGATCTAGTTCCAGAGTGTTGGACTCCTAGAAGAAAATTCACATTTACCTGCTCCAGTTCAAGAGAAGATTCTGAAATTCCAACATTGTTAGTGAGTTGGCCACATGGAAGATCATTGTTTTGATTTTCATCCTTCCGATCATTGTGGAAATAACAAGCGTCATTCAAATAGATGTTTTAACAACAAGAAATATGCAAGAGTAAAGAACCACTATGGGTGGATCCCTTCTTGGTGATGGTCATCAATAGCCAAGAAGATATCTTAGTCATATTGTATAATTGATTCTCGAGTAATGAGACATCTTGCAGTGGAGATATTTTTTTTTTCTCTCCTTGTCTCTGGCAGGGGGAACAACATCAAAAATTGACATTTAGGAATCAAGTTTCAAAGTCTCATTAATAGAGAAGTAACAAACGAACGTGACAAGTGAGAGAGATTGGCTTGTGGTTTTCCTTAAACCACCACTTAGTAGAAGACTTACAACTTCTGCTAGACAATGTTTTTTGGTTTTCCTTAAACCATCACTTAGTAGAATACTTACAACTTATGCTAGCCATTCGGTTTGTGGTTTTCCTTAAACCACCACTTAGTAGAAGACCTTCAACTTTTGCTAGACAAAAATTTATGGTCATATTTAAACCAACATTCGAGAGCACTTCCAATTAGCAGAAGACATCAGCTTCCAACTTCCAGCCAACTTAGGAAATATTTTGAAAACCATTAAGCCTAGAGTAGGGTTCCAAAGTTTGTGGTCATCCTTAAACCACCAAATTGGTTTGTGCTATTCCTTAAACCACAATCACCATTTAGTAGAAGACACCAACTTTTGCTATCCATTCAGTTTGTGGTAATCCCAAAACCACCATATTCAGAGAGCACATCCAGCCATCAACAACTACACACTTCCAAATTTCAATTTCCCACTTTCGGATATCATCTCTCACCTTGGAATCATATACACCCCTTTAGATTAAAGGGGCAGGGGGAATGTTGTAAACATAATATGCTAGGGTTATGTTATTGGTCACTTGCGTAGGAATGTGAAAGGTCAAGTGATAGTGTAACGGTCGTGGGGAGTCCAAGAGACCTTGGAATACAAATCCAAAGGTCAAGACTATGTATTTATACATGTACCATATTGATGAATAAAATGCACTTCATGTTTATATTTATTTGTGTGTGTCTAACAATGCCAAATTTTTAGGTTGGAGAAAAAATTTACATCTCCCAAAAGTTATCATTTCTACCAAATTTCTGCAATTTTTTCTAGTGCAATCAAGGTCATAGACTATATTTTTCTACCTGTAGAAGAAAATACACAAAGAACCAAAAAAAATTATATTGGGTCCTAATAGTACTTCTAATTATGAAAAAACACCCAATAGACCTCATCTTGGTGATTAAATACTCCAACCATATTCTACATCAATATGGAAATGTCAACTTTCCACTTTTTGCATGTTTTCCAATGTCAGAAAATTTGATGAAAATCAATATCTTTCAAACAATGAAAAACTAGAAAAAAATCACTTGGATAAAGTTCTCTGGATTATGGAAAATATGGAAGGATGACTTGGAAAATGTTTCCACAATTTTTGTCTCATATCACAATTCCTCCATTTATAGTTTCCAAAATTGTCAAAAATTGTCCTGGCATAGTGGATTTTTCCATATTTTTCCAATTACACTCCAAACCCTTTTGAATCTATCTAAATGAACTATTGTATTCTCTTGTGCTTTCCCATAGTTCATACTATCCAAATTTCATAATCAACCAGCCTTTCAAGATGGGGTCTCCACTTAGTGAACCTATGAGATAGAACATGCATTCATGGGCTATTAAAGAATACCTCTAATTTCAGTAGATATTGATAAATACCTCCCAAGTTACTTTTGTTGAACCCCACCTTGTTGGCACCAGGCCGAAGGGGAAAGAAGAACGATCGTGGGAAAGAAAGCATGCAGAAAATTGAAGTAACAACTGGAAACACGCGCGCATGCAAGAAAGCATGCACAAAGGAAAGCGACAATTGGAGGAAGAACAACACGCGCATGGGAGAAAGACCTAACGTAAGAAGGGTTAGAGTTTTGGTAATATTCTATAAAAGGTTGAAGAGCCTGAAATGTATATATATATACAAAAGTATCATATAGGGATGGTTGTTGTTATTATTGTTGTTGGTGAGGATTAGGCTTTGGAGTGAAGTTTTGGAGATTGTAACCACGCAGGAGCGTAGGCAATATGTAATGTTTTTAGTTGTATGAACCGATTTTGTAATATGTTGAGAAAATAAGATACGAGGGAAGGTAGATTTGAGGATTAGACCGCAGACTGTAGAGCCTGGTGCGATCTAGTTCGCCTCACATAGATCTTACCCATTTTTTTGGAGAATTGTAAGTGCGCGGTGCCAGAAATGCAGAACTGCCATAATAAAAGAGCCAAGAGCCAAATCTTTGTGGGCGTATCCTAGGAGGGGGTGAACCACAGTAATATTTGCGTAATGTGTTGAATGTATGCATGTCTCTACTTTCTTTCAGCAATTAATAGTTAAGCTTGATGAATGAGTTAATACATTTTTATGAATCTGTTTATACTTTGTTGGAATTAAACTGTGGGATATACGTATGTGACTTCAAGGGATAAGTAGTTTACCTTACAGCTCATGGTACCTGGCTTTAATCAAGAAACCCCTATCCCCTACTCTGTCCTAGGCTGTAAACACCTGAGTCTTATAGTTACCCATTTAAAGCTATCTCGGGTGAGACTGTGCAGTACCTTTCGGGTGCTGTGTTGCCTTCTGGTTTACCAGGAGGGCCGATAGTTTTATAGGATTTGTTGGAACCCCGAATGACATGAACCCTGGGTCAATAACTCAGAAAACCCAAGAAGGGAAATATTAACCAAAAAATGGTTATGTTGTCGTGTTAAGAGTAACAAGAGAGGACTGAGTAGACGAGATAGAATGAATAAGAGCCAAAGGAGCAGAATAGAAGAGCAATGAGCCATTAGAAGGGAATGTTGAGACCTTGGAACCCCACGAGAAAAGAAATTGAGGGCTGGTTGAGAACTAAAGAGCTAGATTTTGCACAAAAAGACAATAGAAACCCCAGGATCACACCGCGTAAATACCTGGATAAATACGTATTTATGGATTTACACGAAGTCTTTTTCTGTGATTTTCCGCACCTACTATAGCAGAGGATCTTAAGGTTAAAGGATAACCATGCGATGAACCGGATTTGACAGCTATATTGGATTCTAATACAAATCCAACAACTACAGCAAGTGAACAACAAACTCACCCGCGCATTCGACTTTTGGCTTGAGAGTATTGTGGCAGGCTTTATCATAGAATTTGCAGTAGACACAACAAAGTCATACAGCGCAGCCGTGCAAGAGTTCCTATGAGCACCTAGAGGAGGGTACATTCGATCACTGTATACTTCTATCAAGATATTGTTATATATAATGACAATGGAATCAGACAGCTAGACTTCCCTGTGTGCATGGGGGAAGGGGGGAAGCACTGGCAGAGAGAGGAGGAATGGAAGGAGGGAAGGATAAAGAGAAGAAGGAGGAGGAACCCTTGGACCTGATATTTATGGATGACGACCAGCTTAAGTGGATATTGGCATCATCAGGAATAACACGTCGCGGAGCACCCTACCAGTAGAAGGTGAATATCAAGAAGAGATTCGTGTCCGAGAGGGAGGGGTTGGCAAGCGATGAGGAAGAGGTAGAGGATCTCTGAGCTGTGGAGCAGATTGAGGAAATCCTGCATGCCATGTATGAGAGGAAAACAAAAGGCCCAAGAACAGGAGGAGAAGGCATCCATCCCTTTCATATTAATGTTAGTGTGGAACCCATAAACCCATCTGAGACCAATACACCAAAGAGAACACCACCATTTAGACAACCAAAGTTCGAAGGAAGTCCAACAACAGGAAGTACATCTACACAAGGAGAAAAAACTGGAGGAGTCAGTTCAAGCAACCTTAGTCAAGTATCTACACCGCGCGGAGGAGGGAGTAGCTCAGTATTTGAAATGGCAGGACATGATCCTACTATCAGATTACCAGATTTTTGAGGAGAAGCAATAGAAGACCCTGAGAAGCATCTATTCATTTGTGCAAATATCTGGGAAGCAAAGCAGATCACTGATAAAGACACCAAAATCGCGCAACTAGCAATCACGCTAAGAGACCGAGCACTAGACTGGTACATGAGTCTAGACACGAACAATGTTCCCAGAACGACAAGGACACTGGACAACATTAAGAAAATATCGATAAATGAGTTCTAGAAGCCAAGATCAGAGGATCAATAAATGAATGAGATGATTGAAATAAGACAGAAAACAGGAGAATCGGTGTGGGATATTGATCAAATATTCAAGCGATTAAAAGTAAAGTTAAAATACCTTATGATCGATATGCAGCATCGGCACCTGTTTTTCAACTCACTACTCCCACACTTAAAATATCCATTACGACAACAAAAGTTTCAGATGCAGGCAAAGGCTCTACAGGAAGCCTTGCAATTGGAAGAGAATCAATACCAGCAGACGGACCCGGCTATCGAAGAACTGAAAGAGGATCTGAAGAACTTAACATTTCAGCTGAACCAGAATAAGAACAAGGACAAAGAAGAAGTCATTTGGTGCACTACATGTAGGACGGAAGGACACCACAAGAATGAATTCCCAAAATTCACACAGTATATGGTGATGGGGATGCCAAACCCACTACCACGGGGAGGATTATGGTGTGAAATATGCAAGAAACCGGGTCACGACCCTTACCACTGCATGATGATGCAGAAATACCAAACAGTTCCAAAGAACTCATATTGCACCTTTTGCAAGTCAGTCGGCCATGACGACAAATATTACAGAACTATGGATCTGATGCGGGAAGGAACATCAGACGCATACAGGGTATAGGAAGAAATGATGACTGGGAAAGAAACACCACAGTTCACTCAAGCCCTAGCCCCATACAATACCGCGCAACAACAATATAATATTGTGTCGCATCTGTACAATAACGCGCAGCCACAGTACAACCCGGCACAACCCCAGTACAATACCACACAATATAATCAGGGACCACGGTATAACACACCGTGAGGTAATCACGCAGCTTATAGAGGAGTAGGAGGAGCCAAAGGAGGTTTCAGATGCGGTAGAGGACCAGTCACATGTCACAATTGTTGGCAACCAAGACATTATGCATTGAAGTGCCTACTGCCACCAATGACCTATATGTATTGTCACGCATTGGACCACGATACGGAGGAATGTCCGACATTACTTGTAAATATCCAGGAAAAAAGGAATCAAAATAACCAGAATGTTTAGTGGATTTCAGCCGAAGCAAGGGATGACGGATGAAACATCAACATAGTCACTCTAGGAGGAACAAAAATAGGAAATGACGCAGTTCGATAGGAACCAGTGCATAACCAATGGGTAAAGAAGAACACTAATCCCAAGAAGTAGTTCGATGTGCATAAGGAGAAGGAGATCTTTAAAGAATCCCAACAAGAATTCCAGAAGGAGAACATTGCGCCGACTGCACAGCAGAGCAAGGAAGCTCTGGAACATGAAATGATGCCATCACTAGACCATACCAACAGAATACAACCCAAGGAACAAGTAAGTACTATCAAAGACTTTTTTCCATCATGCATCAAAATGTTAAGTGATCCTTCATCTATCAAAATATTGCAAAATATCCTAGAAAAATGTTGCAGGGAGACGGAACAGAAGCCAGAATTGAAAACTATCAACCACCTACACACAAGAAGAAGAACAAGTAGGGAATTTAGACTAAATGCTAACATTGGGGATTTCAATATGGGAGATATTATACTAGATCTAGGATCCGAAGTGAATGTGCTACCAAAAGCTACATGGAAATGCATGGGAGAACCTACACTGGGATACACAATTGTTCAATTAAAACTAGCAAATCAACATAGAGTCCTACCAATAGGTAGACTGAAAGGAGTGACGGTAGATTTGGATGGTGTGCGCACTAAGGCAGACTTTGAAGTCATCAAAATAGTAGATGACACAACACCTTACCTGACGCTACTTGGTTTGGATTGGGCGTTCGACAACCAAACCATAATTAACTTAAAAACCAGAAAAATGACATTTGAGTCAGGGGGCTACAGGGTCATAGCGCCACTTGACCCATCAAAAGGTGAGAGGTTCATAGAATCCACTTGTATGGATTTAGAAGAGATCATCCAGTTGTATAGAACAACTACGCATGATGCGGACTATATAAACCCAACTGTAGATGGGGTACTCAACTGGCAGAGCATTACTTCATGTACAACAGACTCAAACACCGGGTTAGAAAACTGGCAGCAAAGACTACATGAAGTATCCATGAGAAGGTGTGCCAGAATAGACCGCGCAGTAAGGTGGATTGGCACAGAAATCAGAGAACCACCCAATTTTCATGGGCTAAATGATTTGGAAACTTTCTTGACACAATATGAAGACGAAGTATTAGAAAACCAGAGATTTCTAGCATTGGATTTAGCACTAAAGGCTACACCCGCAAGATGGCGGGGTGCACACAAAGACACTATCACAGATTGGTACCAATGTAAGTGATTACTATGCATAAGGTTCAACGCAGAACCGAAAGGTAACAAACAACAGAAATATGACGGACTAGGCACACCAGCAGAACACTTGGAGGCATGTAAAATGCTGTGGAAAATGACACCACCGGAGGAATGGTCTCACCACTTCATTCATACTTTAGAAGACATGCCAGCGAATTGGTATATAGACCAGGAAATGTGTAAAGGAACCAAGACACGGGCGACACTCCAACAGAACTTTACAGTCACTTTCTCATTCGAGCATGAGAACCCCAACATAGGCGTGGCCCTGAAACAGATCAGAAACATCATATTCATTAATTAAATACCTAATTTGTAAAACCTCCCCAAACCTAGGGTTCAATTTTCACTATTTATTAAAGGCTCCTCTCTTATTTTTCCTCAGGTTTTTTGTCCTGAAGATGGATCCTGTTGTGGATCCGAAACGTCGACAAGCTCTAAAAAGCACCGTCACTGTGGTTCTTCCAACATGCTCTGAACAAACATCATATTCATTGAAGAACCGGATGTAGAAGATATCACAGAGGTACAACAATGGAATAAGCAGACAGTCAAGGATATACTGTCATGCTACCACGTACAGGAGGAAGCCCCGAATGAAAATGATCCATGCGATATTCAGATCAAAGAAGTCGAAGGCGAGAGAGATGTGGAAGGACCACCCTTAGAGTCAGAGGTCATCTCTGTGCCAATAAAGATAAAGAAGGTTAACATAGGGACCTTCGAGCAGCCCAAAATGGTCAGCATTGGAGATTACTAGGATGAACAAACACTAGAAAGCATCACAGAATTGTTGCGCGAATACAACAAACTTTTTACCACAACCTTTACATAGATGAAAGGCATAGCCAGAGAATTAGGATAAATGAAGATACCACTCAAACCTGATGCGAGACCCATTAAACAACGACCATATAGATTGAACCCCATACATAAATAGAAATTTAAAGACGAGATCGACAGGATGCTCAAGGTAGGCATCATTGAACCAGTCAAAGAACCAGAATGGTTAAGCTCGATGGTAGTACAGGACAAGAAACGGGGAAGAGGGATCAGGATATGTGTCGACTTGAGAAGGTTGAACGATGCATGCCTACATGACCCATTCCCCACACCGTTCACGGACGAAGTACTTGAGAACGTAGGAGGTCACGAAGCCTACTCATTCACCAATGGATTCTCAGGATATCATCAGATTAAGATAGCACAGGAAGATAGACACAAGACCACGTTCGTGACAGAATGGGGATCTTATCAGTATACAATGATGTCGTTTGGACTGAAGAATGCACCTGCGATATTTTCTAGAGTGGTCATCACAACATTTAAGGAATTCATCCATCAATTCCTCGAAGTATACTTGGATGATTGGACAATGTATAGCTTAATAAAAAACCATGTGGAAATTTTACGACTGATGTTAGAACGATGCAGACAGTGCCAGGTATCATTGAATATCAAGAAATGCATATTTGGAACACCATTTGGGATACTATTGGGACACATAGTATGCAAACAGGGTTTGCTAGTGGATCCAACCAAAATCGTAGTCATTGTTAATCTACCAACACCAAAAACAGTCTGCCAACTAGGAGAAATGTTAGTACATATGGGATATTACAGGAAATTCATCAAAGGCTACACACAGATTACAACGCCAATGGAAAAACTGTTAAGGAAGGATACAAAGTATCAATGGAATGACGAGTGCCAACACGGTCTGGATACCCTAAAGGAAAATATGGTCACCACACCAATATTGGTATTTCCAGATTGGGATAAGACATTCCATCTACATGTAGATGCATCAACGATAGCACTTGGAGCTATCTTAGTGCAACCAGGAGCAGGAGACTTGGATCACCCGATAGCGTTTGCAAGCATAAAATTATCAGACTCAAAACAGAATTATAACATGATAGAAAGAGAAGGCCTAGCTATGGTTTATGCACTATAGAAATACAGACATTACCTATTGGGAAAACACTTTAAGATTTTTACAGATCACTCAACCCTGAAATACCTAGTTAACAAGCTAGTGTTGGGGGGAGAATTTGTCGATGGTTATTTCTATTTCAAGAATTCAACTTTGAGGTAATAGTTAAACCAGGAAAACTGAATTCAGGATCTGACCACCTATCGAGGGTCCCAAATGGAGAGGAACCAAAAAATTTAGAATACAACTTTCCAGATGCACGACTATTCTCAGTACAGGTTGCTGACGATTAATTCGCAGAGATCATCCAGTACTTGAGCACAGGTACTGTGCCGCAAGAATATACCATTGTGCAGAAGAAGAACCCGGTAGTCCGCGTAGCTGACTATCAATTGATCACAAGACATCTATACAAGATGGACACAGATAGCATCTTACGAAGATATGTGCTAGACCATGAATGACCAATAATTTTATAAGAAGCCTAGCATGAGGGAATTATGCAGGAAAAGCTACCGCACAGAAGTTACTACACGTAGGATTGTGGTGGCCAACGATCCACAGAGGCTCGAAAGAGTACTATCAGCAATGTGATGTCTTTCAAAGGGTAGGCAAACCCAACAGAAGGGACAAAATGCCACTACGACTGCAAGTGACACTTCAGGCATGCGACAAATGGGAGATAGACTTTGTGGGACCCATTAACCCACCAGCCAAAAGAATGGGGGTGAGATATATTATCACCACGATGGAATACCTAACAAGATGGGTGGAAGCCACACCTGTAAAAGATTGCAGCGCAGAGACAACTACACACTTTTTGTTTGAAAAAGTAATTACTAGATTTGGGTGCCCAATAATTTTGATGAGCGACCAAGGAACACACTTCATAAACAACACCATATGAGTGATGCTCAAAGAGCTTGAAGTTCATCACTAAAAAAGCACACCGTATCATCCACAGGAAAATGGCATGGTAGAAGCCTTCAACAAAATTCTAGAGAATGCCTTGACAAAGATATGTAACATCAATAGGGACGATTGGGACCTCAAGGTACCAGTAGTGTTATGGGCGTATAGAACCACATGCAAAAATTTGACAGGCCACACACCATTCAAACTAGTCTATGGTCAAGAAGCAGTAGTTTAGTTAGAATTTTTAATACCCAGTCTACGTGTAGCAACTATCACACACATGACAGAACAAGGCGCAGTACAGGAAAGACTGAATCAGTTACTATCGATGGAGGAAGACCGAATCTTGGCAGGATTCCACCAACAAGTATGGATAGCAAGAGACAAATCTTGGCATGACCACCACATCAAGAGGAATACGTTCAAGGAAGGAGATCTAGTATTTATCTACGACAGTAAATCGTTGCAACAACCAGGAAAGATGAGAATGCATTGGCTAGGACCATACGAGGTAAAATTTGTCACAGACAGAGGATTTGTACAATTAATATATCTAGCAGGCACAGACCTTAGAGGAATGATCAATGGGAGTTGGCTGAAGTTGTACAAGGACAGTTGACCACCCACCGCGTAGTAAAAAAAAAAAATGCACAACATGAGGGACAAGCTGCATACAAAACACGAAGCCAACAAGGGAAACGATAACAACCGTATTGAAAAAGGAAACAAGAAGGAAAAGGAAAGTTGGCAAAAGTAGGCTGACAGGACAGCATGAGGCAGAGTTAAAGAAAGGCAAAGACGGATGGGATGTCACATTAAATGCACCAAATGGAGATGGAAGAGTAGGCGTAATGTCAAGTACGAAACCACCACGGATGCATTGAACCCACCGTTATGGTTCATTAATCATATGATGGAGGAAGCGTCCCCGACAAGCTTCATGATGAGCCCATACAACACATGAGCACATAACCAGTTAGTCTATTCATGAAAGGAGAACAGAAAAAGAGAAACATTAGCTAGAATGAACAGAGTGAAACCACAGAGCTCACCGAAGCCATTCGAACTCAGAAAAAATTTGACATACACCATTATGGCACCACCGAAGCTCACAGAACTAGGCCAGACAACCATATCAACTAGGGTTCAGACTAGTTCACGATGACCACTGGAAGAAAACGAGCAGCAACCACCGGAGATCGTCGATATTGACGAAATCTCGTTGCCAGAGGAAATCCCAGTAGAGTCCATACCAATACTAGAGGATATTCTGCAACCACAAACAGAGGCCATGGAATAAGATACACCGGCAGTGGTGCATGAGCCTCGAAACAAAGAAGAAGAAACCCACCAGGAAATACCACCAGAACATATTGAAGTAGCTATGGAAGTGAACGGAATGGCACATCATCTGGGAGCAGAGGAGCAACTAGAAGAGATGAAAGCACCCATCTTAGGTCACCCAGCCGAGGAGACCGCTGGAACTACTTGGGCATGGTTAGAGTGGATGACAGGGGAACAATCAAGAGTTGTTGGAACTTCAAATCATCCAACATAGCAGGAGGACCGAGTTCAGATACTGAGCTCACCTCGAAAGAAATTGGCTACAGAGATTTTGCTACCTCGCATACCAGAGGGAGTACAGGTGGACCTGTAGCTATTGGGTCACGTTGGGAAGCTCAAGTATTCTGACCATGATGTAACAGATGAAACCAAATATCTAGAGCTTGCACCACAGGTCTTTATGTAGAAAATAGTTGTGAACCAACTTGGAGAAATCATCACTCAGCCACACCAGTGGGCAACTGGACTGGACAGAACAGGAATTCTAGGATTGTTGAAGATACCACACTTTGGCAGAGGCCAATATGCGTCGGCATGCGTCAAGAAACTTTTAGCAGTTACACATGGAGGGGATGTATGGCTGGACAAACCTGTCCCCATAACTGTCTAACTTATCACGCAGATAATAGGCCTACCCACCCGGGGTATGGATCCCACGCTGATTCTGGACAATAAGTCCATGGAAAAAACATTGGCAGAAGAGATGAAAAATAAATATGGCACCGACAGAGGAACAAGAGGCATTATAATTAAACGGATCAAAAATGTCGCGACGCAATTGGGAGCAAAAATATTAGCCTACAAACTGCTAAAAAAATGCGGCAAAGATGAAGTGCCGACAGGATTCATTGTTGTTGCAGCTCAGTGCGCAGAAGGCAACTCCATGAGCTAGGCGCCATACCTATCAAACTTGTTCCAAGTAGACTACAAAGACGTGCAGGACACAGGTACAGAATTTCATTACTCATGGTTGATCACTCTCATAGCTTTCATGGGATGGCGAGAACTAGAACACACCATCTTTTGTACCACACCACTGCCAAGAGGAGAAAGATATCGCGTCTTGAGATCTGTGCCACTAGCCAAGGATAAGAAGGAGAATGGAATCATATTCGAAGCTTACCTACGGGAGATACAGGAAGCCATCAGCCAAGCATGGAGAATAACACCAGAGGCTGTCACACGATACAGGGTCATCACCAATTTCTGGGCTAGGCGACAAGCCATGTGGATACAACTAAGGTAGGACCTGGATAAATAGTGGCTACAGATGCGCTACTACGTCACCGAGGGAGATATCGACATGATCATCAGTGAATGGCCTAATGAATGGAGAATTCCAACCATACCCAGAGAAGTACCGGGACAAACAACAGAAGGAGGGGCTCCGCAGGCGGAAACATAGCCTCCACAAATCCCAATACCGAAGAAACGAAGAATGGGCCAAACTAAGTCGACTCAGGAAAACGACGGCTTAGAGCAGCCAGGGACCCAGAAGGGGAGGACATAAACCACTCAGTCGACCAATGGACAACAGAAACCGCCTGAGGGAGCAAAGGAAACCACATCGAACCCCGTCACACAGGAACCAAGGGGAACTAAGCGACCAGCGGTACAGGAAGAAGGTGTGTGCAAGAAAATGAAGGCACAACAACCACTACCAGACTATACAATCACAGAGGATGATGGAGAGATGATTGCTAGAATGGTCCAAGACTGCCTCGTAGAGGATTTTGATCATGTCGTGCACCACAGGGATAAAATGCAGAAGGAACTGACAGAAATGGGATAGCTCCTTAAGAAATTCGGGGAAGCCCAGATCACGAGTCGTAGTAGAGGCATAGAGCCATCGACCACATAGACCACAGAAAAGGTGGAGGTAGAAGAACGCGACCCAATTCTTCTGATGCCACATGCACATTCCACGGTCTACATAAAGCCTAGCATGTTGTGAATGGATGAAATTGTGGGACAAACACCACTGAAGGATTTGGATCATACCCAATTGGTCTTGATAGGGATGCCATCAAGATCATTATACAAACTATAGGTTAGCGTTGACCATGAGATGTAGTCGCGAGCACATAAAAACTTAGTCAAGCTACAACAAGCAACAAAGAAGTGGGAAGCACTAGAAACAGTTTGTGCGCAGGCCAAATCTGAAACTGGGGAGGAGAAGGAATGGAAAAACGAGTTGGAACACAAAGTGGAAGAAATTTTTGGGAAACTTCCAACCACTGTGAAAGGAAATGAACTCCCAACCGTAGAAAAGATCAACCAGATTGCGCACGCAATTGATGAGTATCAGAAGGAGATCAAGACTCTTCGTGGACAGATTATACCGACAACTCCACCAGCGGTGAAGGAGAAAAGGAAGCAAGAAGCAACAATGCAACTGCAGGGGATAGAAAAACAGGTTAGCATGACAACCGACTTGTTGGATAAAACAACGCAACTTTGGACAAGGCTAGAAGAGGATCCACAGGTCCAACACTGGAACAAGGAGGGGAGAGGATCAATGCAATGATCCAAGAACTCAAGCAGTGACAAAAGACCATACCAATTCCAGAACGGGTCAAAGGAACACAAGAGTTGAAGAAGATACAGGCAGAACTTATCACTGTGAAAAAACAGAAACAGGAGTGTCAAGCTCAAATAGAATCGTTGCAAGAACGGGTAGCAGAAGTACTTGCACATGAAGAAGAAGCTAGAAAACAAACAACACAGACTCAGCTGGAATGTGTAGGACTGATGAGCGAGGAAGTGGCAGCTTAGACAGTCGACACAATCAATAAGAAAACTACGCAGGCACTAACAAAAGCAACATAGTTGCAGGAAACGTTCCAGATGATCACCAAGGAGATCGAGGAAGCACAGATCAATTTGGTGACTCAGGATGAGTCACATGTCAGTTTTGGGGGCTTGTTGGCACTAGGCCAGAGGGGAAAGAAGAACGATCGTGGGAAAGAAAGTGTGCAGAAAACTGAAGTAACAACTAGCAAAAGAACAACATGCGCGCATGCAAGAAAGCATGCATAAAGGAAAGAGACAGCTGGAGGAAGAACAACACGCGCATGGGAGAAATACCTAACGTAAGAAGGGTTAGGGTTTTGGTAATATTCTGTAAAAGGATGAAGAGCTCGAAATGTATAAATATAGATACAAAAGTATCATATAGGGATGGTTGTTGTTGAGGGTTAGGCTTTGGAGTGAAGTTTTGGAGACTATAACCATGCAAGAGCGTAGGCGATATGTAATGTTTTTAGCTGTATGAACCGATTTTGTAAGATGTTGAGAAAAGAAGATACGAGGGAAGGTAGATCTGAGGATTAGACCACGGGCTATAGAGCCTGATGCGATCTAGTTTGCCTCACATAGATCTTACCCAGTTTTTTGGAGAATTGTAAGTGCGCGGCGCTAGAAATGCAGATTTTCCATAATAAAAGAGACAAGAGACAAATTTTTGTGGACGTAGCCTAGGAGTGGGTGAACCATGGTAATACTTATGTAATGTGTTGAATTTATGCATGTCTCTACTTTCTTTCAGCAATTAATGGTTAATCTTGATGAATGAGTTAATACATTGTTATGAATTTGTTTATACTTTGCTGGAATTAAACTGTGGGATATATGTATCCAACTTCAAGGAATAAGTAGTTTACCTTACAGCTCACGGTACCTATCTTTGATCAAGAAACCCCTATCCCCTTCTCTATCCTAGGTTGTAAACACCTGAGTCTTATAGTCACCCATTTAAATCTATCTCGGGTGAGACTGCACAGTACCTTCCAGGTGTTGTGTTGCCTTCTGGTTACCAGGAGGGACAATAGTTTTAGAGGCTTTGTTGGAACCCCAAATGACATGAACCCTGGGTCCATAACCCAGACAACCCGAGAAGGGAAATAGTAACCAATACCCCTCCAAATACATATTTCCAATAAAAAAAACCCTATTTTTACTAGATACCCCTTTTAATACCCCACAATACATGTAAACCCCCACGTACCTCACGTCCCCCTGCTCCCCCCCCCCTCCAAATACCTACGATATATTGACTCTATTTTTCACAGTTTTAAAACCCCCTTTCGATAGTAAGTATATGCTTGTCCCCATAAATTATTATTTTCCAATTTTAGGGATTTTGGGGCCGAATCTACAAATTTACCCTCAATGAAAATTTTGTAGACCTTGTCATTACAAACTTCCATATGAAATTTCAACTCAATCTAACTTTTTATGCTCCAGTTATGGAAAAAATAAGATGATGGTTCAAAAAAAAATTCCATTAAATCTTTATCTCTATATTGGACTCCTTTGGCTTGGGACATCCTGATTATTGATACATTTTTTTTCCATACCATTCTCATTCCAACATGTCTGTCATTTGCTTGATTCATATCACTAGATGCAATAACTAGTTGAGCACCATCTCAATGACTATTACATCCATTAGGGTTTTTCACAAAGGCCTTCATTTTTCATTTGAATTATTCGTCATTCATTGGTTCCATAATTTTCCAATGATTTCTCTAGACCCATCCAAACACCACTTCCCATGACTATTTTGATGATTATCCCAATGACTTATTTTTTATGACTAATTTGATACTGAGTCAAATATTAGATTTTTCCCATAATTCTTCAATCAAAATCCACTTCATTGTAATTTCACTACATTATGTGGTCAAGAAATTTCCAATGACTAATTTTCTTGTAGGTTCAAGGCCATATTTATGTTAATTTACAAATTTTGGTACCTAGCCAAATCTAGCCAATTCCTCTCTTTTTCCTAATTATATTTTCTTGGGATTGATCCTTTGACCTCAAAGCCTACCACGTGAACATTTTAATACTACATCGACCTAATTTCAAGGTTCAACCATACTCAAACAACTACATGGATTCACACTCCATGAGGTTAGATACTTGAACCTCATTGGAAAATTTCTTCTATGAAGTGGAACATGAACCTTATTAAATATCCACAACTATATTTTCATATTTGGGCCTTATTTTGTGCAAATCTTTCATACTTAATGGGTTTTAATGTTTATATCTCATTTGTAAGCTATAAGCTATAGGAAAATACAATTTTCCCTACTCCAAAAGATTTAATCATTGACTTCTCATAACAATACCAGATTCTTTTTAAAAACAAGCCCAAAGTCTTGGTGTGGTCCTAGTTTATGAATATTAACCATCAATTGATTATTACAAGAATTTAACTTGACAAAATCAAGATAATCCTCATTGAGGCATTTTATCAACTAATTGACATGCAAATTGTAAGTTATTCTTGTATCTAGCCTAATTTGTATCCCATATAGCACCAATGTTATAACCAATAACTTTGATACCATATTATATCATACCTAACTATATTTATACTCCAATTAAGGTGACACTTTAAAATGTCTTTAATTACATCATTCATGCATTAAAATACAAAATTATTGCAATTATAAGAAAATAGTTCAATATAATTATGGATGCAAGTTATTTTAAGCAATTCATTTCTCATAGGTAGAATTAAATTATTTAAGTGAAATAAAACCATAAAAACAATAATGTTTGCATACTCGTAAACAACCCAAGGATACTTATCTTTTAAATAATTGACCATCAATTGTCTACAAACAAAGAATGTTCAACCCAACCAAGGATCTCTATCACACATATTCTCTCTTTCATAGAAGCCACCCTTGAGTTGGGGCTCTGAATTCACAATATCAAAATTCTATGGCTTGGATATAATATCTCTCACTTAGCCCAATTCCCAAATTTTTTCAAGTAAAGAAACTAAAACTTTTCATTTTTTCAGTACAACAATCCCAATCAACCAAGCCCTCTTCCCACTTAGCCTACACACCATAGGAATGGGATCCCCTTCTATACTAAATAGTCCCTCAGACTATCTAACTTCTCTCTAATGCTAAGTATAGGCTAGCTAGGGAATCTCTATACTAAGAACCAGGTAATTTCAGATGTAAATTAATTTCCTTTTTATTTCATCAATCACCCATAAATGA
>ML784171.1:308680-330293 GCA_009831015.1 Picea engelmannii
TACAAGATGATTCAAAATGAAAATGTCTCCTTGGTATATATAGGAGACTAGGAGGTATAATTACAACTAATGGCCTAAAGTCGACATAAATAAAATAACATTACTAATATAATATGCCCCAATTAAGGGGTAATGAGCCAATAATGAGCCAATATTAGGGCTTAACAAAACGAAGCCATGATGACAGTCACACTGACAATCCCTACACAACTTGTCTAGAAACATGTAGAAAAGATCTTTCCAGGTAATGGGATATCCATTACAAATTATAATATATTGTCGAAAATAGTATATGACCGTGGTGCTTGTGATCGGATTATATCATTCAATGAAAAAACTATTGTGGAAAAAATTCTCACGATTTGTTCATAATATTGTTTCATACCATACAGAACAATCATACAACTTTCATAGAGCAATGACACTTACCCAATCAGAACCATTGGTGCAGCTGTCACACTCATGAGAAAACTTGGCTCGCAACACATTCTCCATATAAAATATGGATAGTCAAAAAATGACAAGGAAATGGTATCATTCTCCATATCCAGTTTTGTCCTTTACTTTCACATGTTCAT
Organism: Picea engelmannii; assembly: GCA_009831015.1. Classification (NCBI taxonomy): domain Eukaryota; kingdom Viridiplantae; phylum Streptophyta; class Pinopsida; order Pinales; family Pinaceae; genus Picea; species Picea engelmannii. The sequence continues at coordinate 309,259 of ML784171.1, forward strand.
ATATCTCAGTTATGTTACACAACTATTACATTGTTCCATGTTGCAGCTGTAATTGTTCGACACCTATTCAAATTTGTTTTCCTCAATGGAACAACAATTGCATAAAGGGCAATTTCCACTTATGCTCTTCAAAAAAATAACAAAGAAAAGAGATGTTAAAGAAATGATCTTTCGCACAACCCTGGTATCATTTATAACAAAATTGTGAGCATACATAGTACAGGATCTCAAGAAACTAACTAGCTCGACAACTGTTGTGCATATACATCTACAATTCCATCCACACTTTGCTCATAAAAATTTCCTTGACCAATTTTCTGCAGCTTTTTTTTTGTACATTTGTATATTATATTGTTCAATATATTAACTACTATGATCATGTGCGCAGGGTGAGGGTGTTTTGGTTGCAGCGAATGCGTACTCGACCCCCTTCGAGTTTGTATGTGCCAAATGCAACTCTCTTGCTTATGCCTTTTCTTTCATAAATGATGGTACAATTGATTGTCTACAAAGCAGTAAAAAATGCCCTTACATATATAGACATTGCCTCAATGCTACCATCTGAACCGTCAAAAACAAAATCATGCATTGTACAATTAGACAACCTATGTTACAAGATGTGCTTCCTGGGTTAGAAGAATTTCCATATGAAGTATACCTACAGAAAAAGACAAACAATGTCTACATTCTACGTGCCTTTCAGACCCATAGAAAATTTACATTAAATGTGGACAGTGCCATACTGCATATCGGTTGAACCAAAAAAAAACAATCATATCAAGCATTGGCAGGAAAGGAAACAATCTCATGTGTATATGTCCATGCTACCCAATGAGGATATGAATAGAGTTTTGGAGTGCCATGGAAAATTGAAATGGAAGCGCATAAGATTGTTCACTCCAAGAATGAGAAGCATGAGGACAAGCCCCATACAAAGTATCCAACTGTGAATAAATCAGGTCCATCCTTTGAACCATCAAAATGGCTTGCTCCTATGAAAGAAACCATCAGGCATTTTCAATAATATTGCAAATTTGGCATTGTTCAAACTCCATTAAGTTAAATGCTGACACTCTTTTCCAGAATTGGTAATGTTAGAACATTGTCAAGTCAACGTGATCTTGGTTCGTAGTACCATCAGAAGAAAATGTTCATAGTGATCTTGCTTCATGGTAATATAGTAATCGACAAATTTCTTGGTACCCATTTGGGGATTTGGTTATAGCTGGGATACAATGCCCAATCTCCACTGGTTTTGTCTTGTCTTGTGTTTGGCAGACTTTTGTTTGACATGTGCTTTCATGTTGTAGTTCAAGGTTCTCATGGGCCCGGTTTATGGATTATGGTTGGATGATACATTCAGGATCTTAGCGATTTTTCTATGATCTTAAAAAATATACAAGACCTTCTTTTCCTTTTAATGTAAGCTCTGCGAAGAAAATGTAATATGTATCTAATTTTAACACTTTTACTTGATCGATGAAATTACCAAAATTCATCTTCAGAAATATTTTGAAATAAAAGAATATATGCTATGTGAAGTCCAATGGAATTATGATATCAACCACAAAAAATTAAAATTAAAATTCGTCATTTTTATACTTACGGTGAAGTTGACAGTACAATAATTTTACTTGAACATCCCAAAATTGATTTTCCTGTAGCTTTTCGATACTTCTCTTATGAAAACACATCCTGGAAAGTATAAGCATGACTCACTTTCTCTATTCCTTGATTGAAGAGCTTGTTCACCGGTTTAATTCACTTCATAGCTACTGTTAATACCATCAATGGGGCTTTGCTAACACCAATTATCGCTTCCTAAAATTTCCCTCCCCTTTCATTTTTCCCTTTTCTTTCCCTTTCTGGTTACTTAGTCATTTTTCAGAAAATGTCTAGGTGCACGGGTTGGCGGATTCATGTGTTCAAATTTCCACTGATGATTTTATATCACGAGTCCGACCGACTGCTTCCTCGTTCCATATTCAACAACTTTTTGGATCGTGGGTTCCTAGGTAGGTGGGCTCAACATTGTGTTTCCATTGTTCTGTTGCCTGCAAACAACACCCAGACTTCCTCGATCTACAAATTGACAACCAAATTCCCCTTTCTTTTTCTCCTTTACTTTCTCTATCTGGTTACTTAGTTGTTTTTCCAAATATGTCTCATGCTTTTATATCATGAGTCTAACCAACCGCTTCCCCATTCCATACTTGGCCACTATTTCCATCGTCGGTTCCCAGCCAGGCTTGCTCAACATTGTTCTTCCATTGTTCCATGACCTACAAACAACACCTGAAGTTCCACGATATACAAATTGATCGTCAAAGTTCATCATCATGCCATGTTCCGTGTTACACATTTTGCAGTCAAAATTTTGGAGACATACAATTTGGCCATAGATCCCTCTTGTCTCCTGAGTATAACTTGTGACCCTGTTTTGAAGCCTGACCGACCTCTTTCCATACTTGGCCATTTCTTGGAATCTCTTTCGCAGGTTGGCGGGTTCACGAAATGTCCAATGCTTAATCGCTCTTCTCCATCACTGCCACCTTCTAGATATGAAATTATTAATCTTTAATGCTAATAGCTCATCTTGCAGGAACCATTAAGATTGTCATTAATGTCTGAAAGGCTGGAGGAGATCTGTCATTAATACAAATTAAACCAAGATTTGCAGAGGGTTGTATTATCCCTTCTGAGTGTTCATTTCAAGCATCATGGAATCTCTTTCACGCGTCGTTTGTTTGGTGGCTTAACAAAATCTCCAATCCTTAATCTCTCTTCGTCGTTACCACCACCTTCGCACTTTTTTCCAAGTATGCAATTAGTAAGATTTAATGGTAACAACTCATTATGCAGAAACCGTAGAAATTGTCATTGATCAGTGAAAGGCTCAAGGATATCTCCCATTGATATGCATTAAACCAAGATTTGCAGAGGGTTATATTATCCCTTATGAATGTTCATTTCAAACATCATCTGGAGAAAACATACATTCTTGTTAACTTATGGCAACAGTTCGACAATAGTTCTGTCCAGATACAATAAACACATTTGGGCATGATGACTGGAACTTCTAGTGGTCCAGGGAATATTCTTACTACTCATCTCCTTCCGCCTAGAAGCAAAGAAGGATATGGTCCCTTGGTGCATCGAGAGATATATTTCAAGACAAATAATTCCAAGGCAACCCCCCCTACTCAGACAACCCTCCCCCTGGGTTGATGGTAGGCGCAGAGGTTGATGCGGTCAATTTAAAGCTGGAAGAAGATGATATGATGGATGATGGTACAATGATGGATGATGGAAATGCAGACGTTGTTCCCACTTCTGCACCCAAATTGAAATCCACCATAATGAGGGGCACTTCCCGGCTCGACGATGGCGGACCTGACAAGACCAAAGGAAGGGGTTTCAGAAAAGAAACCAACGATGAATGCAATAGCCTCTTTTCAACTCGAGAGTTTGAGTCTCTCATCTCGGATGGCGGTCCTCTCCCTCAGAAATGTATCATTTCCTTTCATTTTTAGGGTTTTGGATTGGGTTTGGATTTGTCCCTAGTGCAGCCTGTGTCCCTTAAGTCTTTGACTGTAAGGAAATGGTCTCTTGGTGTGCCTAGAGATATATTTCAAGCCAAAGAATTATTTAATTGCAGGACCACTCTCATGTTCTCTGGATATACAACTAACATATTAGGGGGTGAGGACCAGAAATCCTAATGGTTCAAGGCATATTCCCACTACTCATCCCCTTCCACCCAGAATGGAGTAATTTGGACCTCTTGGATTGCTTGTGTAGGTTGTGTCCCTGAAGTCTTTTCCTATAAGGAGGTGGTATCTTGGTTTGTCCTCACTTTCAGTTTTGGGCTCTTCCACTTTCCCTACAATGTTTTTTCTCTTCTTCCTCACAAGAATCTTGTGAGAACTATCAATTTTACCATGAGGAGGGTTCTTATATCCTTCTACATTTGAAAAATTATGGGTTCCTTTCTTACTGGGGTGGGTCGTTGGAGTGATGCTGCAAGATGTCGTACTCTTGGAATTGGTGGTCAGGGATTGGAATCTCTTCTCACCGGGTCCTTTTCCCTATTATTTGTACAATTCAGTGGTGCTTTGCAATGTCTCTAGGTTGCCAGCGTTAGGAGAAGGAGTGTCATTGACCTTTTTCAAGCCAAAAAATTATTCCATTGTGGAATAACTCTCTTGTTTCTTTATCACCTCAGGTCTTCCACAAGATATTGAGATTGCGGCAGCCAACATTGACCTTCCGAGGAGAAAACTGCAAGGAGTTCCTAAAAAAGCATGATAATCAATTTTGTATGCATGTTCAAGAGATTGTCGATGGCTCCTGCATGTTGTCGCACTAGATGAACAACACATAATTGTATGCATGTTTTTGTTTTTTTTGTAAGTCATGTACCTGTATTTATGACACATATGTTCAATGCTTCGGTGCAAAGAAATCAGTCCAATGTCTATGGATAAATATATACTGCCCACTATTTTTTTTTTAGATTTACTATTAAAAACAATTCCTTGGAATCTTGGTTGGTGATTCTTTGTTGGATTTAACACCTCTTCTCGTTTGCATGGTTTGATAGTCTCGTAATTCTTAAATATTGTATTTACTCAAGTAATTTGATCTAATATGGAGCATTGAAAAATTATATGACAATGCATTGTGTCGATCCCATGAGGATTCTATGGAAACATAAATGAATTTCAGACAGTTTCAAACCAACATTCAATTCTATTCATAATGCAGATAGAACATATCAACACTAATTCACGATGTGGGAGTTGGGGCCTCGCCCAAGAAGTTTTGTTTTCATCTCAACCTTGCAGAGAAAACGATCTCTTATTTCCCTTCTGCTTCTTGAATCCTTTACTCCAAAAGGAAACATTTTATTAGTTGTCCATCCCCTGGCCTCTATTTGAGTACTTTTATTTTATTAATGAAATTACCAAATTTATTCTTCGCAAATATTTTGAAAAACAAAAAATGATATATGGTAGCTGAAATCAAACGTGGCTATGAAATCAACCACAATATTAAAATTCAAGTTCATCATTGTTATACTTACATTCAAGTTGACATTATTGTAAGTTTATTTCTAGATATGCAATTATTAGGCTTTAATGCTAACGACTCATCATGCAGGAAGTTTAATACTTAAAATAATATTTCAAGGCATTGAACAATGTATCAAGAACAAAATTACTCCCACAAGTTGCAATAAAAACAAATCTTCAACAAAGCATTTTCTCACACCCTTTTTAATGGTACAAAAACAATAGAAAACGAGTAAGTGGATAAAATATTGGACTAGAAAATGATGATTTTGCAACAATGGAGCTTGTTTGAGAACAATTCCTGCTTATGAAAATTTCCCTCCACTTTTCTATTTTTCCACTCTCTTTTATCCCCTTCTTTTCCCTCTTCTATACTTAACCAAATTCCCCTTTGTTTTTCCCCTCTACTTTCTCTTTATGGTTACTTAGTCGTTTTTTCCGAAAATGTCTAACTGCGTGGGTCGACGAACTCACCGGTTCACATTTGCACTCATGTTTTTATATCACGATTTCAAGCGACCGCTTTCCCATTTCATACCTAGCCATTTTTTCGATCGCGGATTCCCGGACAGGTGGTCTCTAGATTGCATTTCCATTGTTCTGTGACCTACCAACAACACCCAAACTTCCACAATATACAAATTGACTTCTAGACTCCCACATCATCCCCTCTTCCTTGTTACACATTTTGCACTCAAAAGTTCAAAGACATACAATTTGACCGTCGGGGCCTCACGTCTCCTAGGGACCCTTGTCACCCTATTTTGAATCTCGTCCCACCGCTTTCCATACTTGGCCATTTTTTGGAATCTCTTTCGTGGATCGTTGGGTTGGTGGGTTCACAAAATCTCCAATTTCCAGTCGTTGTTTCTTGTGCCCGCCACCTTCGCACTTCTTTCCAAGTATGCAATAACTGAGGTTTAATGCTAACATCTCATCATGCAACAACTGTAAATATTTTCATTAATGAGCAAAATCTTCGAGGAGACAGTCACACTGACTATCCCTATACAACTTGTCCAGAAACATGCATAAAAGATCTTTCCAGGTAATGGGATACCTATTACAAATTTCAATATATTAGCCCTCCTTTTCCCTCTTCTATACTTAACCAAATTCTTGTTTCTTTTTCCCCTCTACTTTCTCTTTCTGGTTACTTAGTCATTTTTTTGAAAATGTCTAACTACACGGGTTGGCGGACTCACGGGTTCACATTTGCACTCATGCTTTTATATCGCGACTCCGACCGACCACTTCCCCATTCCATACCTAGCCACTTTTTCGATTGCAGATTCTCGAGCAGGTGGGCTCTAGATTGCACTTCCATTGTTTTGTGACTTACAAACAACACCGGGTCTTCCACAATATACAAAATTGACTATCGGACTTCCACATCATCCCCTCTTCCGTGTTACACATTTTTCACTCAAAAGTTTCGAGACATAGAATTTGACCATCGGGGCCTCACGTCTCCTGGGGAACCCTTGTCACCCTATTTTGAAGCCCGTTTGTCCGCTTTCCATACTTGGCCATTTCTTGGAATCTCTTTTACAGATCGTAAGGTTGGCAGGTTCACGAAATATCCAATTCTTAATTGTTGTTTCCTATGCTTGCCACCTTCACACTTCTTTCCAAGTATGCAATCACTGAGATTTAATGTTAACAACTCACCATGCAGAAATTGTAAAGATTGTCGTTAATGAGTAAAATCCTCAAGGAGACAGTCACACTGACTATCCCTACACAACTTGTCCAAAAACAGCAGAAAATATCTTTCCAGGTAATGAGATATCTATTACAAATTTCAATATATTAGTGAAAACAAGTCCGACCGACCGTTTCCCTATTCCATACTTGGCCACTTTTTCGATTGCGGGTTCCTGGACAGGCGAGCTCAAGATTGTGCTTCCATTATTCCATGACCTACAAACAACACCTGAAATTCCACAATATACAAACTGACCGATGGACTGCCCCATCATGTCCTCTTCTGTTTTACGCGTTTTGCACTCAAAATTTTTGAGACATACAATTTGACCGTTGGACCCTCACCTCTCCTGAGTATCCCTTGTAACCCTATTTTGAAGCCCATCCGACCACTCTTCATACTTGGCCATTCCTTAATTGTTCTTCCCCGTCCCGGCCACCTTCACACTTGTTTATAATAAAAAAAAAATTATAAAAACATTATATATATATATATGAGTCTTATTTCTAAATATGCAATTAGTAAGCTTTAATGCTAACATATCATCATGCAGGAACTATAAAGATTGTCATTAATGAGAGAAATGCTCAAGCAGATCTCCCATTAATATGCATTAAACCAAGATTTGTGGAGGGTTATATTATCCCTTCCAAGTGTTCATTTCAAAAATTATGGAATGTCTTTTGTGGGTCGTCGGGTTGGCGAGTTCACGAAAGCTCCAATCCTTAATTGCTCTCCGTCGTACCTACCACCTTCGCACTTCCAAGTATGCAATTACTAAGCTTTAATGCTAACAACTCATCATGCAACAACCGTAGATATTGTCATTAATTAGCGAAAGGCTCGAGGAGATCTCCCATTCACACACATTGGACCAAGATTTGCGTAGGGTTATATTATCCCCTCCAACTGTTCATTTCAAGCATCGTCTAGAGCAAACAGACGTTCTCGTAAACTTATGGCACCAACTCGACAACAATTCTGTGGAGATACAGTGAACATCTTTGAGTGTGAGCACCATAACTTTCAGTGGTCCAGGGCATACTCTTACTACTCATCCCCTTCCACCTAGAACGAAGTAATTTGGATCCGTGGAATTGCTCATGCGAGTTGTGTCCCTAAATGTTTTGACTGTAATGAGGTGGTCTCTTCATGCGCCGAGAGATATATTTCAGGCCAAAGAATTATCCTACTGTGGGACCACTCTCTTGTTTCTTTGTCACCTTAGGTCTTCCGCAAGATGTTAAGATTTTTGGAGCCAACATTGACCTTCAGAGGAGAAGACTACAAGCAGTTCCTAAAAAATCATGATAATGGGTTGGACCTCTTGCCCGAGTTCCTGGAAGACCCAATGACAGTTCCTGAGGATATCACAAGCTTGATGGTGATCCGAATTTTATGAGAAGAATGAAATGAATACAAATTATTAAAAGATGCATAACACAGAATAACAGAGATACAGTAAAAGTGGTTTTCTATTCAATAAGGAAATAAGTTGAAACTGTAAAATGCAGTGGAAAACAAGCTTGCTGGAATGGTGGTGGCTTATCTCTGAGAAGAGATGTGACGGTTGTGCTCATTCGCAAGAAGATGATTACAATGAGGCTCTGAAGACCTTTTTACAATAAATAGGATGTCAAAAACCCTAGACATCCAAAAACCTAATCCTAGGAGATGAAGCACCAAAAGTCATGTGGGCCCCGTTTGGGTAAGTTAGTACATCAACTTCCCGAGGTCGTAACTTTTGCATACGATCTTCGTTTTAGGTGCACGATAACCCGTTGGAAAGTTATATATGAGGAATACACATTTTGTTGCAATCTATGGAAGAGCATTTTCGACTATGGTGATCCCTAAAAATGTTGTTTAGGGCCTCAAAACAGCCTCGCAAGTCAGGGACCCGAAAACTAGGAAACAAAAACTGTCAAACTTGAAAACTACCAAAATGAACCAGTTGGAATAGGTGGGAGACCACCGACATCCACATGGATCAATCCTCCCCCCCTTAGGAAGCAATGGTCTCCATTGCGTTGAGTTCCCCCATCATATGAGGAAATTTTGGCTGAATTCGGCCCAGAGTGAGCCACTTTCCTTGGTGCATGAGTTGTCCTGCTTTGACAACTTGATAAAGATGAATCTTTTAATGTCGGGTTCCCTTGATCTGTGTGTCCACAATATGATCACTGGATTCATGTTGCATGCAGTCAGGGTTGAGCTATGTTGGTATAAATTGCTCTGCTATCTCTGAGGTGTCCAATAATTGTGGGAAATATGGCCGAAGGAGAGCCACGTTGAAGATTGCTTATAGGCCAAGGAAAGGGGGAATGTTGAGCACAAAAGCATTGTCACCCATAGCCTTGGTGATGGTGTATGGCCCATACCGGCTTGGGAGAAGCTTTCGATGGGGCCCTATAAGGTGTTATTTCTGCAAGTGAAACCAAACTTTGTCGCCCACCTGAAACTTATGTGAAACCCGATGTTGATAATGGTGTTGTTTGTACTTGGCATTGGACTTTTGTAAAATATCCTGAACCTGTTGGAGGATGTCTTGGATCCGCTCAATGAACCGGGTGGCTTTGTCATCTTCTAGTGGAGCAGGGGACGAGTTGACCGAGGTGTTTGCCAGGGGTAGTGCAACATCCATGGGGCCCAATGGATGGAATTCCAACCCCACCTGAAAGGGGTTGTGGCCAGTTGAGCTATGCAGGGATTAGTTGTAGCTATGTTCTACATAGCGAAAACTCTCATCCCATGTGCGGGGGTGCTTGGAATTTTACATGTGTAGGATATGTATGATCATCTGATTGACGACCTCAGTTTTTCCATCTGTCTGGGGGTGGAAGGTAGTATATTTGGTGAGCCTGGTATCCAGTAGTGACTAGAGGCTCGACCAGAATGTGATGAGGAACCGATTGTCCCGATATGAGAAAATGGTTTGTGGAATCCCAAAGTGTACCCAGATGCGTTCAAAGAAGAGCTTGGCAGTGGACTCTTTGGTGATGTTCTTCTTGCAGGCGACCAGAATCATAATCTTGGAAAAGCGATCAACAACCAAAAAAACATAGTCATTTCCCCTCTTGGTGGATGGGAGGCTCAACATGTAGTCCATTGAGATGGATTACCATAGCTTGTCAGGAGTAGGAAGAGGAGTGTACATGTCCTATTTCTTAGTGGTCAGTTTGGAAATAGTGTAGGCGGTGCAGGACCTAATATACTTGCCGACATCCTGTCAAAGTTTCGGCCAGTAGAAATGTTTTTGCAGCATCGTCACTATCTTTTCAACACCAAAATGTCCTGCCACCCGACTGTAGTGAGCTTCTCAAATCAACTTCGCGCGCCTGCTTTATAGAACACATACATGGCCCAGATGACACAACAACCCGTCCTGAAGATAGAAATTAGCGACCAATGAGTTTTCTCCCAACATTTGATAGGTGGTGGAGAAGTCAAGGTCTGTATCATAGAGGTAGGGCCATCTAGAGGTCTCATGGTCGCAAGAGTCTAGCACTATGGTGAGTGCCGCAACCGGAAGTCAGCTGAGGCAATCAACAATTCGGTTGGTACTTCATGTTTTATACTTTATGTTGAGGTGAAACTGCTGTAAGTATGTGAACCACTTCTGATGGCGGTCATTCTGCAATTTGTCTTGGGTTTGCATGAATTGTAATGGCCTATGATTAGTGTGGAAGACTGTCTCCTTCCCCAAAATGTAATGTCTCCACTGGTGGTAGGCTTGCACAATGGAGTACATTTATTTTTGGTAAGTAGGGTACTTAAAGACAACATTTGATAGTGTCTCACTATGATACGAAAGAGGGTGGTTGTGTTGAGTGAGAATAATGCCCACGGCATAGTATTAAGCATCTGTCTCGATCTCAAAGGGATGTTGGAGGTCTGGTAATAAAAGTACTAGGGATGAGCACAAACGTTGGTTCAAGTCATCAAAGGATTGTTGTTGGGACATGCCCCGCACAAATTTTTCATTACCTCCACCCCTGGTTACTTGGTTGAGGGCCCATGAGGTATGAGAGAATCCCAACACGAACCTGCGATAGAAATTGGTGAGCCCCAAGAAGCTTCGAAGATCAGTGAGTGTGGTTGGGGTTGGCCAGTCAAGGATGACCTGGATCTTGGCTGGATGCACATGCACACCATGCTGATCAATGATGTATCCTAAGTAATGGACCATGTCCATGTCGAAGGAGTATTTTTCCAAGTTTGCATAGAGTTTGTGTTGCCGCAGGGTGTGCAGAACCTGATGAATATGTTGCAAGTGTTCCGCCCAAGTCTTATTGTAGATGAGGATGTCATTGAGATACACCACTACAAAAGTACTGGTGAAATGTCACAGGATATCATCCATCATTCTGATAAAAAAATTTGGAGCATTTTTCAAACCAAATGGCATGACCAACCATTCAAAAAGACCTTCTTTTGACTTGAAGGTGGTCTTTCATACATCTGTTTGTTCTATTAGGACCTAATGGTAGTCAGATTTCAGATCAATCTTACTGAAGTATTTGTCCCCCATGAGCTGATCAAGGAGGTCGTCGCTTCGAGGAATTGAGTACCGATTCCAGACTGTGATTTTATTTAGGGCCCGGTAATCAATGCAAAGTCGTCAAGTCACGTCTTTCTTCTGCACCGGTACGATTGGGATCCCACAAGGCAATGAGATGGGATGGATGTGCCCCTTGTGGAGAAGTTCTTGGATCTGCCTCTTCATCTCCTCATTTTATAACAGAGAGCGGTGGTAGGGCTGCCCATTGGGTAGCAGTGCGCCTAGGGTCAGATCGATGGGATGCTTGACCTGGCAGTGCAGAGGTACCTCGGTGGGAGAGGAGAAGATATCTGAGTATTCTTCCATGACCTTATCCACTTTCTTCTATTGTGTGGAGAGATTAGCCGCGGAGGCCCTGGATGTGGCTGCGATCTTTCGCTTACTCTGAGAGCGAATCACGAAAAAGAAAAATTTCTCAATCTGAGAGATGACCTTCCTGCATTGGTTGGCAGAGATCAAGGAAATAACACTAGGAGGGACTGTCTCGGGTATCCTATACAATTTCCTGTTCAAATTAATAACAACACTACGAGGCCTAGACTCATATACAACATGACGTTTCCATAACTAAGGTTGGCCCAAAAGAACATTAAAAACTTCGAGAGGAGCAACATCACACAATACCTCATCTTTGAAGGGTTTGATGTTGTACGACAATCGATACTATTGGCTAACGCGGATATCGCTTCCTTGGCGGAGCTATCCAATGGTGTAGGGATGCGGGTGCAGAGTTGTCGGCAGGGCCAACCACTTGACAACTTCTGCTGAGATGAGGTTCTTCTGGCTACCGCTATCAATGATGAAGTGCAGCGGGGTGCCTTTTACCCATATCTATGAATGGAAAAGGCACTCGCCTTCTTTTGGCTCGTATGGTTCACAAGGTTGGAGCTTGGTGGTAGCAACGATGACACTGGGTTCTGCATCAATGATTCATCTTCTCCTTTCTAGTTCTGACTCAGAGTCAAAACCCGCATCTGATTTAGAGGCTTTAACTTCGACCACCAGCTACTGCTTTGAGTGGCAATCAACAGTGTTATGCCAAGGGATCTTATGGAAGTCGCACCACTCCCTGGTATCCTTCTTTGTCTTCCCGGTGTCCTCCTTTGCTTGCGGCTTGGATTGGTTGTCCTGATATTGTCCATCTTTGCTCTATCCTTCGTTCTGTAGGTTGGGGTCACCCTTTCCTGATTTTTTCTATGAGGGGTTCCCAAGCCCAAATTGTCGCATCTTTTGTTTGAGCTTCTGCTCGATTTTGACAGCATATCGATAGGCTGCGCCCAAGGACGAGATGTCCACAAATTCCATTTTGGTCTGGATGTATCTATGCAGAGCACCGCGATACTTGAGCACCAGATGTCGCTCTGAATCTTTGATACCCAGCTTAGTGCACAGGGTATGGAAGATATTTGTGAAATATGGCACTACTTGGTCTCTTTCTTGCCACAGTGTGGTCCATTTGGTATACAAGTCGTCATAACTTCTGACGGGGTAGTATTGTTCCTTAATATCATCCTTGAAGGATTCTCAGGTGGCTGCGACTGTAAATAATAAGGGTTCCTCTGTTTCATTTTTCTCACATAAATTTTCCCACCAATCTTTGACATGGGGAACGACTTTGAGGAGTACAAAAGTGATTTTTTCTCTATTTTAAAAGTTATGGACAGAAAAATACCCTTCTAGTAGATTCAACCACTTATCTACAACATCTACATCTATCTGAACTTCAAATATAGGAATATAGAAGTTGATTTGTACATTGAAGGGGGCGGCGCCTCCACTCGAGGAAGATGTGTCGCCTGTTGGTAGCCGCCGAAGGATTTGCGTGAAACTATCCATCATCTCGTCCCTCTGTTGCATGAGGGATTTCTCAAGAAACATTTTGAAAGGATCCCCTGTCCCGTCATCTTTCTTTTATTTTACCATGAGAGGTCATTTGGGCATGCGAGAGCTTTTGTCCTCAAAAGAAACAAGCTTGAGACTCAATTCTCTATACCCTGACCTCGTTGGGGACATGCATTAAAACGATAAGGAGCAGACTGCTCTGATACCATTGATATGGATTTTATGAGCAGAACAAAATAAATATAGATTATTAAAATATGCTTAACACAGAATAACAAAGATACAATAAAACTTATTTTCTATTCAATAAGGAAATAAGTTGAAACTATAAAATGCAGCAGAAAACAAGCTTGTTGGAATGGTGGTGGCTTATCTCTGAGAATAGATGTGACGACTGCGCTCATTCGCAAGAATATGATTAGAATGAGACTCTGAAGGCCTTTTTACAATTAACAGGAATGTCAAAAACCCTAGACATCCAAAAACCTAACCCTAGGAGATGAAGCACCAAAAGTCATGTGGGTCTCGTTTGGGTAGGTTAGTACATCAACTTATTGGGGTCGTAACTTTTGCATACGATCTTCATTTTAGGCACACGATAGCCCGTTGGAAAGGTCTATCTGAGGACTACACATTTTGATGCAATTTATCAAAGGGGATTTTCAAGTATGGCAAGCCCTAAAAATGTTGTTTAGGGCCTCAAAACAACCCTGCAAGTCAAGGACCCGAAAACTAGGAAAAAAAATGCCAAACTTGAAAACTGTCAAAATGAACCAGTTGGAATAGGTGGGAGGCCACTGACATCCATCTGGATCAACAGGTTATTTCATTTAGAAATTCATTCAGGGAAATTGCCTAGTTGTTTACAAGAATAACACGACAGGAATCCACAACAAGTATTTCCCGCATGATTCTTTATATTTTGTATTTCACAGTCAAGGAACAAGCCATTTTTTATTGGGGGAAGCTAATTTCCATTGAAATATGTTCCCAATGGTCACGATTCAAAGAGGAGAATAAATTTTATATGTCATCCTACTTGGTTTTCGCGATAGCACATTATTGTTTGTTTCCAAAACTGTGTGTGTCCAAGAAGGTTAACTGTGAATTCGACCCAATAACCTTTTGGTACTAGGCCTTGTGGAGGCACAAGGCCTCCCATTGTTTTTACGAGGTTTTTAATGACTTTGTCTTAGTTTTCAAAGATTTATTGTTAGAAAAGGATGCTCCCCGCATATCTGACCAGACAACCAAGTTTTTGGACAAGAAGGGGACATTTGAACAAATGGAGAATTACAGTGTGATAATGATTTTTGGCTCTAAGGAAAATCTTACTTTTGTTCCATGTCACATTACAAACAGAGTGTTTGTTACAAAAATAGCAAGCCAATACAACTACTGGTTGCATTTATTCCATGAGAAGAGAAAAAAACAATTCATTCCTCTGCCTTGGAAAGTCGGAGACTTCGTGTTTAGGGACGTCAACAAAATTGAAGAATTTGCAGGCCATTTCGACAACTTGAACCTAAGATATGCTGAAAGGCTAAGAGGGTTCGACCCTAATGGTATTTTTTTAGAACATTTACTGCCAGTTGGCTTCAGCAATTATTTTATCCAAACATGCATGAACGAAGACATAGACAATGACGACAACACCCCTGCTTCTAACGATGGCGACCTAGAGACATTACAAAGCACCATTGAATTGTACAAACAACAAGGAAAAGGCCCCGGTGAGAAGAGTGTTCAATCCTCGACGACCACTCCCAAGAGTACGACATAACCGGGCAGTAAGAAAGAAACCCAAAATTCTTCAAATGGAGGAGGAGATAATAACCTTCATCGCGGTAAAATTGATAGTTCTCACAAGCTTCCCGTGAGGAAGAAGAGAAAAAACATTGTAGGGCAAGCGGAAGAGCCCGAAATTGAAAGTGAAGACATGGAACTTGAGACTGATCTGGATAGCATATTCCGCAATGTTGATCAGCCCAGGGACATGATCCACCTTAGTTCCCCAATGGAAATAGCTGAGACCGAAATTTTTGACGAAGATGAATCCTTTGTATTCCAGAGTGTTGCTTTTTACAACGAGTCTAAAAATTTAATTATTGAAAAGAGAGATGTAAGAAATAAGAAAGAGAAATCTCGTCCATAGATTAACCTTATGAACATGCGGTCGTCCCAAATCTTCCGACTTCACCAAGCAACCAGAGATGCTCTTGATGATTCCACTAGAGGCATTCAGACCGAGAATGCCAAACTGAATGACCAACTCAAGGAATTGGAGGAAGTTTTGATTCCTATGTCATTGTTTTCCAATCCTTTTGCAATAACCATGCCTACCACCCTTGCAGCCAAGTTAAAAGGATCATCCAGCCTCCTCGCATCGTGTAGAGGCTATATGGAGAAGAATATTAAGAAAATAATGGAGCTTATTACTCAGGCCTGAGAAACATCGCAAAGTATGGATTCCCTTGGAACGAGGGCACATGCTCTGCACGAACATTTGCAGGCGGATTTAAAAAATGAAGAATGTTTCTATATAGAGATGGTCATCCCTTTTGGCGTCCATGTCAGCAACATGACATATATGAGAAGAAGACAAAAAGATCTCCCCTCCCCAAACCGGATCACTCAATTAATGCATGTTGGAAAGAGAAAGTGAAGAACTTGCATCTCATTGTCCAATCATGTGAACAAGCCATATCAAAGAAAGAAGAATTATTCAGAAAATTGACCGAAATAGACTTAGCTGGAAGTACCAGCGACGTCCAAGACCCCAACTTAATCGCCAACTCATTTCCCTTAACCAAGTAAGCCTTCGATGAACAAGTTGATATTTTTAAGGGGTTGTTTTTAGAAAAGTTTTACAACATCCTTGAATATGGTGAAGATGACGTGGACAACTGGCTAGTGGACTATTCAATACAAAATGAAGAAATTGATCAGGCTCTGTGTAATCTTTCTATCGATCTAAGGGAATTAGAAAAGGAACTTTTCAACCTAAAAATTCAGGATGAGATCAACGTGGCCCTCATGAGAGGCCACATCGAAGAATGGCTCCAAAGGGCAATCGACAAGCTCACCAACGAAGAGAAACAAACAGTTGGCACGATTTCAGCAGTCGTCGACGACGACAATAAAAAGGCATCAACGAACAAATAGCTAAGGGGGAGATATATACCATTAGTGTAAGTCTATACTGATCACATCCTGCTTTGTTTATCAATCTAGTTATTCCACCTCTTTAAATAGAAATGTCTAACCAAACACTGATAACTTCCAATTTCTTCTTTTCAGGTCTTGCTCTCTACCATCCCCCACTTCTTCTTTCTACAGTCCAATTTATTGTACTTATTTCTTTTAGGGCCAGCAGGAGCCCCAATCTAAGCCTATATGACAAACACATTTGAATTTTCAGGAATATGTAACATACAATATTATTTTTTGATATATTTCAAAGAAAACTATTTTTATGTGCTCAAAACTTTTTATCTTCAACTATGTTGAATGTAAAGAAATTGTGTTTATTTAATTTGAATGTTTAATGCGTGTGATTCCTTCGTTTTGTATTGCTTCAAGTCATTACGACGAATATTCTCTCGCCAAGGGAAAATCTTATAGATGAGTACCACATCTATAAGAACGCAGTAGGATTCAAAAATATATATATTTGTTTCTTTGCCACAACATATAACTTTATTTATCCTAACACATATAGTCTATTTAAAGAAGTGACAATAAAAATCGTACTTAACTCTAACCAGTTGGAAGTATACATAAATCATTATGAATGAATTTTATAAATACATTGAAGAGATAAAACATGCAAGGTAGGAACATAAATTTCGAACATGGCAAGTCAGACTCTGGTCTAGTCTACTACCAGTAAAAATAAAAACAAGATGGATTATGCAAAACACAATATAATTATAATGAAAATACTTTAAAAACTAAATGGTTTCAATGCCAAAATTGTTCTAGGAGCCACGTGTCATTTTTTGCATGGATACCAGATGTACTTCATGCTGCTTGCCATGTGTCTGTTGCAGTTTCCATTTGCCTCAACTACTTATTCCCCCATCCCTATGCATGGACTAAGCTGCAGCACTTATTTATTTAAAGTATTCATAATTTAAAAATCAAAATCAAAATATTAAATTAAATATCAAATAATTTAACTAAAAAATCATATCATAAATGTAAAGAGACTTGAAACTAACCATATAAATCATATCATAAATGGCAAGAGAGTTGCAACTAACAATATAGGATACCATTCTTATACAAAACAAAGTTAAAACGATTTGAACATAGAAGTTACCCTTGTTATTATTAGAAAAGTTACAATGATTTTAGTTAATAAAGAACAATTCCTTGGATACCATTCTGATACAAAACAAAGTTTAAATGATTTGAAAATATAAATGGATGGAGAACAGTGCTGCTTTAAGTAAGAAAATATGTTGCAATAATAAAAAAATATTCATGGCTGACATTCGATGTTGATACATGAGTATCAACTTATATTATTAGTTGATACATTGAAATATTCAGTCATTTGTCCAAACCATTAAATCCAAAATGCCTCCTGTCTATTAAATTATTCCTGTGTCTTTTATTGGCGTACTTTATCAATATATGTGGACACTATTTAAAGGTTCCTACTCCACTTCCTAGCACACCGGCCACTTCGAGAAGTAATCATAAGACACTGGCAAATAACGAATGTAGTTGTATCTGACTCATAAGGCACTATACATCTTCTGCCGTTGGATTATTCATTGGGATCACAAAGCTAACAATCTTTTCAAAAGATTAAACGGTGATGGATCTAGTAGTACTCTAAATCTTCTACGTTTTGTTGTTTTAATATTATGTGAGATATTGTGTTTAAGTTTGTATAAATTAAATAATTTAGATGATTCAGACTTTTTAGTATGTTGAAATGTAATTTAAACTATAGAAAATTGAGATTTAGTATAGATTTTTATCATTAGATTTCAACTAAAAATACTAAAATTTAGATGTTTAAATAACATTATTTGGAAATCCCTGAAAGAAGTATGTAAATTATTTTTTTCATTTATTTCTACCCTTCTCCTTCTCATTGCAAGCTCATTTATCTTCTACCCTTCTCCTTCTCATTGCAAATCTGCACAAAATATCATTTCTCCTTCTCATTGCAAACCTGCACAAAATATCATTTGATGTTATGCGTTCCAATATTTATGCTTGCTTTATCCTGATATAAAGGTCTTAACGGTCTCGGACTGTAACATGAAGGGCATTAACGAGATAGATGCATTTCCATTGGATTGCATGATATGTCAAAAGTTAGTTTTTGCCTTAATATCCAGCTGGGATTTAATACCAGGGATGCTATGATACTTCCTGTAGGTTGAGAAAGAAATGACCACCTTCTTTTTACAATTTGGTTTTCCGACAGTCGATAATTTAACTTCTACCAAATGACAATTTATGACGACCTGGTAATGAGAGCCTAAGACAGCAACCATTAAAATCATTTTGAATGTCGTTTCTATTGCATTAAAACTTCAACATGTTATACTTAAAGGATTAGCTGAATCTTATCATCAATATTATCAGACAGACATTTGGCTATTTCAGTTGTGACAAGTGCACTTGGAATCCTCTAAACATTAAATTCCCCTTAAGATTTTGCTGATGTCAAATTAAATGTCTCTGCTCAAGGAGGGTAAGCTCTGAGCCTTAGCCATAAGTTCATAACATCTCAATTCATTCAATCAAAAAGCAGTATAAACCACAAGTCCATAATGATCTACAACTGGTAGATGCATGTGGTCTATTCATGGGCATCTAACCATTCTACTCTCATTCTGAATCATACCCAAAGAGTTACAAGGGTAAGCTTTTGTTTTGGGCATAATGTTAAGATTCGAAAGTAATACATTAACAATGTCGAAGCAAACTTAGAAGCTACAGAGTGGCAGTAAATACAGAGATTCTTTGAAGTCCAGGCCGAATGCAATAACCATCATGCAAGTAGTGCGTTCCTCATAATAGTAAGGTAAGTAGTTGCCCTGACCTTGTGCTGGGGATTGGCTTTCTGCAGCATCTCTATCAACCTCGTCATTGATGGCCTGTTCATGGGCAGGGCACTTGTGCAGAGGATTCCTACTTTCAGAACAATGTTCATTTTCTCCTCGAAGCAACCCACAAGCTTGAGATCCAACACTTCCTGCAATACAATATTTTTCTCTATTATTGCATTACCCCATTTCACAAGATCTTTGTGCTCTCCAAATTTTGGATCTACCAGCCTCCTGCCGGTTACTAGCTCCAAGATCGTCACTCCAAAACTATACTATAGATATAGCATTATTGGTTCACCTGGAGTGTGTAGACAGACTCTGCACAACATCTCAAGCAAATAGCTGAAATACTCTGTAGAACTATTTCAAACTCTAAAGGAATGCAAGATTAACATAAGATTGGCTTCCTATTCAATTTAAAAAACAAGCTAACCGATTTAAGTCGAAAACATCAAACAAATTGAATCCATTAATAAAATAATCATCACATAATAAGAAACAATGCCCTCAACAAAAATAAGTAAGAACTGTACCAAACGCTGGATACTGCACGCCAATATTCATGGAAACCCTAACATCAATATCAAGTTGAGAGTGAAGAAATTAGTGCAGAGTTCAATTTCATGGGGAAACAAGCACAAGAAAAAGCAATCACCAGTAGAGTACTGGTTAATCTATTAGAGAAGAGCTTTAACTCCGGGAGGTTAGTAAACAAACCCAAGCCTGAAGGTATTTCGCCGAACACATTGCTTTGATAAAGATCCAGTGGTTCCAGATTCAGGCTCAGGCGGACGGGAATCGAACCGTTGAAGCGTCGACCCTCTTTCATGATTTTAGGTCTACCCATAGCCACCGAACAAAAGGTTCTGCTAAAGCTCGATCAGTATAATCCTTTTCCAGCTTCATGATGCTCTTTGGAATTTAACCGGCGAATCTGTTCATTCATAAATAGAAGTTTGTTAGCTCGGCAAGATTGTCTAACGTTTCCAGAATTTCTCCGACGGGGTTGCAGCTCGCCAGCCATAGACTTTGCAGCTCCGTTAGATTTCCAAGCTCGGTGCAGAGTTTCTGGGCCAAATTAAACTCTAAAAGATTCGAAAGATTCCGGCGGAATTGTAGTGTTGAGAAGATTGTGGAAGAGATTCGGCAGATGAGTGGAAAATGTTCGCCTTCGAGCACGAAGATAATAGGACTGGACTTGCTCTGCCTTAAATCCCTTCCTCAATCTTCTCAACACTACAATTCTTCTTTTTTCTAGGCCATCTCTCGAATCTCTTAGAGTTTAATCGTCGAATCCGCACTTCAATTCCTGAAAAGAAAAAGTCCTTCCTCCTAAGGATAGCAAATGTAGGTAAAAAAATAAATAAAAACACAAAATGCAGTGAGACTTCTTGTAACATTTCTTAGGTACATGACTTCAAATTTTCCAGGTAAACCAAAAGAATTCCCTTCCTGAAAATCTCTTTCCATGTCTCTGGCCTTCAAACTTCACAAAATAGCACAAGCTTTACCGAAACCGCAAGCTTTCCTGATATAGGATACCAATACCAAGACATTATTAAAGGCCGTAAGGCTCTGCCGCAAAGTCCAAAAAAATGTCGGAAAAGTGCTCTGAACGCCACGACACGCTGGGTATGGTAACGAATTGCGTCATCAACCCTAAAAGCGCGGAAACCCTCCTCCTGCTGCCCCGATTCCGGGGCTTGTCCAGTATCTGTGGCCATAAACAACGACGGGTATAGCTTTACTTTGTTCGGTAATCCCGCAGGATT
>ML784171.1:335654-350007 GCA_009831015.1 Picea engelmannii
TATTTCAACCATCCATGAGATCCTCCACCTTCCCTAAAAAATAGGAAACCAAATGTGAGGTGGATTTTCACACTTAATTACTTTCTTTTTCATGAATATTAATAATAATTCATGTGCACTTGATTCTCACACTTAATCAATTTATTTTCCATGAATATTAATAATAATTCATGTGTACTTGGTATTTTGGTCTTCATGTAATATATCCCTCCTCCACATTGACTAGGGATTGTGACATAGGTTATTCCATGGTGTCAAGGGTGTATGAGACACTTATATGACATTTTACGACACTTAGGGCGAAGTACCTAGGTGTGAAAATTTCATGTGTAACATAATGCCCCCTAAAGTATGAGGTCACAAGAGAGAATGATGGCCAAAACACTTTACAAATATTTAAAACAAGGGTGTGGACTCGGAGAACTTGATAGAAGCTGCACACAAACATCCAACAAATATTATGACATGTTTCAAACCCAAGGAAGGCATACCTATGCTTGAGTGATAAAGACTTGCAAGATATGACCGCCATAAAATACATTGCGGATCCATAATTATATTGACAAAAGGTATAGCAACCGAAGATACACTGTGGATCTATACTCCTATGACCTGAACTGATTGTAGCCACAAAGAATACACAGTGGATCTACGAGATGACAAGACATAGCCATGACCAATACAAAGTGGATCTATGTGACAGTATATGTGTCATTGTTCAAGAGAAACTCCGTCACAACCTGGGCAAAGTACATATCAAAGTGATCACTCAACCCAGGGTCTTCTTACCAATCCTGATGTAGTACGAATCTAACCATGTGAATAGATGTCCTGATGTCGAACATGGAAGAAACCACTTGATTACAGGTCAATGATGTAAACCGTTAACAAGCACGGGGGAAATCACCATTGATGTCAATGATTCCCAAGGTACCCTAGCACATTCCAACGAATGTGAATGGATGAGCTGAAGTCGAACATCCGTGGAATCATTTGATCAGAGGTCAATGATGTAAACCCACTGTCGAACGTGAGGAGGCCTGCCATTGAGGCATGCAGGTCCCAAAGTACTAATTGGTTTCTAAGTCCAATTCCTAGATAATGTGTTGAAGTCAATAGGAATAGACTCATCGAAGGAGGGCCTTGATGTATCCCCCATCAATGACATGAAATGGACACAGAGATGTAATTGGTAGATCAAATGAACATGGATTGACATGAGTATTGAGACAAGATATTTGTGATGGTTGACTCTCAACGCGGATACTTCCCTTGAACACTGAGGCACAACAACAAAAACATGACATGGACCAAAACACAATGATGTAGTGGATACTATGACTTTCGTCGGGTGACCCAAAGGAGTAAGAAAAACTCAGAGGATTGGTTCAGTGCAGAGGTTCAGCAGATTAAGATGTGTGCAAAGACAAAGTGTCATGTTTAAGGGAGACTCTAAGCATTACTGGTAACGTTCTCAAAAACTTCTTGGCTTGCTTCCTTCAATTTTTCCCCCATCCAGATAGATGAGTACCTCTTTTTAATTTAACGAGCTCGAGGAGGGTAACACATGCTCAATATAACTCACCTTCAGTAAGTTCCTCTTCTTTTGTTTAACGAACTGGAAGAAGTAAGGGTTTGGTCCCATATGGGCCCTTCAATGCATGATTGTTTTAACGAGTCCATAGAAGGTAAACTCGGTAGTTTTTCATTTTTAAAGAGTCTGAAAATGACTTAAAGAAGACTCGAATGTTGTCCTTTTTCGTAATGTTAGTCTTGTGAAGCTGAAAAAGAGATAAATTATCACTCGAAAGACGCCCTTTCAAATCTTTTAACGAGTGGGAAAGGAAGCAAGATCACTCGGCAATCTTTTCATGTTTAGAGAGTCTGAAAAGAGCTTAAAGATGACTTCAGGGGGTTCCTTTTTCGTGTATCCATACAGGTCCGAAAAAGAGATAAAAGTTTACCCAGATGCATTCTCATGTATTTACGAGCACGAGAAAGAACAAAGACTAAGCTCGGTATGCCCCCATATTGAAAGCTAGTGGCTTAGCTCCAGAATGATCATCAAAGGCTGGAGACATGCTCTCCAATCTTCAATTCATTCACCGACTTTGAGGTTGTCACCAATTTCTCTAGTAGATGAGAAAAAAG
The DNA here is from genome assembly GCA_009831015.1 of Picea engelmannii. Lineage (NCBI taxonomy): Eukaryota > Viridiplantae > Streptophyta > Pinopsida > Pinales > Pinaceae > Picea > Picea engelmannii. The sequence goes on from ML784171.1 coordinate 337,806, forward strand.
AGAAGGGTGGATGAAAAGAAGGTTCAAGAGAGGTGACTATTTCATTTTTTAATGAGCTTGACACAGGAAAAGAACTATGCTCAGGGTTCCGGGTTCGATCCCCAGATTGTTGTTTCATTTTTTAACGAGCTTGCTGCAGAGAAGAAAAACTATGCTCAAGGCCTTTGTTTCATTTTTTAACGAGCTTGCCACAGAGAAGAGAAACTATGCTCGTAGACTCTGCTTGATCATGGCTTCCAAGAGAATAACACTCTGGAAGGATACAATGTCAAGGGACAAAACTCGATCATGGATTCCAAGAGATCTTCACTGGATGGAAAATAATCACTCTGGAAGGAACACATGTCGAGGGCCGACAGGGGTAAGGAGATCAGGCTCCAATAGCCCTATCGAAGAAATCACCATGTCAACTACCGGATCTAAATCATCGGAAGTTGAAGTCATTGGAGACAACGCCACATAATTAACATGCGGCGGGGGCGATACTGTCTGCATATAAGAACCATTTAGGGAGGTAATCCCGTCAGGACCGATGAATGAAAGTTGATTAATAGTCACAATTCTTTCATCGTGAGGGAAAGATATCCCACAGAAAAGAGTGGACATAATAGCTTTCATAGCATAGACATAATCCCGCCCAAGGAGTAAAGCGAAATCCACAGGGTCTCGGACTACCATGACATCAATAAAGACAGTTTTCCCTCCCAAAGTTACAGGAAATTGAGGAAGGGTCCCTAAAGGTTGACTAGTTCTTCTGTTAAAAGATAACAGATTCTGTGTAACCGGCGCAAGCTGCGGACAACCCAAAGTGTACCAAGCAACATAAGACAAAATACTAATGGACGCACCTTCATCTATCAGCGTTTGAGGAACGTCCCGACCAAAAACCTGTACTGTAATATAGAAAGGAGTGTGAGAGGGAAGACGAGGTCTAGTTAGCGCACCCCAATCAAAAAGGATGGTCTCATTACTTGGAGGGGGTTTCACGGGAGAATGAAGAATGCCCTCTGGCACGGTAGATTATGTATTAACGAGAAAAACGTGGGTAGTATCAGGTTTACTCTCTAGAGGGAGAGTAGGATCGACCGATGATTGGATCGGATCGACCATGCAGGCACTCTTAAGAGGAAGAGTGGGATTGACCGATGATGTAATCAGATCGACCACTTTGGTTTCATTCTCCAAGGGGAGAATGGGATCAACGGGTGGAAATGGATCGACCACTTTGGTGTCACTCACTAACGGGAGAGTGGGATCGACCGAGGATAATAACGGATCAACCACTTGGGTTACACTCTTTCGATGAAGAGTGGGGTTGATTGATGACGAAACTGGATCAACTACTTAGGTTTGTGATTCAATCGAGGAGGAAACTAGATTGACCATTTGATCAACCGGACTGGATGGGGATGGAACCGAATTGACCATTCCATCAACTAACGATGGGTCAGGGGAAATCTTATGATAACCTTTTGGAAGTTGAAGTTTTTCCAAAAGAGAAGAAGTCTTGTCCATGCAAGGACAAAGGTGAGAGTAATGATCACCTTTGCATAACATGCAAGGGAACTTGACAGTTTTCTTCTTCCTACCAGCCTTAACATCACTAGTTGACGGGGTATCATTGGCATGACTGGTAGAGGCTGATGATGTGGAAGACCACATTTCTAAGACCTTGATAAGACCGGGGCAATCCCTCAGAAAGTGGTCACCCTTACAAAGACTACAAGGGAATTTGGGTTTTGGATTCTTCATTTTAATCTTGTTGACCTCATCAACACTATTAACAGTAGTTGGTTGCTTGGATCCAACATCGGATGTTGTTGGAGCTTTGGTCCTTTTCGGGCTCTTCTTCTTCTTCTCTTTTTGTTTCTTCTTCTTCTGATCAACCTGGCTACTTGCTTTAGAGCTTTCACTAGGTGAAGAAGGAGAAATGGAAGGAGACGTAATGGGTGAAGAAGGCGAAAAGTCGACGTGAGGTTGATGTATGGGTGGTGTACTGACATCTAAATTATTAGGTGTAGTTGAAACATTGGGAGGATTCGAGATCACGGGAGTGGGGAATAACCAAACTGGTAATCCGATGGTGAGTCCTGGAAGACTCAGTGTGGCAACATACGGAGGACCAAAGTTTCCCAAAGAAGGAAAGGTGTAAGGTTCCCGGGGACAAGGGGTTCCTCCATTGGTACTCTTGGGATTCGATGCCATTAACACTAACTCGACCTAAGGTCTACTAAGTAATACAACCAACACACGCTATGAATCTTAGAAGCAATCAATCAAGAAAACCTTCCCACGATGAAACCACTAGTTGGTGATGAAATCCAATGTTGCGAGATCAAAATAGGAAGGGGCGAGGATAGAGCGGGTGGATCAGTTACATTGGTGACCTGCTTAACGAACTTACACCTTGGTGCAAGCTTCCAAGCAGTAATTATGGATTTACCCTCCAAGGATCCCGAGTGAGTTTGACCAACGTCTGTTCCAGGTACAGTGAGACTTCCCTTCACCGTCACCTTATGTAAGACCCTAAATATTGTGGCTACTAAGGTCACCAACTCACAGTCAGCCTCTGGGCGGGTACAGTCGACAGTCCAGTCCGAACGTAAGGGCATGTTATCTAGCCCGAAATCAACTTGAAAGGCTTCCACTCAACATTGTGGGTATACCTTCAAGCGACCCCCATAATACAATCCGACTATTACAATCAGTCAAACCACAGAGGGATAATCTCCATAGCTCTCCCGAGTGCGACCTCGTGCGTAACCCATGTGTGAGAGGGGGATCCCAGAAATCCTATACGACAATTGGATTTCACTCTCCCTACCACAAGATACTAAGTTTGTTTGACAACTTTGGAAAGTTATCCTTTCAACCTATTCCAAAGCCCTACACCTTAAACTAATGTAGGTTTGCTAACAAAGATGTAAAAAGTCTGATAAATTTTAGTTAAGCGTTGATTTTAGTGGTTGTTGTTTACTCAGAGGTGTATGAGAGTGAAGACCGATGATATTATGACTCAGTTCCCAAAACATGCATAAGAAATGATAAGCAGTTTTTTCTTTCAATGAATGTCTAATTTAAGGGAAGGAGAAGGATTTTCCTTTCACTTTCAAACACCAAGATGTAATGACCTCATGCAATAGTCCTCATAAGGAATCCAATACAATGCTAAAATGTTTATATGTGACTGATGATCAGTAGATGTAAAGCTTCCTATGCTAATCAGACTTCAAGAGTTGTGAGATTTAAGCAAACTGGAAGCAAACTTCACATAAACAAAAAACACACCCTTGTTGTGATCAAACAAGAAACAGAAAGCCAAAAACTCAAAAGGAAGGAGAAAGAGCTTGGACAAGATGACTCAAAGATCAAAAGAAAAGTAGAAAGGACCTTTGAACCCCTTACAAATTTTTCACTCATTTAGACAAATGAGAAGAAAATGACAAATTACCTCCAAATCGTGAAGGACAAATTGCAAAGTAAGGACAAATGTCAAAAAATCCAAACAAAAGAAGATGAATCCTTAGAAAACAAGGTATTGAAGGCCAATAGGAAGAAGTATTGAAGCACCAAGAAGCTGAGCAAGGGAAAAAACAGAGACTGGACTTCAGAAAAGACAATCCTGGAAGTTTTTTTTGCAGAGGAAAGGATGGCGCTCTGGTGTAAGGGGCACCAGAGCATTATAATGCTTTGTCTAAGACCTTCAGGGAGTGCTGACACTCTAATAACATAGGCAGGGGAGCGCCAGGCTTCAACAGCTCAGAAAAATTCCCAGAAAATAAAAAAATCAAGAACATTCAGCTAATCAGGGTGATCATGATGACACAGAGAGGCAATCAAACCATTCTAAGAATACAAAATTCAATGGAGAAGATCAAATGAGTGGGCAAAGGGCCAAGACAAGATCTTGGAAAGGAAACACAAATCATATTTCCTCCCCAGTGGAGTCGCCAATTTCTGTTGTAGGAAAATCTCCCTGCGGACAGGTAGATCTCCTCTTGAGAGATAGACTCTTAACTCTTAAGACACAAGATGCTTAACATGGACACTGACTTCCTTTTAGATCTAGATAAACTAATTTGTGAGGAGGAAGGAGAAAAGAAGTACCTTTTTACTGGTGTTTGTCACTGCACAGTCCAAGTTGAGCTCCAATCTTAAACTCCTCGATAAGCCCTGTAGACAAACAAAGATACAACCAGCTTCCTACTCTACTGAGATTAGCTCGAAACATATCTATCTATTAGACACAAGTTCATGTGAGATCAAACACAGACTTGAAAGAAATAGGCCAAGCATATTATATTAATGAGAACAACAATGAAGAAAACTTACAACCATAGATGTGAGTGCAGTAGCTTCATCAAGTCCTCCTTGTCCAAACCCTTTCTTAAACAGTTCCACGATCAGAATGACAATACTTTCACTGATTATTCTCCTCCACTTCTCATGAGATCATAAGTTTGGTATCTCTAAATTCCTCTCTTACCCTTTTCTCCATGGAAATCCCTCATTATGTAAGATTTGGAGACTTAACCACCATGGAGAGGATCTCTCATCAAATCCACTAACAAAGAGATCTCTAAGATATTTAGGGAGAAAATATCTCTTAAGGATTTTGGGGAGGAAATATATCTCCAGGATTTTAAGGAGGAAATATTTCAACCATCCATGAGATCCTCCACCTTCCCTAAAAAATAGGAAACCAAATGTGAGGTGGATTTTCACACTTAATTACTTTCTTTTTCATGAATATTAATAATAATTCATGTGCACTTGATTCTCACACTTAATCAATTTCTTTTCCATGAATTATAATTTCTTTTCCATGAATATTAATAATAATTCATGTGTACTTATGTGCTGAATATTAATAACATAGTGGAATCCAGCACATGTTCGGATAAATCTACAAGGATCTTGCGAAGCCACACTACTTCACGGACTGACATACTTAATGAAATGTACTTTGCTTCTGTTGTGCTCAAAGCCACACAAGTTTGTTTCTTGCTACACCAGGAAACCATGGAAGATCCCAAAGTGAAGCAACACCTGAAGGTGCTCTTTTTGTCCACTGCACTCCCTGCCCAATCAGAGTCAATATATTCATGCCATATCATATAAATACTGGAATTGTATGTTAGACCATGTCCAATTGTTCCTCACGGGTATCTTAACATATGCTTCGCAACAATCTAGTGTGTCTATTTCGTCTGACTCATAAATTGGCTAAGTGCACTCACTGCATAACAAATATTCGATCTAGTGTTAACCACATACATCAATGATCCAATCAAATATTTGTACAGGGTCAGATCAATCTCGTCGCAATCGGAATAAGACACACTTATTTTCTTCAAATTCATCACCATTGGTGTAGTCATGGGCTTACAGTTCAACATCCCAAACTTCTTCAATATCTCAACTGTGTACTTCCCCTGACTCAGGAAGATCTCATTAGTTCTCTGCCACACCTATAGTCCCAAGAAGTAGTGCATCATACCAAGGTCCTTCATCTCAAAATTAGAGGCCAATGCATACTTGCATTCAACAATAAGGTTCTTTGTACCGGTGAGGAATAAATCATCAATGTAGAGGACCAAAATCAGGGACGTACCATTAACAGTCTTGTAGTACAGGCTGGGATCAACAACACTTTTGTTGAAGCCCAAAATCATTAGGTGTCCATCAATCCTCGCATACCAAGCTCTAGGTGCATGCTTGAGTCCATATAGGGCCTTCTTCAACCTTCACACATGATACTCCTTCTCATGTATCACAAAACCATCTGGTTTCTCGATGTATACTTCTTCCTCGATCTCTCCATTTAAAAATGTTGTCTTTACATCCATCTGATGTACTTTCCAACCCATGGATGTTGCAAGGGAAATAATCATCCGAATAGAAGTGTATCAAGCAACATGAGAAAATGTCTCCTCATAATCTATTCCCTCCACTTGAGAGAATCCTCTAGAAACAAATGTCATTTTTTGCCCCTCGATGCTCCCGTCAATTGTATGTTTGATCTTATAGATCCATTTGGAAGTCACTACAAACTTCCCATCAGGTCTTGGAACAATATCCCACACATCATTTTTCATGATGGATTGATACTCCTCCATCATGACATCTCTCCATACTGGATTACTAGTTTCCTCCTCATAAAAGGAAGGTTAAAAAATGAATGATGTGGCTCATAGCTGCGGCATAGCACGAATATATCTAAGGTCTCTTACTCACTCAAAAGGTACCACGAGAATTTGCATATCCTTTTGCCTCTTGCAGAGTCTGATGAACCCATGCAGGTCTCTTCTGACCTATTGTCATATCTTCAGGAACATTAACTAGAGCTACAAGATCAACAAAACCAATTTGATCAATAGGCTCAATTGTCTCCCTCTTAAAGGTAATGTCTTCTTGGACCATATTTGACATATAGAGGTTTCCTTATGAAATCAATGTCTAAAACATATCGAGGTTCCCTCATGGAACAATGTCTCACAAGACATATCGAGGTTTCCTTGTGAAACCAATGTCTTGGTTCCTTCATCTCACCATCTGAGGCACGTCAGGATGAAGTCTACATTCTCCCCTATTATTCCACACATGACCCTTTGAGGAGAATGTCTCATGATGTTTCCTCAAACATTAAAAATATGCATGTTCCATTTCCTCCTTACTAGGAATGCACTTTGAACAACCACCTAATGAATTTCTTGTAACTGGCGTGATTTTTGTCTTGTGGTACACCCAAAAACCCAAATCTCTAGCTCGCAATGAACAACTACACATTCCTCACCACAGAGGCCCTAGTTGTGGCACATCTCACATGGCCAATGGATGAGGTGTCGCTTAATCAATAGAGAATATCTTCATCACTTCTCATGTTCTACCACAGGCTTCTTCATGTATAAGCTGCCTTCACCTCTAAGCCATGGTTCAACGCCAATTGCTTCACCAACATTGGTATATAACAACATTTGGAAGAGAAATCATACGATGATCACTTTAAACGATTTTCACTTTCTTCAGTCACATTAATGATGGTGCCCATGTTATCCAACTTCAAGACCAAGGATTCCCACCTATCATCTTGATGGTGCTCATTTGCATGCATGAGGTCACTTACATCTTGGGATATCTTGATGTGGGCTTTGAGGGGATTCAATAATCCAGGGAACATTTTCTTCACCTTACTAAAACAAATCATGTGCGTCGTGAACCACAATCTCCATACACTTGCAACTTTCTCCATAACACTTGAATAATCATCAAATGCATGACTGATATTTCCACATTGATAGTTGGGATCTCTGGTTTTAGAGACACTCCAAGCGCATTAACAAACTCATTTACCAAATATAATGATATTCCAATAGGAAATGAACACAAAAATCAGACATGTTGTTCCCAGGAAGCTTCAACTTCTTTCTCAGTCTTTCTCTGAATCCACAAAAAAGAGAGTATCCATTACTCATGTTCCTTTATTTGAATACAAGGGCCATAATTCACATTGGAAAATACTTTCCCAATTAATAATAAAACCCCTTTATGCCTTATTATCATCAGTTGGTGGAGCTGGAGAGAAGGTGCAACAAACGCCATTAATTTCACAAACAAGTGTGTCTGGCGGGAAGTCTCTTTTTGTCTTGCATTTCACAGGCAACGTAACACAATGATGAGTCCCATTACCAACCTCTACAACAACAGAATGGTCATGTGTTGTTAGCATCAAGAAGAGGATTACAATCAACCCAATATACACCTTTAAGTTCATGGAAATGACACCATCTCTTGCCATTTATGTTCACAATAATGCAATAGACCAACAAGACACTTTGAATGATAATTTCTCTTGATTTCTTAGCAAACAACGATGCATATAATGTATTTATAATTGCGGGATTGATGATTTCAAGGGACAACACGTAGGATTGCATGGGTACTGACAATGCACACGTAGGATTGATTTATTTTAATAATGCAGGCCCCAAAATACAATGGTTGTCATATATTTATGACAACGCTTCTTACCATGACATTGGTTATTACAACATATTTTCAGGCATACTAATGAGCATATAATCAAACACATTTAACATTCATTGTGTTACTGTCAATTGACAACTCAAATTTCTCGATATGTTGCATGGAATAACAACAGTGCAATCAAACTAGTGATAACAAAAATTATATGCCCCCATTCATCAAACACACAAACTTAGATCCATCGTTTACAAAATAAGCAACTCTTCCAAATATAATGCATGACGCGATTGTTGTCTAAAATCCACTCAAGCTATCTACCATTTTCCTGGGCCCACCTGTGAGGGAGTCAAACCCAGTCCTACTATGATACCATGTTGTTTTTCTTCATATGAGATATATTCGATATATTATTACAATGATGAGTGTTCCATATATAGGGAACATATGGTGACCGTCCATGAAAGGATGCATCCCTTGAATAATCAATAACTATTTATTATTATCATTTACTTATTATAAATGATATTTAATAATCAATAATTATATTATTAATTATTATTCTAAGAGAATGTCTTCCCGATGTTGTCCAAACATCAACAAGTTTTTCAACCCATTGTAATGTAATCTAGTCTAAGGGATGAGAGTTGTAATGTAATTCGGGTTAATAGATTATGTTTTTGGATGTAGCAAAAAACCTAAATATTGTATTATGTATAATTAAGTTAATACAATGAAAAAATAAAAGTGTGTTTTGATGGTTTTTGTATGCATTGTTTCACTTCAAAGGTTTAAAACTTTTACTTGTTCTATCTTTTTAAACAAGTCTAAACATTCTATTTTTTGAACTTTTTTTATGAACCATCAATATAATTTGGTTATGAAATTGTTGGTGAAATTACATTTTGGAACACAAAAATGGCTTCATTCCATGAAAATTCTTTATTGCATTCGAAATATACAATCTTAACAATTGATATTTGTAATTCATTCTTCTAAATTTTTTACTTATTTTAGGAAAAAATGATTTGAAAAACATTTTAAAAGAAATTAGAAAATAAAATGTTTGTTTAATTTATAAAAATAATAATAAAATATAAATAATTTTATTTAAATATATTTAAAAAAATTATTTGATTGATTTAAAAAAATAATTATGTAAATAAATTTTTTTATATGTAATTTTTTTTTTTTTAATTTTTGTTATTATAATAGGTGGATTATATACATATTTTTAATTCTTAGGATTTTTTATTTATGTATATTTCAATGATTTATAGGATTATGTTATATTTTTAAATAAATAAGAATATGAAATTTATTTATAATTTTTATAATTATGTTATATTTTTAACTAAATAAGAATATGGAATTTATTTATAATTTTTAGAATTATGTTATATTTTTAACTAAATAAGAATATGGAATTTATCTATAATTTTGATTGAGAACAAATAAAAGAACACTAAACATTACATAAATAAAAATTTAAACTAGTAAGAACTCTTATTAGTCCTTGCCGGAAGGCCTGGGACTATAGCAATGAGTTCATGGTTGATTTGACAATAGTTTATGGTTGACTTTATTTTTTTTTAGAAATTCTAATGTTTAACTTAAGAAGTTTCAATTCATATATTTTAAAATAAATAAAAAATATATTTGTTACAATTTTATTGGCTGATAACTTTGAAGTGTTATTGCCAACTTCACTTCTTCCAATACTTTAATTAATGTTTATTTCACTTCTTTCAACTGCCACCCTTAACTCAATTACTCATTGTCATTGTCATTTTCCATGTTTCTGTAAAATCCAAATTTAAAATTAAGTATCCTCTTACTTCAAAACTGGGGCCGTCGCTATCACGCACCTCTTACACCGAGTCTTTTGTGTCATTTATGGACACTTGTCCCTGTCAGAAAGCTGCCTTTCCGCTGATTCTTGGCAGTCCTGTCGCCGGCGTCCTCCGGGTAGCCTCTACTGGTTACAAATGTGACGGTCAGGTTCCCCTATCCGTGAATGATTAGATATTAGCATTAAATGATTTGTCAATAATTAATTACAATTCTTTTATTTAATTACACTCATATATATATATATATATATATATATATATATATATATATATATTTTGTACACTATGTACTCTGCAATCTGAGGGAAAATCGAGCTGAAAGTGGTCTTAATTAATGAGTTCTTAACAATTACGATATATATATATATATATATATATATGGTATACTTAATTAAGTTAAAAACAATTACAATGTACAGGGCATTTCAAATAAAAAATAAAAAAATTCAAAACATTTATAAAGAATTTTTTAATTTCCATTTATTCCTATATCCATAATTTTTAGTTAGTTCACTTGCCACCATCGGCCATTTTTCCTTTACTTTTACGGAATCTTGGGCACAACACAATTAAGGATAAACATTTAAGGATAAGTGTGTGCCTGGGCGCAATTAGTTTTGGTTATTATATGATGTGTGTGGGATAATTTAAGTGTTATTCAAAGTTTAAATATTCACTTACATCAAACAAAATTAAATTTTAAATTATAATAAAATTTGTGCAAAGTTTTTTACTGACTTTTTTTTATGAGAGTAATTATTACAACTCTATTAAATTAGTGGTTAAATTTTGTTTTGTAATATAAAGATGTTTTTATATAATTTACAACAAAATTTGAAAAATGTTTTGGTTGAGATTTTTTAATGGTAAAATTTGGACAACTTTTTGATAGTGGCCTTTCCCTATCACCATTATTACAAAGTCTTCTAATGACATGGATAAGTACAATTAATAGTAATATAAGTTGCTTTTAATTCATTTAAAAGCAATAAGGCAAGCTACTCATAATATAACTTCAGTGAAATCATAATTGATTAATTAATGATTTCCATGTAGTGCTTATTTGTTTAATTCTTTTCTATATAAATTTTTGGTGAATCAAGGAAATTTAAATTTTGTATTGAAATATATATAATTTGATATTAAAAGTTTTTCTAATTTTAAAAATTGATATGACAATTTAGCATATTCAATTTTAAGAGTTATAAGATAAAAGTTGTGAATTTTTAATATTTTATTAGAAGGTGGTAAAACTAATGATAATTTAGTAAAGTTTGTTTAATTTTAGAAATTGAAATAATAAATTTAATATATAACAGATCATAACACCTAACTTGTCTTAGAAAGTTGAGGGTTTGTAATTTTTTTAGGTGACAAAATTAATAAGAATTTAGTGGTGAATTAGCACTAAGAACAATCATTACTTACTATTCCAGATACAAATAAATTAAATCTTTAAAATTCTTAGAATAATTGGTAGATTGATTTATAAAAGCATAGAATTTCATTTTTATTATATATATTAGTTTTGGATTTTAGATTTTTAATATATTTCCTTAAACTTTATTTTAGAATAAAAACAATCATTACTTGTTATTTCAAATGCAAATACATTGACTTTTTAAATACTTAAAATAATTAATAAATTAATTTATAAAATGATAGAATTTCATTCTTACTATATATATTATTTTTGGATTCGTTTTCAATATATTTCCTTAAACTTTTTTTATAGAATACAAAATAATAATAAAATTCTAATATATATTAAATATAATATACACAAATTATTAATATTACATAATTGTGTTATATCACTTTATGTGAAAACATTTCTAGGTTTGGCCCACTCCACATTTGGAATGCTTGATTTTGTTCTTCACACTATCAATGTATGGCCAATGATAATCAATTTATGAATAGACTTGCCTAGCCTAACATGTGCTCCATTGACAACACATTTGGAGTAATGTTGGTTTTGATCTTTCCTGGAGATGGAAGATAAGTTTTCTCATTGACTAGTTAACATGTTTACTACAAATTTATGGAGTTTTCTATTGTTTAACATTGTTCAATTGAATTTTTGTAATTTAAAAAAAAGTTTAAATCATTTTCATGACTACAGATTAGTTAATATGTTGAGTACAAATTTATGGTGTTTTCCAATGTTTAATATTGTTTTATTGAATTTTATATTTATTAAAAAAAAAAATCATTTTCCTATACAAATATTGATAGATGAGTTGAACCTCTATTGATAGATGAATTGAACCTCTTTCTGCAAGAATTTAAGAGGCTCTTTAATCCATAATTAAAGATGCACTATTAGGTTTTTTGTTTGTGCCTAATACTTCCATTTAAATAAA